>JAEAOA010001453.1:892500-900000 GCA_016746295.1 Potamilus streckersoni
CTTCATATCGTCTATCTACCTATCAGTGATAGTACAATATCGTTGCGATATTAGCTACGTGAGACTATATTATATTATATTATATTATATTATATTATATTATATTATATTATATTATATTTTATTATATTATATTATATTATATTATATTATATTATGATATGATATGATATGATATGATATGATATGATATGATATGATATCATATCATATCATATCATATCATATCATATCATATCATATCATATCATATCATATCATATCATATTATATTATATTATATTATATTATATTATATTATATTATATTATATTATATTATATTATATTATATTATATTATATTATATTACATTATATTATATTATATTGGACAAAGGTCTTAGTAAAATGCACACACACACAGACCCCACCCCAAAATAAATTGTAAGATAAATAATTAATCAGCTCCATTCTTAGATAAATGGTATCAAAATTCCAAGGTACCTCAAAACGGTGCCCAATTAATAACATCAATCACGAAATTCCTGAACTGCATAAAATAAGACGACTGTAAAGTGTGCATAAATTGTGCTCGTGCAAGAATTACATGAGGCATTTAAAATGTATGGAAACGAAGGTTTAATATATTATTATAACTATCCTATACAGAATTTAAATTCAGTGCCATTCAGCACACAAGTAAACAAATTCAAAACACGAGGTCAATCCGATCGAAATTATGGCAGCGGTTATGCATATCGCATCGCCCAGTGTGATTGCGCCCTCTGAGCACGTGCCGAGCACGACCTGATACTTGGATGGTATATATTACTACAACAAAGAGGGATCAAATTCAGTATTAGAAACAAAAATAGACATTTAATTTGTCAAGAAGTAAAGATAAATAATTTATTTTGATACTAATTCTTGCAATAGATGTTATAGTCACTTTCTCGAAATAGAACTATACCTATAATTATGTTAGATAGTTTGCTTACACATCCGATCATAGCCAGAAATAAAACTCCTAATATCAACATATAAACAAAAGAGCGTGTTGAGATTGGAAAATGGATCAGAAATGACCTTAGTAGTAGTAATCGCTCCGCTAGTGGTTAGAGCGTCTGCCTCGGGTGCGGGAGGTCGTGGGTTTGATCCCTGGTCGAGTCATACCAAAGACTTACAAATGATGCACCAGTGCTAGACATCACTATAAACTGCTACACTGCAGACATCGTAGCAATATGACTGAAAAATTGTTAAAGCTACGTTAAAAATCATGATCACATCACATCGCGCACCCTACTAGTAGTAATAAAAAAAAATGAGGGTTTCTCAGTTTTAGTTACTGACTCGATCACAGATTTCTACTCCTACGACCTTGTGCTCATATTATTGTGTATGTTTGTGAATCTGTGGATTATAATCTGTGAAAGTTACTACTATGCGTCCGATGCAAAAAGATAGCCATTAGAGACATTAGCAGGGGGGATGAAGCTAGTGACCCATATCAGTAACCGACAAAACTGCTAAGTCACTACCACTGTGGTGCACGTCTCTGAAACTGTGGTTTCACAGATACAATGGGGTTTTGGGTATATATTGTATACTTCTTTGAGAATGAGATGGGACTAATTGAATGCTTGTTTTGGTATTTATATAACTTTTTGTTTCAAAGGAAATTTCTCGACTCTTACTTTCTGTACATCCGCTACCCCTCGGGTTCGTATCTCTTATAGGATTTGTGTTGTTTTCCATTTCAGCTAGCACTCGGCCATGTTCATTATTTTATCTTCAATAGCCACTGTGTACAGTTTACTAACCGTATTGTGACTATTTTGTGTTTCCTCGAAAAGTTCCGGATAGACACGTATTCGCAAATGCGGCCTTGTTGTAAAAATTAGTCTTCTTGTACCAAGAGAGATGCCAGTTACTATTGATATAGCCCCAATAATAATAATAATAATAATAATAATAATAATAATAATAATAATAATAATAATAATAATAATAATAATAATAATAATAATAATAATAATAATAATGATAATAATAATAATAATAATAATAATAATAATAATAATAATAATAATAATAATAATAATTCCCTTTGTTGCACCTTTGATAGCTGTCATGGTCGTGCTTAAAGCCACACTTAGACCAACAGTTATTGTTTACATCTATGTGTTTATATGTCATGATCAACGCGTTTCTCTTGGTGACTTCATGTTACAGTTGTTACTCCACTACGATTTTGGTAACACGGAGGATCTATCATAGTTTTTTCATTAATAATGTGATATCATACTACAATTACTCGACAAGCTGACCTTGATCAGGTGCAACACGCACTTCTAGTCATTTATTATTTTTGCTTCTACAACTGTACTACAATCATATAACATATCTATATGGGGAATATTTAAATTTCCAGTGATTGTGAATTGTTGGGGTCTAGCACAACGTTCATATTAACCATCTGATAACACCTTGAGTGATGTCTGAAACGATCGTTTTCATCTTCTTTAAAGACGTACTGTATAGACAATTGCGTACCTAGTAAATAACAGCCGATATAACTTTTGTCCCAGTTGAATCTATACTAACTCCTTTTGATTCAGCGGTGAACTTCACTTTTCCCTGCATGGTTTCATGGTGCAGTCAACGCTTGAGCGTTTTCAGTTGATAATGCTATTACTAAAAGTTGGCCCCTAGTTGATAGTGGTAAATCAGTGTGATCCCAAATGTCAATTTCTATTTTACCTTCGCTTAGATTGTATTTCAGCGTATATGAGGTACGATAGCATCATTGTGAAGCAGATATTCATTGACAAGTGAAACAAAATTACTGTCGATGTTAGCATCCGTTGTCAGCTGGTAAAACACAGTCATTACATTATGTGACCTCATGACTACATTTAGGATGTGTTACTTATTTTAAATAATAAATCTAATTTTAAATACAAAAACCAAAGACGGGTTGAGTACCCTTATAGATAATTGTTGAGTCCGTCTAACGGAATTACTCCTCCAGCGACTAATGTTGTTGATATGTATATGTGCAAAATTCGTCAACAATGCTTCCTCTAGTCGTTATAGCGTGGTACAAAATGAAGACTAAGACGCGTCGTGATAGCGTGGAACAAACAAAAGACTAGGAAGTGTCGTGATAGCGTGGTACAAAATGAAGACAAAAACGCTTATATATTAATATTTCATTCGACACCACCTACCGTTACTTCTGGTTATGATAATCGATTCCGATCCAGACTCACGCACTTTTAAGATGTGTCACTTAGATCAATCAAACTATTTGCATTCGAACTTAAAACCAAACGACCATTTGCTAATGTTACTTTGTCCGCTTTTCCTCTCATCCGTTGATTAATATTCCTTTGGTACACTATAATAACACAGTCCAGTGCTCTCTTGATCATTTTCAATTTTCAGCCTTTTCAAAATGAGGAAAATATCAATAAATTCTTCTTTTTCTTTAAAAAGGGTACTAACCTAATAATTTGGTAACATCAAGACCTTTACTTGGCGAGGAGTGCTGTTTTACAGTTTTTCTTTTGATTTCAATTGCATTTGCATTTCTTCTTTCTGCATTTGCATTGTCATTTGTATTTCTTTCTCTTTCTCTTTCTTCTTTCCTAATTTGAATCTACATTTATCTATTTCCTCTTTGGATTACCATCATTTCTTTTTGACGCCGAAGTTTTATTAATTTTATATCCAGCTGGTTTTTTAATTTCAATTCTGTTTCATTCATTTTACAATAAGATTCTGGTTGATAATTAAATCCAACGTACTTATGTAATAATTATTCTTGAACACCAAAACATACATACATATATAAGATCGTGTTCCGTTCATAATTATTTATGGTCAGCAAGTTTAAGATCCAACGAGTACGCCGTGGCATGTAAATCATCATCCATGTTAAGCATCATATGTATATCTTAAATTGTCAGTTACATATTAATTGTAGCGATACGACTCAAATTGTTAAGGTTAAGTTAAAAGTCCAAAAACAAACCCACACAATTTAATCGTCCGTTACTGCCGGCTTTCGAGCCCTAACGTAGCATGGAGCAGTCTGTGAGCTTACTGACTGACCTACAACCTGTCAAAGTTTCCATGCATATAGAAGATGTAAAGGTGAGGCGGTGCGAAAAGTTAATAACTGAACCTGTAATATAATATTCAGGTGTGTTTGGAAATAAAAGGCACATGTAGAAAAGCAAGAAAAACGTATCTTAAATGACAGTCGCTCAAACGGTGTTTGTGATTCGTTATTTAAGTAATAATATAAGAGAACTATATATTCTTACTGCTTGATGCATATCACCTGTTGCAAGGTGACTAGATGATAATTGCTATGTAAATGAATAAAATAAGTCTTCACAAATCCACTAGTTCAGAGTATTATTAAAACCATCCAGCTTTCAATCATGTCTGTGCAAAGAAAGGGTAGATGAAGTTTTTAGCTCCAATTAGCCTGGTTTATAGAAGAAAAAAAATGATTATTATGCTAAGAAAATTCCAGTCCTTTAAATATTGATCACCTTAATTATGATCAGCACATGGTTGTAAGATGCTAACAAAGATAACAAGGAAATAAAAGTTTTATAAAGTATAATTTCATCCCCTTAAAATATATGAAATCGTATTATCTTATTTTCAGTTATTTTGTGTTATTTGGTTCGGTGCAAGCTAAAATTTCCTAAAACTGAACCCATGGTGTACCAAAACTCCCTCTATATAAGTAAATTTGACCTCACGAAAGGAAAAACTTTTAATGTACATTAGTGAGAACAAAATGATATGCCAGTTAAGAAAGATTGTTTATCCTGCTCATCGTCTGATTGTATAAACGACCAATAAAAATGTTTCTTTTGTTTGGATACAGAGGCTTTGATTACCAATATATGACCTATATTTGGATCTGACAGAGACGGAGAAAATATGATTTGGAAGGAATGTAGATTGTTCAACTAATTTCTTTAAGTGATTTTGTTTTTGTTTTCTTTTTCAATATAAAAATCCACTTTTTATTGTTTTCTCACATAGAAACACAAACAAACACAGACACACATACACAAATATTCTTTTATGGTTAGGTGATTGTTTATAGTACGAGGGAGAGCAAGACTGAGGAGACAGATAATTTAATCGAGAATGACACTGCAATGTGAGCGTCCTTAGAGTTCAGAATCATGGAAGAATAAAAAAGAACATTCTACACTGTTAGTGACTTCATTATATATTATAAATAGAAATAAAGCATAATTCAGGTCAAACGTTGTTATACAAATGCATATCAATGTTGCTGTTTTAATGGCATAGCTTCTCTATGCACATTTTTTTTTTTACATTCTTTAATCTTACTGTACATACTTAATGAAGCTGAAGTGCTTGAAATTTTGGGCTCCGACCACCACAACACAGAGAGGGCCAAACACATCCCATCTAGCGATCTCTGTTGTAGCCCAAAATCACCATGTACGTAAGTATTTGTAGCATTTAGATTGAAACCTGTTGCCAAAATTGAGAACTGAATCTCCAAGAGATGCAAGTGGAAAGAGATGAATATTAATAATACGATGCAGATGCAAAGAGCCAAGCTGTCAGAACTGAAGTGATCAGAACTCAAGTGGTCAGGAGCGACCTGATAACTGGTAAAGTTGAGCGGAAGGACCCTCCTGGTAACTAGTAATAACAGCATGTAGAGTCGAGGTAGATGACAACTGGAGAAATTATTGTTGCGAGTTATCTCCGATGAATTTGATAACTGGTAGTTAAATGAAATAATCTTCTTGATAGCATGTATTAATAACATGTACATAAAAGACAATAATGATTGTAACTGATATGAAACTATCCCTTTGGCAGTATATAGCAGCAATAAAGGGAAAGGCATAAAATGAAAGTTTTAAATTAACTGACTGACAATAGCTAGTGGGTTGCAGTGGGTTAACCCATTGTGTTAATTTGCATAAGTAGAATCAGAATGTGGAACAACCCATTATAGGTAAACCAAAGAGATGATAGATGCTTGTACAAGAACAAAAGTTATTACATATTATTGCCTTGAATGACAATGTTTAAGCCTCTATGCATTTGGTTTTGGACAAGTTTGAGCACATCGGCAACATAAACTTGAAATTGGATTTTACTGAATATATAGAATGCAAAGCATGATCATTTCAATTATGGGAACAGTATTCAAGTGTAAATCATTTTTATTAAATTTATATTCAAATTGTAGCTATTGCAACGTTGTGTAACAATATTAAAAATGGGACTTTTCAAAAGCCAAGCTGAGAGAATAAAAAATACAATAGTGAGATTGGGATGTAACAGAGAGGTTTTTACGCGGTATTGTTTAAGCGCCGGTTTCAGTACATATAAGCCAATCTTCCAGGTCCAATAAGGGTGAAATTTTCAAAGGACGAGAAGAGCCCACAAAAACTTTTTGGGGCGGGGCAGTAGTGGTCAAACAGGAAATTTAATGGATATAAGCCAAAACATGTTTAGTGGTAAAACTGCCTCTCCCTTACCATAATGTGTGAGCACCCATGGAACTCGCCATTTCTCCCTGTGACACTGCTTTATTTTCTTCCAGGACAAGCCCCTATTTAGTACCCAAGCAAAAGGCTAGCGTGACTCTTTAAAAGTTAATCCTTATTATTGCATTTATCTTGTGAACGGGACTGCCCTTCTAGCATACTTCAAAGAAACCACACGCCAAAGTGTGTGCATATAAGCATCAGCAACTGATTGGCAAATAAACTATGCCGTATTTTGTGGTAACTTACAATGCCTATGACGTTTAAATTTAGTCACATGTTACCTTACATGTTATCTTATTTCCTTAGGTTTCACTCGTAAAGCATGTAAAACTATTTGCTAAAAAAATATTTACTCAGAATTAGTTCTTTGGGGGGGGATATATACTAAGTGGTATTAGGCCCAGCCCTAGGGCCAGGCGAAATTGCCTTGCGCCCAGCGCTTCTCCGTAACGCAATTTATTTTCTTCAGGCCCCGCGCTCATCGCTTGCTGCCTTGGGCCCCGCACATTCTAGAGCCGGGCCTGCGTGGTATATTTTGTTTTATTCCTTCTTTTAATTTCATCATGACAGTCAAAATTTATATATACGGTAGAGAATTATTCTGTTTACTGGCAGAGTTTCTTTGGCGGAAATGGAGATGCGATTTTGTTTGCAGAGAAAATTGCACAGCATTCACAGTGATCATTCATGGGATTGAACTAACTTGCGACAAAGGGGCCCCGAGTGGCCGAGTGGTCTAAAGCGCTGTCCGTTACGGATCACTGCCATCTCATCTCTGTCTGCGTGGGTTCGAGTCTAGGATTCGGCGAATGTGGATATGTGAGAAAGCTTGCCAGTAGCTTCTCGTGGGTCGGTGGTTCTTTCCGGTGATTTCCCGGTTTCTTCCTCCACCATTAATACTGGCCGCCACGAATAGCCTATCGTGTGCTGAAAAATGGCGTTAAG
>JAEAOA010001453.1:905000-1357500 GCA_016746295.1 Potamilus streckersoni
TCAAATTCTAATTAGTTTTCCTACTGGTCTTCCAATACGAATGTTGTGTGAGCTACCTTGTGCAATTGACCTAATTTAATATAGTTGTGAATTTGGAATGTGGTGCTAGTCTGAATTTCGCGTACTGAGTGTACTTATATGGGTCTAAAGGTATCCCAATCCGCAGGATGTAAGCCATCTATTTTACTTTAACACCGCTTTGTTTTGTTTGTTGTGGATTTTGACCGCCGTCCAAAGTATCATGTAAATATGATCTGTGTCCTCGGGTTCCAAAATGAGGACTGGAGGTGTTATGCGGGATGTTGACAGCGGGCGGCGCCCCCACGCTGACTTTTTTGCTTGTCTGAGGGAGGGGTTATTTGTGGGAGAGCATGCTGGGGGGCTGCCTGGACTGTCCCTTACTATATGCTTGTCTATGTGTGTGGGGGGAGGGGGTTTGTGGGACAGTAGGTCGGGACTACCTGGACTGCCCCTTGTTTTGCGCTTGTCCGAATCTGGGAGAGAAGGGTTTGTGGAACAGCAGGGGGGTTTTAATCCTGAATTATTCCTTTCTTTTGTAGCGATGCAATTGTGATTTGTTTGGACGGATGCGAGAGCATCCAAGTGTTTGAGTGTGCATGCGGGGTGGAGGCTTGTGGGATAGCAGACAGAGCTCATTGACTAACCCTTATTTGTTAAGCAAGTGTTAGGCGAGTTGGCTCTGTCGGTAGGCACATCTTTTCACTTGTGGGCAGAGCCTTTTGTGTTATAAATATTTTCTGTGTATTTCCCTGGATTCCATTGTCTGTCAGAGCTCTGTGATCACACTTCAAGGTTTTTAGAATGGTTGATGTGGATCTGTCCCTTTGGTCCGTTCTACTGTGGTGGTTGTCCCTGGTCTTATTTGGTTGGTCTGCTTGGCCGGGTTCTGTTCTTGTGTTGTGACATTAGCTCTAATGCTTCTGGATTGTGTCGTTATGCTGGGTGAACCAGTCACGCTCTACCTGTGTCCCTCGGCCACCCCCATTTATGGTCCCTGCCCTGTCTATCTACTTGTTAAAGCAACCTATCCTCTTCCCCCGCTCCCTAGATATTTTTTCTCCTATTGTTATGGTTGTAGTATCCTGGGTGTGAATCGTGTGTGTATTGTATGATGTTTACTGCAGTTTAGTGTCCGGGGTTGTCAGTGGCACCAGAGTGGGGTGTTATTGGTGGGGTTCGAGCTGGCGTGTGTGGGGTTAGTGTTCAATGATTACAGGGTCTGAGTTGTGTATGTGTCTGTTCCTATGAGTGTCATTCTTGCTCTTAGATGTGGTCGACCATATGTCATTGAGGTACTGGATGACATTGTTGTACGTACATTCGATATTTACATTCTTGTCGGTGCTGAGAAAATATGGATAGAAGTACGGGGCGACCGATTATTTTAGGTATGTCCGGAAGTTAGCCCTCTGGATTGTGTAATGTGGACAGTCGTTGAAGATGTGGAACAGTGTTTCCGGCAAGAGGCACGTGGGGCATTTAGTATTGGCATTCCTTTCGTAGCTGGCTCTAAGTAGTGTTTTTCCGGTCTTGAGTCTATTTATTACCCGGTTCTCCCTTAGTGGAGGCGTATGCGGTTGTCAGTGCCCCGGTTGATATTCAGATGGATATAATATAGGGTCCTACCCCTGTCTGATGCGTCCCATTGTCGTTGCCTCTCCTTGTTAATGGCGAGCGACACTATGCTATACAGTTCCTTTGTTCTGTAGGAAGTAGCTAATATGTCCGTGTCGTGGAGACTTTGTTTGGCGACTGAGTCTGTTTTATCATTTCCAATTAGATGAATGTGGGAAGGGATCCATAGGAAGTCCACCCGGACCTGGTTCTCTTCCAGGACTCTGAGGGATACGAGCGTGTCCTGGATCATGTTGCCTATGGTTTTTGTTGGTCCCTTTTCTAGAGATGTGAGTACGCTGTGTGAGTCCGAGATTACGTGATATGGTCGGTGTATTTTTGTCCGCATCCAGTGAAGGGCTTGAGGGTGGGATCCGTCAGTGTATATTTTAACATGGGTTAGGTATTGCTCTTCCAATAGCGTATTGATTCAAGCCAGCAGTTTCCAGGAGTTATGTTGTTTCTTACCCATTGTCCTGGCTATCCAGTTGATGTTGGCTGTGTTGTTTCGGCAAGGTGTGGGGTCGATGGTCTTGTGTTTTTCTGCTTTTAGTTCTGGTAGTAGTAGTTATGCCGGTAGGTGCGGAACGAGTCGGATATCGAAGATGGTGGTGTAGAGGTAGAGGGATATATTAGTAGGGTGAGCATCTGTGTGCACTGAGATCCAAGTGGCATAGCGCAGGATAAGTTCGTCCATCTATAATTGCATGAGGATTTCACCTGTTATGACCTGCAGTTCTTCTTCGAGCGATGTGTTCGTTAGTAGTCCATTGCAGACTTTAAGGGTTTGTAAGGGATAATCTCAAGTTTCGACAGCAGGGTTTTGTTGGACGACCTTAATCCAATGGGACTAGAATGATGGTTCTATACAACATCAGAAAGATGTGTTGGTATGCTCCACATGTGGTACACTTAGGATGGCGGAGGACATTAATATCGTGCTTGCAGTTGTTGTTGAGTTGTGCTATGTGATGTTTCCGCATCAGACATTCCTGCAAATATTGGGTGGGGTAGGTTGGCTTCTTGGTCCTTGGTCGAAAGAATATCATCACTACCGTTTTTTCGGTAGAGATTTTGAATCCCCAGTGCCCTTTGTGTAGTGAAACCCAGTACTAGTTGGAGATGCTAGATATACTTCCGCTGTTGTCTGCTAATTGCGAGACGGTGATGCTTGGGATGTAGTTGGACAGACTGTCCACCATGAAATTGAAAAGTGTTGGGCTTAATACGCTGACTTGTGGGGTGCCGTTCTCCTGTGTATAGATCTTGGATAGTTGATCCCCGATGAGAACGGAAATCATTCTTCTGATGATTAAGTTCGTGATCCATTTATACATTCGTTCCAATATACCATAATGATTGCGCCTTGAGATAAGTCCTTTGCTCCAGATTAGGTCGAACACCATTTCTAAATCCAGGAAGATTGCGATGAGATGTCTGCGGCGTTTAGATTTTTCGTTAAAGGCGAGTTTGACGTCCGCTTCGAGGGGAGTGAGTGTGTCTATGCTTGATCTACCATTGATAGCCAGACTGACAAACACTTACCTTATGTCTCAAGCACGGACGTGAAGGTAAACATCCCCTCTCACACCTACTAATCAATCACCTACCAAACAATTTAGAAATGGTGGTGCAAACCTAAATTAAATTTTTATATAAGCCATGACATTAATATTAAAACGAACACATACACACAAACACACATACACACAAACACATACATACACAAAACGTATGCTTGCACACTCAAACTAATTTACACACAAAAACCTACGCATACACACATGCACATAAAAACCTATTTACAAGCACACAAACAATAAATAATACACACATGGACGCGCACGCACACAAACAGTAATGCATACATAGTTATATAACTAACAACTTGATCAGTCTCTCTTTTCTAGAGATCTGGTTAGCCCAGAGAATGGCTGGGTTTTATAACTTCAGATACACCTGTGTAATTGTGGAACTTCCCAAGCCGGCAATACAGATACATCGTCTACTCCAATTTTTCTCCCAGTTTATGTGTGTCTTTGGAAGTGCAGATGGTTGACTAGTAGCCTCATCATCCCAGTTTTCACTTTGAGGGATAGTGAACACATGTTCCTTCTGTCTTCTCCTATGCCATACTTGGTGATGATGAGGTCTGACCTCTTTCCGATCTTGTATCTGTCTCGCTCTCTCTTCGTCCCAATTTTCTATCTGGGGGACATCTTTTGGTACTGGTGGTAGTGGCTGTTGCTGTGGCTGACGTGGTGGTGGAGGTGAGACAAGATAATCATCAGGTGAGACAAGATCTGTTTTTTCTTTCCTTCTACTCTTCTTTCTTCTTTCCATTCTCCTCTTCCGTAAGTCCAAGAGGCACCTAACATACTCCAAGGGCATCTGAAGCTTCAACAGGTTGTTGATTCTACTCATTTTTAAATGTTGACTAGTTAACGATGGTTAGCCAATCAAGCATCGCATTTGTATTATAGTCATGTATACACTCTCGTATTTTATGACTTTAAGCCCTGATAAGGGCTAGTGGCCTCTTCCCCTTCCGGGGCCAGGCTCACCCGTGTCTTCGTGTTAGACACATTTTTGTGTCCCGGCGCATGGGCCTATAAACCCCTCTGGTGGCTCACCGCCTTAGCCGGTTATCACCTTTCGGTGATAATGCTGTCCAGGGAGGCACTTAGCCATGTGCTTGGCTTTTGGTTATAGTGCTTAACCTTTTTGGAGACCTTAAAAGACCTTTTAAATGGGTATTCTCATTGAAACATTCAGACCGCCCCGAATCCGGACTCGGAAAAGGCAACGGAAAGGGCCTAAGAAAGGGAGGTGTTGTTGGTAAATCCTCTTTCAGCATGTCGTAGGTCTTGTCCATTTGTCTGGCTTACCCCAGGTCCACTTCACACTAGTTGGCAAATGAAAGTGTAATCTTTTCCCTGTCTGATTGTGTGGCCCGGGGCGCTTTCCTTCCTCGTTGTCTCGTTCCTTCGGTCTTCCTGCTTCCCGAGGTCCTTGGTGTTCATCTTGGCAATGGATGTCGTATCCCGTTGTCTACTGGGGGTGTGAGTCCCTAATATTTTGCCAAACATGTGTAAGCCACATACGTTTCAAATAATTATAAGTTGTGAAATTTCCTATTGTGTAAAGGTTTTTATGTTTTTGTGTACTATGCGTACTATTTGATTTCCGAAAAGTAAATCAAATTTGTATGCGTATGAGTTACCCTAATAGATTTGCGATCTTAATTAGATATTTGGGAAGTTTTTTTCCAATCATCTTTTCAAGGGCCACCTTTAGTGTTGTTTATCCAAAGAGGGATCATAACCAAAGAGAACCCAAAGTATGGCAATATGAAATATCTTTTTTCTACTCCACTACCGTTAAAACAACAGTGGAGTATCAGTATTTATAAATAAATACTGGTTCAGCTGCTATCTTCTTTCTTCTTTCTTCTTTTTCTTCTTTTCTTCTGTTTATCCTTTCTTGTGCTATATATCGTACGTAAAGAAGTTGGATCCTTTTCTTTGTCCAGAATCTTTTTTTCTTCTTTCTTTCTTCTTTCTTCTTTTTCCATTGTTCCTTTGTTCTCTGGGAGCTCTTAGAAACACGTCCGTCCTCTTTGAAGGCTGTGTGACTGTGTGTGTTAGCCATTCGTAATAGACGTTTTAAGTCGCTTGCTGCCGTGAGGATGATACGACTGTTTACAGTCCCATGCATGGACTGCGGTCTCTCGGTGCGGGGATTACAGTCCCAGGCATGGACTGCGGTCTCCCCGGGAGGGCGCTTGGCCTTGGTGCTAGGCCTTTTCCTGACCCCTAAGAGCCAGGGACCTCAAAAAAGACCCATTAAATTCTGAAGTTGACTCTCGAAAATGGCAGAACCGCAACTAACTTTCCTACCCGGGCAGCGACTCCCACCCACCAATGTCCCTAAGTTATTATCAACCTAACTTTATTTCAGTCAGGTGGATTTTTTGTCAAATATAAACCAGTTTTTCCTACGGGTGTCCCTATATCAATGTTGTGTGAGCCACCTGTGCAATTGTTCTAATGAGCCTGAGTTGAGATAATTATAGTTTGAATTTTGCGTACTTGGCGTACTTATAAGGTCCAAAAAGGAACCAATCTTTAGGCGTTTGCCTCCTACTAAGAATATTTATCACCGCTTTGAGTTGTGTGCTTTTGTAATTTTGACCGCCTTGCCAAAGGATCTTGTTTGGGCTTTAGGTCTTCAGAGCCAAAGTGAAGACGTAGGTTGTAGGCTTTTCGTTCTGAACAGTTGGCCGCGCGGCTCGGGCTGTTTATCGCTAATTGTTTGTCCGTACCAGGGTTGGGGTTTTGGGACAGAAGTGGGAAGGTGGTTTGTACTGCATAGTCCCTTGATTTGTTTTGAAGTGAGGTCTGTTTGTGTGTGTGTGTTGGGTTGGGTTTTCTGAGATGTTAGCTGGTGCTGACTAAATATCCCTTTTGGTTTGAAAGCAATTTCGTACGGTAGATTCTTTTCTTTATTGGCAATGAAATTTAGTAATCTTTTCTGTCTACTCTCCGGGTAGTGTTGGTACTGCTCCCTTGAGGTTCTAAGGATTCGAAACGGTCTTATTGAATCCCTCTGTTGATTTTGTAGTAGAGTCTTCGGGTCGTGTTGATTCCGCCATCTTGTTCTTGTTGTGAGCTTCTTTCTTCCTTCGTTGGACACAGTAAGAGTTGACTGTATCTTATTCTCTTGTTTAAGGCAATTTTGAATTGTATACTCTTTTCGTATATCACTATTTGTGATTTTAGCCTTCACCAGGCTATTTTTTCGGACTTCTGTCTTCGCTTGTAGGATAACAGTTAGAGCTGACTGTACATCCTTCGGGTGTCTAGGCAATCTTGAAATTGTAAATTCTTTTCATTAATGATCGTTTGTGATTTTAGCCTTTACCAGGCTATTTTTTTCGGACTTTTTTGCTTTTTCGGCCAATCGGTCTACTCCGCTCCTGGGAGTTAGGGATATCAGGTGGGAGGTTCCTGATTTTGCCCTTCGCTATCGGTCTTGACCTATATGTCCTTGTCATGGTGGGAAATCTTAGCCTATATACAGTGCTATTGGTTTCAGGATCCACCCAGTCTTGTGCTAGTATGAGTCCTAGCGCCTGTTTTATGTTATGGACTCGGTATGGTGATTGCGAGTATGTTAGTGTTTGTATGCTGGGATGGATTATTAGGGTTTCAATACAAGCTTATTGATCCCCTTTATTTGATATTATTTAAATGTACTTGCAGTAGGTTTGTTTCAGCCATCTTGTTGTTTCTTTCCCTTCTCCTCCTTGTATGGTCCCAAGTCCTTTCTTCTTTATATCGTATTATTTATTGAGTAATATTGGATGATTCAGTTTTATCGTTATTTTCTCGTTAATTTGGAAAATTATGTGCGCTTATTAGTAGTTATGTGGGATCGTTTGGGCTAATGCTCAGTTTCCTGCTTAGGTCATTCGAGTGCTAAATTTTGATTGGTTGATGATATAGATTTTAATTTTCAATCATACTTTGACTCAATATTGTATTTCCTTTGTGATAAAAGTGCGCCTATATTCGGCCAATCAGATGCAGTCTTAGATTGCTAGCTTATGTATTTCGTATTACCTGATTTGTAAGCTGAAACAATATTAACCCGGTATGATGCAAGGAGAATTTTGCTGTTGGATATAATTTAATATTTAATTTGTTTTCCATAAAAGTTTTAATGGATATTCATGAAGGGATTATATGATTAAGTATTAATATATTGTTTGCGGTTATTGGTGTGGAGTATAACACCTGTCCAAGACATATTTTGGCTGCCCACGTGTTTGTTTCCGTAAGGACAAAGAAATTGTACTTGATAGAGTTTTTTTTTATTTGCTAAAAAATTGTTAAAGGAGGGTATATTTACGTTGTTAGTCATAGTAAAAATTTATTTGAGGTGATAAAATTCAGTGCTAGTTAGCTTTATTATATAATTACATTGTGATTTAAATTAGTAACGACGATTAATTTATATTATGAAGTAAAGTAGATTTAAGTAAATGTTTGTAAAATTAAGTAGTTTTAAGTATATTTTACTTCACCTTAGCTTTTCCTAGTGTAGTATCCTTTATGTGAAGTGAATCATCCAATATTATCCTTAAAGTCCGGGAGCTCAGAAAAACACGTCCGCTCTGTTCCACAGTCCAGCGAGAATCGATCGATACTCGATACTCGATACTGCCGAGTGTTAGCCAATCTGACGAACGGTACTATTTATATAACCTGAAGTACGGACGTGAACGAAAACATCCCTTACACAAAATCTAACAATACCAACTCCACCATCCAAAACATGGAACGCACCAACCTAAATGAAACACTCACGTTCACTTTTTACAAACAAACTTTATTATCCCTCATGCATATAAACACAAACTATCTTACAAGTCAGAGAAACGACGAGTTTATAGGCACATTTATATTTTTAACCTACCAACACACAAAGACAGACAATTTCGGAAAAAAATTAGTATATCTTTTCTAGATTGTTTGGGGTTGCCCCGAAAAGGGCTGTTTTGTTAGGGGTAATGGCAATCTCTCATTGTCTAAGATTGCATCATCGTCTGGCATCAATCTGCAGAAGTGGAAGGAAAACTTTATCGTGTGCAGTTCACAAGTCAGAGAGCCTGTATCGTGATACAAGAAATGGTTTGAATACAAACCACCAACAATATTTTTTATAACAATTTTGTTCCATGTTCAATTAACCAACACATAATATAGCAATTCATATAATATCAAATAACATCTCTTGATATGGTTGACATAGAGTTAAAGTCAAGTTAGTCTTCCACGGATGTAGGTCAATTGGCCATTCGACGTTTCGTAGCTAAAGACAAGAAATATCCATAATAATCACAAAATCACCAATCACTCTTTCATCGTTTCTTTATGCGTCACGATCACAATAAGTCACTAAATCTTTTAATCTTTTAAGGGATGTTGAAGACTGCGTTGATGAAGAAAATGCATACAATATGGTCCACACATCATAAAATATGTGACTTGTAATTTCACATTATTGAATTGTATAGTCTGGGCATTTCTTTTCATAAAGTTGATTATGTCGTCTTCCAAAGACGGTAATCCGTACGAATCATAATACTCCATATAACCATCTTTGGGGATGTAGACAGCTACCCAAAATGTTCCTGGGAGATGACTGTAGTCCGTGTTTATGACATAAGCTTGGTGGTCTTTAGGTTTGCGATGAAGACGTTCATTTTTAGCGCACACGACAGGATTCAAAAAGGCAGTGTACGAACTGTTTTTAAAAAGATAATAAAGTTTCCGGGTATCCATTTGTTTTATTGTTTCATAGGTAATGATCACCAACTCAATCCTGAGATTTTGCTTGAAAATATCTGTCAAGAAATCGTATCTTCGCTTCGTATCCGTATTCTGGGCCAAGAGATTCGATGCGATGGATCTAAAAAGCGCTCAATGGGGAGGGGAGGAATTATCACTCAAGTCTTTATACACTGCTACCAACTCAATCCTGAGATTTTGCTTGAAAATCTCTGTCAAGAAATTGTATCTTCGCTTCGTATCCGTATTCTGGGCCAAGAGATTCGATGCGATGGATCTAAGAAGCGCTCAATGGGGAGGAGAGGAATTATTACTCAAGTCTTTATACCACTGACGCAGCACTGCTTCTTCCGAGATGAGAAAACAAGCGTAATCTAGATACTCGTCCAATTTCTTCTTAACTCGTCATGAGACATTTATCGTTTTGAATTTTACTGTGATGATCATTTTGAAATGTATAGCAATCTTTCCTGGTCAATGGTTTTCTCCAGGTGTATGGAAAAACTGGAGACTAAATGTTGTTCTTGTTCTGGCAATCTTGCTATGGCCATGTTCTCATCGTCTCATGGCCATCTTGCCGTGGCCATGTTCTCATAGTCTGAGATCTTTTGATTTCAGATGCCCTTTTTATCTTCTTGATCCTTTTTATCTTTGAGCCATTTGTGAAGCAGTAGCTCCCACAAGTCCTGTAATCTGTGGTGCCAATGTTGATTTTAGCATGTTTGCTAACTACATGTGCATATATCCTCCGCATTGTACCAACATTGTTTTCTTTTAACGGATTGGCATTTTCTTCTGGATGGGCGAAGAAGGCTTTGCTAAGCATTATTACTGATGTTGAGACAAAGTATCGTTCCTTTCAAGACATTCAGACAACATTCACATACGGTATCAATGACGTCTTTGCAGGCGGTTTCAATTATTTGTTTTGACATGGATGGAAGAGCTTTGGACAGGATGAGCAACACGTCCTAATGTTTGGCTAAACGAAGAGGCAGTCTTTCTCTTTCCTTTGGCGGTGGAAGAGGGATGGCTTCTAATGGGTGACATCTTTGTTTATTCCTGAGTTTGACCAAAAAATACACTTACATCAATGACTTGGTACACGTCCTTTTATCTAATGTTCTGGGGTAGATCGAACGGTGTGTAACTAATCTTTGTGACGAACTCTTTGACTATCGTTTCATCAAAACTATATCGCCAAACAATCCTCCGCTTTGGGTGTTTTTTCTTTTTCTTTGAACGATGCGGCCTTTTTAGTGGTAGACATCGACGCTTGGCTAAACATATTTTGGGATGCCGGGACAAACGACGAAACAGTATTTATTTTTCCTTTCCGTTTTTGGATAGGAGAACTACTATAGTGATGGTGTGAACTTCTAATGGGGAGATCTTTTAGGTTCAGGAGCAAAAATACACTGAAATTCATCGCTAGAAATGCGTACTTTAATTTTTTAGTATTTTTTGGAATAGGTTTGGAAAACTGTTTGAAAATATGTTCTACCATTCCAGCGCCAAAAATCCAGTTTGGTTGCTTTTTCATTCTCTTTGGACGACTGTGTCCTTTTGAGGTACGCTCGATGCTTAGCTAAGCGGTTTCTAGGATGCGGCATCAACTGATGATACCGTCTTTTTCTTTTTCATATTCCATTTTGGACAGGAGAACACGGTGATGGTGGTGTGCACTTCTTGTAGGGGAAATTTTCTGGCAGTCAGAAAAACAAAAACACTGATGCCAATAGTTTACCCCAGGTTTGTTATAGTGGAAAGCGTCGCCACTGGTTGTCTCTATGAAATATCACCAGCAACTCGCGTCGTAGAGGGGTCCGCAAATTCGGTATATTTCTTGCTTGGATAAATCCAGTAAAATTTTGGGGACATGTGCCTTGCTAGGAGCTGCTGATCAGGCTAAAGAGGTGGAGGGTGTCAAAGCTGTATGAGAAGTTCGTGGAGACAAGGGTTTCAATTTTTGCATCAAATCAGGAAGAACAAATGTAAAAAATGTGTTTGGCTGGCATAACTGGCAAAGGGAGAAGTGGAAGAACCTTAGACTTTTGTAGACGCAGTCAAAGTCGATGCAGGTCGTGGTCTGGGAATGTCAGGTTGCGTCCGGACTGTACTGCCTCTCTTGTTGGAAGAAAATGTTTCTGAGGTCTTTTTGTGAACTTTTTCTTTCTCTGAGGACTTTTCTTTTTCTAGGTCAGCGACCTGTTCTTCGCACCTCTGATCTTTCTCTTCTGGGTTCGTTTGGGTCGGAAGTGGCTCTTTTACTTTGAGATGACTTTGGGGGTGTTGGAATCAAATTTTAAACTAGAACGAATAATGACACATCCTACAGAGCCGCTTCCTCCAGGTTTCAACATGATTTGCATTTTTGATTTGAGTGTCGATGCGGAAATCTGCCAGTTGCGTCAAGGCTACTTTGCTTTTCTTATAAAAGCGTTTGTGGAATGTGAATGAAACCTTGCAGTTATTATCGTGCTATCACCGTAAACAATCGTAAGACTTCTTTGAGACTGGCTTTTAAGACACGAACACGCATTTGTAGATTTTTTCGCGACTGATGCCCTATAAGATGAGACTGTAGAGAGGTCATGCTGACGATATGTGAGACAGACCGAAAGTGTCCGAGGTTTGTATACATTTTCTAAGTTGACGGAGACGCGTACACGACAGGCACCCCGTCTTGACACATGTTGTGAAACAAATGGGTACGAAATCGTAAATAATCAGGAATCGTGAGTTTTAAATCAACGAGTAAATGAGTGGTTCGAGTGGCTTCGTCGTATGCATGTGTCAGCCATGGAGTTCTTAAATGTTTGGCTAACACTTCCATTTGCAATTTATCTTTAGGTCTTTTAAACAAGAATACGTAATGAGCATTGATTCTGGTAGTTTAATGGGCTTTAATTTGATGAAACAAATTTTGGGTGAAATAATTGACACTGGCATTAAGATAATTTCCTTTGCGCGTAAACCACAGTCTATTTTATTGTTCGTCTTCTCCTAACATGTCGAAGATGACTAGATGATTTTGACGGAGGTCAGACACAATCCCATCGTATTCGTCAGCAATGCCTTCCACATATACGATGGAATCGCCTTCACTTTCTCGCAGGAGGCTGTACGCCAATTGGCACTCTTTGTAATACCACACAATCAGTTCACGTGAACGATCAATCAAATGTTTCTGTTCGATCAAACGGTTTTGCCTGAACCGCTCGGTACAGCAATTAACATGTTCAAAGGATGAAGATGATACAAGGTCTCAGCTAGCACGATCTAAGTTTTCGTCGATGACTTTGAAAGAGATTGAATAGAGAGCAAAAAGTAAGAAAGAAAGAGAGAGAGAGTGTGTGAGTGTGTGTGTGTGTTTGTGTGTGTGTGTGTGCGTGGGTGTGTGTAGAGGTGGCCATCAGAAAGGAATATCACTTTTGAAACGAAGACGGACACTTTTATTTCGAAACATTTTTAAATTTTAACACAAAGTACAAACTAAAAAAAGCAAAGTGGTTATGTAGATTGATAAATTGCACATCACATCGATCAAAATTTAATATAAACAAGTCACTGTACAACAGTTTTGTTGACGAACGTGTGGTGTCCTAGGGACAGTATGTAATGCATTTAGAGTCTCTGCACTTAGCAAAATCAAACAGAGGTCATGCCGGAATGGCCTTTCGGGGATGCCCATGTCAATTACAGTCCTGTCCTGAATGATGTGGTTTTCCTAGTTGTCGGGCTCTTATGACACCGTGGTGACACAGGTTTAAATGTTACCTTTTCCACTAATCGTTTGAATTTATGACAACAAATCTTGAGCATAGTTTGCCGATTTTTTTTTCCACCCCAAACATTTCCACTCACATACATCTGACTAGTGAGGGTGTAAGTCACATGTTACACACACACACACACACACACACACACACACACACACACACATTGACTTAAATATCTGCAGTGACTAAATGTTGACGAATCTTGTTATTCACGTAGAGGTCGAGAAGTATCGTGATGAAAGCGCAAGGCTTGTAACAACATCAGTCCCTCGTGTACATTTAAACGTACCACCCTCATGTTTTTGGTGGTACTGTGAGGTACAGATTGTAAAGAGTCCACAAGGATTCGGCTGGTAAACGAAATCCCAGAAAGGAAGCCTCTAAGATGCACTACACGTTGACCAAAATTCATTGGGTACAGTTCTCGTAAAAATATGTTAATAATCCACCAGAGTCTGAATACCGTCATTGATTTCCTTCCACGATAATTGTTGTATAATTAATGATAAATGTAGTGGCATGGTAGCAAGCTTAAAAATCTCTTTTGTTGGAAGTAATAAAAATAGTGTCCTCGAAGAATAAGGAATCGCTGTGTCTTGGCAAATGTCCTCGTTTATATTTGTGATAGAAGCATTGTCCTCTCATAATCAGTCTTTGTTTATTTTGGAAAACAACATAGTTTAAAAAAAGAAAAATATAATTTTGAGTTTGCGTTACTTGCATTTTGACAAACTATCCAAGCAAATCAGGAATATTCTTTTCTAAAATGTCCATCATGAGATTAATGAGGTCGTCCCACCAAAAGTAGGTAATGATAATGCGGAGACTATAGAACATGTTCCAGTCAAGCGGAGTATCTCTGCTCCCACTCATGAAGTGACACATCACAACTGAAGCACTTGACTTTATTAATCTTGCCCAAAAAATACATCCGACTCTGGCTAATTCTTCGGAGTAGGTCCTCCCATATATTGGAAAATTTGGAAACGATTTTGAAAGTTATATTATTCAAACAAACGCACAGGGAACGAATATTCTTCTTTCACATTATGATTAAGATGGGGGTATTGTGAAACCAGCAATAGTTTGTACAGGCACGGATGACATCTGTAAAGTGGTTGCCGCTTAGTTTGACATGTAGGACATTGACCATGAAATCTAATAATGCGTCTATGATAATGAGTGGCATAGCTATAACATCCATCTACTTTGACACGCACAGCATTACTTTCCATGGTAGGTGTAGCAGTAATACTAGTCAGGGTAATATTCCCATGATGTGGTACTGAATCGCTTAGGTTACAGCGTAGCACCACTGCAATCGCAAGGCACAGCATCGCACTCCACTTGAGAATCACATCACTGAATATGATGTCTTTGAAAAGATTCATCTTTCTCACTTGGCAATAGTAGTTACAATGAATTATCGGTCTTGGATGTTTTCCCTTTTTATACTAGTTGTAATAAAACCTCGAGCTTGTAAATCTTTCCTTTTTATGCCTAGCTTTTGAAGTCTTATCTTTTTTTTCCTGGATAATGGCGCAACCTTCTCTAATGTACCGTCGTAACTGTACAACAGTGTCATGGGTGCAAAGGCTATAGAAAGGTAAAGACAGTGCGGAGACCATCGAGTATGTTCAATAATAACTAAATCTTTAGAGATATATCAATCAATTCGCAACCTCAGACCACAACTGAAACACTGTACTTTGCACCCCAATCCAGTCTCAGGTTCTAAGTAGAAAAATCCAGTTCTAGTTAAAACATTCGAAACAGGTAATCCTTTTCTATCCGTAGACAATTGTTAAACGTTTCCTATCGACTGGCACAATCACAATAGTCAGGCATATAGAAAGGAAAAAATTGTATTGTTTGAATTTGGAGATCACAGCAGATCCCTCGATTGATTCTGGCTAGGTCGAACTTTTATTTTTGTAGTGGCTATCGTCTTAGAATAATTGTTTATACCAATGTGTCCTTACGACAAATTGAAGTGGTTGGAAAGTCGCACTCGCTTCTGGTACATATTTGATACACTTTTACAAAGGCTGACACACAAATTTGGGTGTGGCTAAACGCACAATCTTGTGTTGGTAGTAGGTCACTTTAAAATCTTGATGCTCTCCAGGCTGCAAGGTTTCTTTCAGTACCCCCAAAATGCACCACTTGACCGGCACTATAATTCAGAATGAATTCTTTCACTTTGCAATCGGCGTGCAGTTTTCCTTCGATCCCGATATTCGTAGACGTAATGTTTGGGATCGCCACTTGCAAAATTTAGACTCTTGTCGTAGGAGTGCTCGTCCGTCCATGCTTTTCAACGATCTCCTTCGATGGCAGGGTGCTGGTGACCCAGGCGATCAATGTAAATGTAACTGTCCTTATGAAAATATACCGCACTATCTTCTAACAGTTCTAAAGTTTCGTACAATTTTAAGAAAGAATGGACTGTCACGTAGGTCGCAATTATGACATTTCTAAATAGGTCGGCTTCTACAATGTCCAGTTCTTCGTAATTGACCGGGCTCAAGTCTTCACGAAGGACAACCACGTTTTCGTGTATTTTAATTTGTCGTGAATCATCTGGAAGTAACGGTATTCATCAGGCAAAAACTTCGTCTTGGGTAAACACGGGCGTTCCGCCATTTTGCCCCATAAGCAATTTAACATCACTATAGCAAACGATCGCCTTTCTTCGTTTTTCTCCATGTGACATAAAGTGATGCCTTCCTGCTTCAAGTATTTATCTTTAAATGTCGTTGGTATTCGTGAAACCTGGCACCAGGAAGGATAGCCACTGACTTCTTGTAACAGTTTCGAAAAAGAATCCATGTAGTCTGTGAAAATGCCTTTCTGAGTCTCCTCACCTTTGTGGTACTGTCCTGTCTTGAGATTTGGCAAATTTGTGTACTCTTCTAACAATTGGTATCCCAGGTCCACAGCTTTGAACAATTCCATGCTGACTCACGCCACTTTTAATGTGCGTTCTTCCTGGGTGTGCTGACAAGGTTTGCCTTGGTTACACGTTCTGGCACAAGTACGACACAATGAAAACTACATATTTCAATGGCAATGATGAAGTAAAAGAGGATAATACAAGCCTGTGGTATGCAAAACTTTACATTTAATCAATCCTTCGTATTGTCGAATGTGGTACAGGTCGATGTGTTCTGTCTGCAATTATGGGTGCCCTGCGGGAAAGTGACAATATTTGCACAAGTATGGATATTGTGAGCACACGTCCTAGTATTTTCGTCTCTTTTCTCCTCGTCGGCGTGGTACAGAAAATAGGTGGCATTCGTCCGTCCTCTGTATAAACTATTTCGCGGGTTCAGAGGATCCACCAACTATTAACTTTCCACGATATGTTCAAATTTACTCGGCTTTCAAACGGAAATATTACTCGTGTTCCCACATTTACACTACTTGGTATCCTTGCTGTTCTAATTGCATGCGCTGCTGACAAGTGGCCTCATGCAAGTCTTCCATGATAAGGTGTAAAAATTGATTTTGGGAGTACCCTTTACAGTAGTAGATCGGATATCCGTGAAACAAGCAACCGTTAAACAAGTTCAATCTTGGGGTTTTCTAAGTCTCAGCCATCCGTCTAATACGTCCCGATGGTCTCCGTTAAGGGCATGCTGGATCTATTTGTCTTATTTGTCACACAAGTAATGTAGCCTCTGTAAGGCTTTGACCAAGTATCGATGATTGACAAAATAAGCCATGTGAGGGTGCATGACGGCCAGGATCTTCTCTGGAATAAATCGTTTGTGGTTCACTATGGAACACATCGTGGCAACCATGCATGCTTTTTCAAACGATCCCTCCGTGCTCCATGAACAGATTTCAAAATTTTCCACAGCATCGCCGTAAGATGTCCAAGTCTGATAAACAATACTTTAACATTTCTTCCTGAAAATCAATGGGTCCAAGGCGAAATAGTGGTGCCAAGCGTCGAAAGCTTTGCGTTCACTGGTGCGCATGTTGTAGGGGTCGTAGTAGCTAGCATCAGGTAAATGGAATAGAACGGCATGTTGATTATCGTTGGCATAGAAAAGTGTGTAGAATATCCTTTGGCCATTTATGTTATTCCAAACATTTTAGGCATTAGGCTCAATGGCATGGACAAGTAATTCATCCAGTCCTTACACTGCACTTGTCCCATTTGAATGGAAATTATTTTTGCTCCGTTCAAGGCGACTTTAAGACGTTTAGTACTTTTTTCCGTATAGTATTTTAGAAAAAAAATCTGTCCATCGTATCCGGAGATAATTGTAAGTCATAATTGTGGCATAGCGATGGCCATATCCGTAACGTTCGATATCTATTGGCTCCAAGTCTCGTCGATGAGATCCAAGATCCATTGGATAAAATCGGTCAGCGTGGTTGGTCCCTGAAATATTTTTTTTTTCATATTCTCGAGGAGTCGTGTTACAGTGGGGGCAATGGCAAAACAATAAGTTCTTGGGTGCACTTGTCCCACTCTTAGCGAGCAAAGCAGAAATTAGGAATGTGAATGCCGGTCTCTTGCATGCATTCGACATCGAAAAAGATAAGAATTCCTTTATTCTGGCCGTCTTCATATTTCTCCTGTTGTGTTTGTTATTTTGCAATGTAACATTCGTGTTCCAAGTCCACGATTTGGTGAAAAATGTGACATTGTTTCTTTCCTCGACATAGGTGTGCCTTGGCACTATTGGTACGTACGACGTGTCCACAAGTGTTGCTCACGATTATTATACCCATAGTAACATTTCTCACAATAATAACAGTCCTAAAATTCCTGCGATAATGGCATCGAAATGTTGATCGTGATTATAGACCTGAATGTATTTTCCGTCTTTGAAATGTTTGCCTCAAACCAACAAAGTTCCACGCACTTCTCTATTCTGTCGTGTCGTTTTTGTTTGCATATGTTCGTCCTTTGATGATGGCAGGGGCTATACTTATATTGTCTTTAGGATTGTTAATTCGGACGAGGCTACGCTTAGTGATACGAACATTGTCTACCAATAGTATTTTTCTGCGTTGTCCGGTCCATTTGGGAAAAGAAACATGGACCATGTACAGTGTCGCTTTTCCATCGGTGATGCGAAATTTGTCGTTGGGCTGCTGTAAGTGAAGAATCATGTCAATGGCTCCGGAATGTGTCAGTTCTGGTGGCCTGCTAAACTCGATGCAAACGCGGAACTTCAGACTGTTGTGATAAATGGAAAGTGTCAATCAAATGTCTTCATTTGCTCGACATTGCCGTTTCGGTGTGGTGAACAAGAATCCCACAAATCGTTGATGAACCCTCTGCTTTCTCCAGCGATACGTCGGACTTGAAATCTTTAAACTTCACTGCGTAAGTGTAGGCCGTGGTTCTAAATTTACTAGAGGTGCATTTATTCGTCTCTCAAATGTGATTTGAATTTTTATGTGTTGTTGGTGGACCTTTCATTAATGTAGACTGTGGGTCTGGACTCTGGCTTACACATATTACTAGTATTGATTTGAGCAAAGCCTTTAGCTAATGTATGATGCGATAGGTCACGTTTCCGCTTCTTACTTTCTTCCCCTTCGTTGACGAGATGGTGCGATCGTTTCATCTTGATTTCTACATGTCAAATGACTACATTTGAAACGTCAAGAAGGTCTCCTATATATCAATTTAAGGTCAGTGTCAAATTGTAATTTAGGTCAGTGTCTTTCTCAGAGTATTAATTTTACTCTCAATATGACCAGAAAGATGGAACAACACAGATCGTACATCTGATCAGAGCTTTGCGATGTGTCATACGAAGGTTTTCTTAAGAGAGGACGACTGGCTATTCCCCCTTCTTTCGAGATAAAAGTGAAGATACTTGCTACATCTGTCAGAATAAAGGGCATTGGTCTTCTGAATGTCCACAACGTCAAAGCAAGACAAGCCTCATAAGAGACAAAGGTCAAGGTACATGTTATCATTGTCAAGAGAAACTACATTGGTCTTCAGATTGTCCTACGAAACAGCAGAAGCAGAAGGGGTAGAGGGGTTCAGAAAAGGAAAGGAAGAAGAAGAACTCTCAGAAAAGGAAAAACCCAGACAAGCTTTAACTGCCTTATTCTTTCGCCACTGATAAGACTTATTTCTGAACCTGATGATTTGGTAAAGATGACTAATGTTAGTATCTCAAGCTTTCCCGAGCCAAACAGACAAACCTTGTCCACACACAACCTCTATGTGTGTGTGTGCGTGTGGGTGGGTGAATTGGTGGGTGGGGGTGGATATGGGGGTGGACGGGGTTGGGCTATTTGGCTCGGGAAGGTCTTTTTCTCTTTGCTTTTTAATTTTCCGGCATGGCTTTCCTGATCCGCCTCCGTTGTTCATCTATTGCTGCAGGCTTCATCAGATTAAAGAGCGCAAAACGCCCCTGTCCTGAGCTGTCTGCTCCCACATGTTAGCGCCTATGCCAAAATCCTTCAAAAATCTTTTCAATGTGTCCTTGTAGTGTTTCCTTGAGCCTCCTTATGAGATTTCTTCTTTAGTTCTAGCTCGCCATAAAACGTCTTTTCGAAAGCCTGTAGTCTGGCGTGCGAGCTAAAAGGCCTGCCTAATGCAGCTATGAGTGAATCAGGATGGTGTTGATATTGTTAGGGCGAGAATTTCAGTATCCGGGATCATTTATTGCCACTGGTTGAAGATTCCTCTGAGGCAAGTTGTGTGGATGTTGTTCAGCTTCGTTGGATGGCGTTTGTATATTGTCCAGGTCTCGCGTAGCGTAGGGAGTTATATTGTTCTGTACACTTCAGCTTTGTCTGTAGACTAATGTCTCTTCTGTTCCTGATATTGGTTTGTATTCTACCGAAGGCTGCGCTGGCCACTGAAATCCTGACATCCAACTTCGTCATCGATGACAACGTTCTGGGATAGAGTACTGCTAGGAGAGGCGAACCTGCTCATCGCGTTCAGTTTGTGGCCGTTGATTGTGATGATTGACTCTGCATATCGTTTCACTGGTAAAACAGGGAAACTGGAATTGTATTTTCAGTAATAACACCACACCAATAAATGTAAAAACTGTTAGGAAAATTTTAATTATAGAGAAAACGTAAAATATCACAGGAACATTTACTTTAAATCGATGTTCATAAGAGAGGTAATTTTAAGAGTCGTGCGATGAGTATATATTACAAAGAATACACTTAGTTGATTTGATATAGCCGACTTGACATCGACCAAGTGGGCTTGGAATTCCGTGTACATTACGTGCCAGTTCATTTCCACGATTATTCTATAGATAACCGCTAATATAGAGACGGAAAACAGTTGCGTATTTTGATGCAGCCACAAAGATTTTATGTCGCTCCTCGCTATTTAATTACGTTCGCGTAGGACGAACACCGATGCGTCAACCCAACCATGGTAAATGTCAATTTCACATCTGTATCATTGTGTATTTGTGTGTGTTATGTGTGTGATTTTGAATTTTTTACATATCTTTAACAATTTTTCAGTCATATCACTAAAATGTTTGCAATTTGGCAGTTTATAGTGATGTGTAGAGTACTGGGGCATCATGCGTCAGACAATAGCATCATATCCCACCCAGTCACATTATTCTCAGACCAGCTAGTCCTAACGATAACCGCTTCATATCAAACTATACTCTAGTAACTAGACATAATCAGAGACACAAGTGTATTACAAAAACAAATAACATATAAATTACTCAGATATTTTCTGCCTAATGACAAAGCATACATCAGAAACACGGTTTAGCTGCAATGTGCATTCGTGTTAATATATGTACAAGCATACATGTGCAAATTGTTCTGCATCAGAGTCTCTATGACGTTTCATTCCACCAATAAATATACTTAATAATAGTGATTCTTGTATTCATTATACTTTGCTTAGTTCCCCTTTACTATACAAATTCGAAAACCTATCTGAAACAAATAATTGAAAACATTATACAAAAAACAAATTATTTTTAAGCAAGATGCAAATTAACAAATTATTGAAAGCAATATGGGAATACAACCTTTTTTAAATTAAGTCCCATGTTATTGCAAATCCATAAAACCTTCATGAAAGATAGGCATCACATGTCACATTCATTTTGTAGAATAGTTCTGCAAGCTGCAATAAATTTTAATCAGTAAAGAGCATAATTACATTCAGAACCAACCCAAACATATATACGGTATTAAAAATGATTAGGAATGAAGACTGACGTTAAAACTATCAAAATAATGCTGTATATTTATTTTACCAGGTGCTAAAGTTTATCAAATAAGAATAATATAGAACATCATATTACAATAATAATCAAATCCAATTAAAAGAGCAATGTTGTAAATTTTATTATGTAACTCTACTTGTAGGCTCTGGGAATTACATTGCTTTTTAAAGTATTACAATTTGTAAATGTGCGGGATTTGTCAACATTTTACTGACAGACGCGTTGTATCAATGACCTCTGGAAGTTTTTAATTATACTTGAGTCAACAACGGTCATTAGGCGTACGTATGAACTCAAGGTTCCCTGTAGCCACTGATTTATAGTGTGATACCGAGCTTCGATGATATTTGTAGCACTAGTGCTTCGAACCAGACAACAAATGCTCATAAAAATTTTCTTCTTGTAACAAAATCAAACGCATTAAAACTAGTAAGATATTAGTGTCTAAAAAACGAATTTTGCCTTTTAATAAATGAAAGACAAATTCAATAAGGTTAATATGTGATATTTTTGCATAAAATAGGTTTCAAGTGATATATAAATCAGACCATATATAATTAATTTTCCCCGATGTTTCGATTAGAATAAAAATTCATGCTTACTTTAAAAAGTAGATGATTTCTGACTAATGAATCTACTAAAGCGTTGATAACATAATGTAATGGAAAAGCTCAAAACTTGAGTAAATGAATTTGAATACCTGTCATTACAAATTATTAAATAAATTAATTAAATAGATTGAAAGTCCAATGAGCTGCAAAAATGAAAAGGAACTTATTGGCTAAGTTTGCGACAACCTTAAAATATACCCCAAAATTTCACGATAAACAGTAAATAATTGGATTTACTGATTTTGAAGTCAAAAACTCTCCGCATTTATAATTGATTTAAGTCATTATAAAATGCAAGCCATTTTTTTAAGAATAATTGATGAAAGTAACCTTGGTAAACACCTAGCTAAAAGCAATATGTGTCTATATACAATCATTTACTCATAGAGACGATGATGCTACTTTATGAGTCAAGTTAAACAGGAAAGTAAAAACAGTTATTAAAGCAAAATATTTCACTCTTAAATTAAACCAAAGAGACTATTGTGTACAGCAAACACATAGTATCGATCGCAGAAATTCATTTCAAGATTAAACTTGTAAAATTGCATTTAGATTTTAAAATATGATTTTGATGAGTGTTATCAGTGTCGCCATCATCATTATAATAGCCCTCATTTGATATATTCAAAATAGTTTCGAGCTTGTAATAACATAACGATATAATAAATAATGTTCAGTTTGATTTGCTTTTGACCACAGCGTTTCCGCTCTAATGTCTCATAGAGAAAAGAGCCTTACTTTATAAAACAATAAGATTTTATTTGGTACAGTAAGACAATAGCACTTCATTTGGTACAGCAAGATAACACTTCATTTGGTACAGCAAGAAATTAACTCTTCATTTGGTACAGTAAGACAATAAGATTTTATTTGGTACAGTAAGACAATAAGACTTCATTTGTTTCAGTAAGACAATACAACTTGATTGTTACAATAAGATAATAAGACTTCAAAAGGCACAGTAGAACAATAAAACTTTAGTGCAGTAGAAGACTTAATTTCCAACAGTAAGACAACACCGCTTTGTTTAAGACACTAAGCCAATAAGACTTGATTTGGTACAGTAAGACAGTAAGACTTCATTTGGCATAGTAGGACAATGCAATTTCATTTGCAAGTGTAAGACAGTAAGACTTCATTGGGCACTTAGGACAAAAAGACTTCATTTGGTACAGTAGTACAATAAGACAGTAAGACATTAAGACTTCATTTCGTATAGCAAGGCAATAAGACTTTATTTCCTGCAGGAAAACAATAAGATTTAATTTGATGCAGTACAACAATAAGACTTATTTTAGTATAGTAGGACAAAAGGACTTCATTTCATGCAGTACAACAATAAGACTTATTTTAGTATAGTAGGACAAAAGGACTTCATTTCATGCAGTACAACAATAAGACTTCATTTGGTACAGTAAGACAGTAAAACTGCAATAAGACATTAAGACTTCAGTTCGTACAGTAAGATAACAAAACTTTATTACCTACAGCAGGACAATAAGACTTCGTTTGATGCAGTACAACAATAATACTTCATTTGGAACAGTAGGACAAAAAGACTTCAGTTGATGCAGTACAAAAATAAAACTTCATTTTGTACACTAGGACAATAAGACTTCATTTCCTACAGTAAGACAATAAGTCTTCATTTGATGCAATACAACAAAAAAAAATTCATTTGGTACAGTAAGACAGTAAGGTTTTGTTTGGAGCATTAATACTTCATTTAGTACAGTAGGATAATAAGGCTTCACTTGATAATGTAGGACAATAAGATTTCATTTCGTACATTAAGACAGTTAGACCTCATTTGGTAGAATAAACCAAGAAGACTCCATTTGGTACAGTAAGACAGTCAGACTTCATCTGGTACAGTAAAACAGCAGGACTTCATTTGGGACCATTTGACTTTATTTGGTACAGTAGAACATTAAGTCTTTATTTGTTACAGGAAGACAATAAGACTTCATTTGCTACAATATGTTCCTTTAGCCCATACGAAACTTAGCACAATACCGTGTTTTTCGTGTCAAGGAAATATTATTGTGTTATCAGTTAAAGTTGCAAGTGACTTGTTATAGATTTTTTTATCCAGTCTGCATTAGCTTCATATGAGTATATTAGTTTAAGCTCCTACCGAAACTAATTAGCTAATTCAGCTGTTTTTGTTACATTCACCCCTAAAGTTGGTTATAATGAATTTCTCCGATGCCCAGCTGTTTCAAGAAATTGTTGGAGCTGTTAATAAAGGAACACATCAGCCAATGCATAAAAGGGGCGTCTTGTAAAGAAATAGGTTACTGTAAATTTAAACGCACAATGTGTGTTTTCTTTTGGGGTAATAGTCGCATACATGTGTATTATTTTGCGGACGTGCTTCAAAACAGTTGGACTAGTAAGAATATCTGTAGGTGTTTCATTGCATAGGAACATTGTAAGCAAATGACTTTGGAGCTGCAAACAGATTAAAAGAAAGTCACTGCTGATATTTGCTTGTTTCCTTTATTGTTTTTTTAAAGGGGTATAGTACTGTGGGAGCGCTTGGGAACAGCGTTCCCTGATTTTTCTTTACTTTCCGTTACTTTTTGCGTATCCCCTTACTTTTTTCGCTCGCCATTTTTCTTACGCATTGGAGTAACATGCGTTCTCTCACTTCTTCCATTTACTTCTCTCGCTTCTTTATTTAGCACTACATTATTGCATGTTACAAAATCCACTTGCCTGACACAAATTCTGACAATTTTAGGACAGATAGGTCTTGTTCAGTTAGCAATTCTGTATGTGCTGAGACTTTTATATTCTGCAATTTCACCACAATACATAAATTAGGACCTTTAGTTTGCATTTTATATATAAACCTTTGTTTAACTATATAACAGCACACAGCTTTTTTCATCCGTGGATCCTAAATTTAACGTTATACTGTCAAAGTCTATCATTTCGATCTTGCAGTCAGTATCAATGTCAGCCTTGCATTGCCACACGTATACACGTTAGTGTGAATATCTAATATGTAAATCACGTTTTGACAATTAGAAAACCTATCAATTATATTTTAATATTTGTACGCATAAGGATTGGCCAACTTTCAAGGTCCTAACCTAGCCATTGGCAGTTGATGAGCTCTGAATGAGCCCAGACTATACCAACTCCAAACAATCTGCCTGTAAAATTTTGTTTTGATGCCGAGTTCATTGGGTATATGGACTATAAAATCAATTACATTTTTCCTATGGAGTCAATAATCTGGAACACTTACATAATATTTTGTAATCAAAAATCTCAGTACAACAGTAAGATAAAGTTTTGGTTTTATTGTCACAGGTTGACGTATTCTGATAAATCGATGTCCACAATGTTGCACTATATTGACATTTGCCGCTCTGTGTATGCGTGTGTGTGTTTTAAATTCTTCTTTATATCACGAGAGGTCTTTACACTGGATTCACACTTATAAATGTTTCTTTAATTAATTTGGTTATCTTTTTAATGATTCAGGAGTAGTACTGACGAGTGTGTGTCAGTTATATATATATATATATATATATATATATATATATATATATATATATATATATATATATATATATATATATATATATATATATATATATATATACGTTTACATTCAAATAAAGTTATTGCATGGAAAGAAATATTTTCCAGTCTTCTATTTTGCAATATGCGTCATTATTGATCAGCTTTATCAGAAAGATATTCCGCCATACATTTGGATTATGTTAACAGTAAACTATGCATGATACATTTTTTTAATCCCCGTGATCTGGGTAAATACACACAATAATAACTCTTTTCGAAGCTATATTCGCGAATGAAATAACGACTTTATTTTATAATTTAACAGATAGATGCATAAAATGTATATATTTATGTGTACCAATACATATGTAAACATTATAATACCAACCGCAATAGCAGATTTAAAAGAAGAAAAAAAACCATCAGTAACGAGGATGCAAATATAAACTTTAATGTTGTCTCTTTTGTTTAGTATGAAAATATGCAAACATCACAGACTGGAGTGCACTTAATAATTTAAGTAGGGAACAAGACAGTTTTATTGCTAAAAATTTGCACAGTGTCCACGATAACAGCAGATTCCAAGACAAAACAAAAGCATAGAGCATGCAAATAAAGGCATACTTTGGATTTAAAATATGTCTTCCGGAAAATGAGAATGCTGAAAGTTACAATCTGAAGTCGTTATGTATGTATGTATGTATGTATGTATGTATGTATGTATGTATGTATGTATGTATGTATGTATGTATGTATGTATGTATGTATGTATGTATGTATGTATGTATGTGTGTGTGTGTGTGTGTGTGTGTGTGTGCGTGCGTGCGTGCGTGCATGCATGCATGCATTAATGCATGTCTGTCTGTATGTATGTATGTATGTATGTATGTATGTATGTATGTATGTATGTATGTATGTATGTATGTATGTATGTATGTATGTATGTATGTATGTATGTATGTATGTATGTATGTATGTATGTATGTATGTATGTATGTATGTATGTATGTATGTATGTATGTATGTATGTATGTATGTATGTATGTTTAGCTAAAAACTCCCTCACCCCTATCGGATTATTATATGAATTAAGGTGGGCAGTTTAAGGTTACTTTATTTCATCCTTGTTATTTTTTATGAGTAGACATGATGACCTTTTCTTCAATTGCTGGTGATTTATGAGACAACCCTTAAAAGAAAACAAATTTGAGAACAACTGATACTTAACTTTATCCCACTATATGCAAAGGAAACATAAATTGCAGGACAAGAAAATTCAAAATGATACATTTTCAAGAAGGAAACTTTATAGTCCAAACACCACAAAAATAAGGTAAAAATTTTACAGTTTTAGATTCTCAAAAAAAAGTCAAAGAGGTGTTATTGGATGCATTTGGAATTGGTAAAGATGCCCCTCAATTGGGAACATGATCTAAGGAATTTTTTCGAAAACATATTAAAAGTAGATGACACATATGCTTTCCAAGAAATTGGGACTAATTTATAATCAGTTTGTAAGCCAAATGAACCCAGTTTCGCATCATCTTTTCAGTATATCTCCTCATCTTAAACAATATAACTCATCCGGATATTGCATAAAAGCAATACAATAATCTAAACATTCTTTCAACAATAGTGCTTAGTGACGGAGAGCAAAAAGCCCAAACAACAAATACAACTGGTCTTGGAAATATTGTGAAAGTGTCAACACATACAATTTCCAGGGGTATAGTGCGGCGGAACAGAATACTCTTACCTTATTGCGTGCTCTCTTTCGTTCATTCGTTCGCCAATGTCTCCACTCATCTGTGTAACATGCATTTTTATTACTTCTTTACTGCGTTCTCTCATTTCTTTATTCATACACCATTGATACACTCACATATTTTGGAACAGTGACCACACAAGAAGCTGTGTTTACATAACCTCTGATTATATTGTTATATACAGACCATATTGAGGCCGATGAACAGTTAATACGCTCCTCTATGCGCTTTTATAATATTCATCCATTCTTGTAGGGGTGATGGTAATGTAGTGTCAAATATAAGAAATTTGATTTCTCCAAAAAGTTGTATTAATTTTGGTCAATTTACAGAATCTTTCATGAATAGAACTGCATTTTTTATAATTTTTTGCAAAAGTTGTATTGAATAGTCTTAAACCTTTCAATGACAGATTTTTGTTTTCATATTGGATGAAATTGTGTGAATTTTGGGACGATCATTTTTTATACATGTGGTAGTCTCGAATCCATCATGCCAGCATTCTGCTACTTTAGCAATTAAGAAAATATAGTGGCTCAGAATAACTGCAACATTACTTCATGTAGATAAATCCAGTCCATAATCACGAAATTTCGTCGAATCAACAAAATATACCAAAATTCATTTATTTCAGATCAAATAAAAAGCTATTGCAATGCGTATTCATTCACAATATGACTCCATATTTCAATTTAATGTAGACCAAAACGCCATTTTCTTTCGCAACGTATGTTCGCGCGCGACCAGGTTCAGATTTATCTGGGCGAAGTTACTTGCGCATTAATAATGTTCTTGTGTAATGATGAATCTACACTTGTGTATTTAATTTAGAATAAGGCATACCTTTAGTTATTTTGCTTCTTGTACTGTGTTTTGTTTATATAATTAAGCATTGAGTAGAATAAGAAAATGCGCATATAATGATAAGGTTACTGCATTTGTATAGGAAAATATTAACTCCTTTTGCACACCCAAGGTTGTGCAATATATCCATCCGAAAATCTCGTTCATATTTTCCCATCCAAATGCAGAAACGTATAATTCCAGCAATACTGAATGTAGCATCCTTACTCCCAGCAATACTGAATATAGCAACGTTACTCCCAGCAATACTGAATGTAGCAAAGTTACTCCAAGTAGTACTGAATGTAATAAAGTTACTCCCAGTAATACTGGAGACAATGATACATAAGATCAACAAGCAGTAAAGGAGTAGATATAAAGAAATAGTCACTGATGTTATATTTGACGTGATACAAGTGTAGATTTTAGAAACGATCTTTCTATATTTATTTCTCTCTACTTAGTTCAACAGTACAAAGCAGAGTAGATTTATTAGTTTGTATTTAGTTTTTACGTAAAGTACCATTCCTTCCAACGGCTAATTTATTACCAAAGGATAACAAATTATTCCGCGGACAGTTTATTTTTGTCTGTTAATTTTCCAACATGATTTGTGGTGGAAAATTATTGCATTATAGAGAGGACAAACCTCCTCAAACCCCGTAAGGGAAACGTGATGTTTTAACTCTACATTACTTTGCCATTGAACAAAGCGGGCAACAAAAAAGCTTATTAAATGAGCCACATCCATTTACTTACTAGCCTCAGACAAGAACAAGACCCTGGGGCAGAAGTGTCACTGGACGGAAGAGAAATATGTCAAAAGTTGGGCATGAGATACTAAATCTATCTGTCAGTGGCAGGTGATTTAAAAATAACTTGCCCTACAGAGTATGTCATTCCCACGTGGATTTCAGTAACATATCAAACAATTGCAAATATGAATGGATTTTGTTTGTTCGCTTTTTCTTTTTTTCTTCTCTAAAAAAATAATTGTCAATGAATGAGTCGTGTAAAACAGGTTAAATATATAAAGCTGCATATAGATCTCAGGCAGTAATTTTTTTACATTGTACATAAGTTTATTAGTTGCCAATACATTCTAGTCATGCAACTTAAATGCTATCTCTACTAACTTTCTTTCCCTAGTACAGCCTTACCATAGAGTTTTCCGTAAAGATCACAATAGTCCAATCTCTAAGATAACAATACTTGCGCACGGTTGATTCCTATGTCAACTGAGTTTTGTTTACACGTTCATGTATTAAACGTAATGATTTTAAATATAAAGAAATAGCCTGAACGAACATGTGAATTTAGCATTACCTGACGTTTAAATTATTTTTCTTTCCTTCACTTGTTTGGCAACATTGTATATTTCATGGATTAATTAAGGCATTTTATTGATTATTGGTGTGTGAATTAAATTAAACGCTTTCCGATTACTCTGTAGAAATTAATGCTGATTTTTATCTAAGATGTCGCGTGCATATCAAGCTATATACTCAACTCCTGATTTTTTTTCAACAAGTTTTTAAGGACTTCCAAAGTTTTTCGATTTTTTTTTCTTACATATATTGAACCTCTGCTGCCCTGACTTTGTGTATCAATGCATAGCTATTATACGTGTCATCGTTTTAAAAAACCATAACTAATTATAATGAATGTACAACAAAGAAATGAAACACTATTTTAAACGAGGTGAACAAGAGGCCAAAGTGGGTCTGAGATCGCGAGAATGCCTAATAGCCAACATTTACTGCAAGAGCAGTTGGCCAGGAAAGGTGGGTCAGTAGATTGCTTTCTGCTAAAGTTTACTTCAACGTTGTTGATGTGTTTGTGAAACCAACTGTTACAAGGTTTCTCATCTGATTATATCCTCACCCAGATATAGCTGCATATGAGTTTTGGTTGTCCAGTAATTGAAAGACCCTACGCCAATACACTTTTTGTGTCCAAGATGGACACATTTCTGTTCAACAGCTTTTGTATATAAAGTTGTGTAAATAATTTTTGTCCATAGAGTGATGGATAGGCATTGTGCGTATAATTGGTAAAGCCCTTCATGCGCGTATGTTTGCTTTCAAGTTTGATCAAATTTTAGTGTACAGTTTTCCAAGAAGTCGTAAAATAATGTTTTTTGTTCTTTTTTACCATCAATAGCTGCATTTGATGGCAGATTGGATTCGTTTTGTAAAATTTACACATTTATCCAAGCCAGTATGCTATCTATACTTATGGCCAAGTTCTGTACAGCGTTTTTATAGTAAATGCTGTCTAAATTTAGTTCGATTGAGTAATGGGGATCAGGTAACAGTTGAAGAATTGAAAGCCATCTCTCATAGGATACTTTCCAAGGTGGGTCAAATTCTGTTCAACAGATGGTGGTTCTCGTCATTTGTACCGAACTGAAAGGCCTTAAAGCCATGATGCCTTCGATCAAGTTGAGTGAAACTCCATTCTGCAGGTTGGGTGAATACGTGGTAGTTTTTTATTCTTCTACTTTTAGAAATAGTAGCCATAATTTAAGGCGGATCATCATCATATTAAACTTAAAAGGCCTTCATGACAGGAAGCTTTTCTCAAATTCTATCAAACTGCATTTAGCGGTTTTTAAAAAGAAACAATTTAAAAACATTTTCCTACTATTTCTAATGAAGGCGATGCTTCAAGATGGATTGACATAATCTGTACAAGTTTTTTTTTACCGTCCTTCATGATAGGATACTCTAAACCAAATTTATGGTAAAAGTCATACAGGTCAAACAAGCGTTCCACGCTGACCATTTTACTAACAACTGTCATATTGTTTTTAGAATTTTATTCTACATACTTTAAATGGAAACTATTCACTTTATTTGGATCCTCATACATCCATGTTTGAAAGGTCATTAATTGCATGCCCCAAGAAAGACATACGGTAAGATCAATGTTGAAGTACGTAGACATTTTTGGACGAAATGATCCTAAAGGTGTGATCCGGTACAATTTGGAGAGAAAGTCGCGCGCTAAGATGTCACAATGAAAACCACGCGTATTGATAAATTCGTACTTCCCTCGATTGTAACGATTCAATTCGACGCTCTCTTTGTTTGACCCAAGTTCAGTAAATGGACACCATTTTAAAAGTCTACAGCGATAGATAATTTTCGTCTGGAAGTTTCTTGTTGACAGTTAAGGTGGAGAGCATTAAATAATCTGGATTGAATAGATTTTGGTTAAAGAAAATTAGTGCTAAATTTTAACAAAACAATTTGTATTTAAAGTATAATGAGTAAATGCGCATACATGACCCATGTGACTTGTTCTACTGTATATTCAAAGCTGTGATCTAATGGATTGTTTGTTTAGAGGTGGGGTGGTTGGGGCACTTGTTTGTTTTTTTAAATTTTTAAACCAAGTTTTGACTAGCAGTTGTAGACATATGCACGACGCGTGATCTTACCATAGGCCCACTTGGGGGCGGGCAGGTAATCTGGGAATGCAAACTCTCACCAAAGTATAATCTTGTCATGAGTCGACATATTAACTAACTGTAAATAAAGGGTTAATAAATAAATGGTGCAGCATCCCTTATTACTTTGGTTGCCGTAAATGCTCGACTGTTCAACATGTATTTTTGTTTCAGCACCATTTTCAGCACAAATTATCACATCTATGTCCGCATCATTATGTTTAAAGGGACGTGTCAATAATTTATTGAAAAACAGATGCCATAATGTGTGATCTCTCAACAGTTCAAGGGTAATGATGCAACAGTTTTCCTCTGAATAAAACTCCTTTAACAAAGTGACAATTTCCAGTGTGTTATTTGTAGCTGTGAAATTATACTATGAAAATCTTTTGAGATGACCCCAATGCCTGGTGGTAGAGCAAGGAATTAAAGGAAGTATAACAATATAAACAAATACATATTATAGCAAATATTAGGTAAATACAAATGATTTAAAAACGATCACTTAAAATCAGGCAGAATAGAAGTTAAACAAATCATACACATACACACGTATGTATGTGCGTGTGTGTGTCTGTGTGTGTGTGTGTGTGTGTGTGTGTGTGTGTGTGTGTGTGTGTCGTAAGCGTCATACAATGGGCATTCCTCCCAGTGAGATGTCTTTAATTCAGTGAATATTACTCGTACAACAATAACTGTAACTCCTACCCTAATGTTTCTTGGACGCCTGCGTAAGATAAAATTTTAATTCGTTTTATATTTCAAAGATAGTTATAATCCAATATGTTTTCAATCACGTACGAACCCCGCACCCCACCCCACCCAACAAAAGTTTCAACATGTTTTGTACTTTAAAAAGTGAAGAAGCTAATATCACGGTATGCTATCAATTACGTCTTCGAATAAAAACTCTAATCAGTCAAACTAGATAAACAAGATCGCAGTATATCTTTCATTCAGGTCCACATAAAAATAACTTCAATCCGGCTTGTGGTTTAAAAAGAAGATAAACAAGACTACAGCATGTTTTCAACCACGTCAGCTTATAAACAACTTCAATCAGCTGAATTTTAAAAAGAAAAACAACATCGTATCATGCATTAAATTCACGTTTACGTTAAAAAAAGATCAGTCCGCCTTGCACTTAAAGAATAGAAAAAACACGATCACGTCATTTTCAAAAACAAAAACAAGATTACATCACGCTTTAAATTCAGGTCCGCGTAAAAGAACTTCAACCCGCCTTGTACTTAAAAGCAAAGAAATACATTACCACATCGTGTTTTCAGCCACATTCGCGTACGACCAAGTTTAAATCCCTAAATAAATTATAATATCCCTATAATACGATACAAGAGTATTTAATTTAACATCCTCTTTTAGCCACAACTCACACCAAGATATAGACGAGAACAAACAGATACATATTGCACAACCGACTATAACATGGAAGCCATCTAAGAAAATTCAGAAAATGAAAACAAACAAAGTAGTAGACAAGAAAAGATGATGTTAAAACTGAAATTATCATACAATCAATACCATGTCTGCATGCGTATATGTGTATGATCTGCACTGACGTGAGGGTATATGCATATGTGGACGGGTAGAATAAAACTGAGATGACAAGTGGCAACTCTTTCATATCAAAGCATTACAATATTAATGGAGAGAGAGAGAGAGAGAGAGAGAGAGAGAGAGAGAGAGAGAGAGAGAGAGAGAGAGAGAGAGAGAGAGAGAGAGAGAGAGACGCGCCCAATATACTTACAATTTTTTTTTCCTATAAAGGAGAAAAAGCACAAGACCAGAAATAACTTGATCCATATAAACCTAATCCCCGTCATCAACAAAAGCTGTAGCACATGAATTATCTCCATTGATAAATGCGCATTACATCTTCAATGGAAAAACAATATCAACTCCATATATGTCTTAATGACAAAGGTCACTATTGACTCTAAACTGAAAACTCAGATGTGAACAAGGACCAAAGAAAAGGAACTTCGCCCTATAGAATGCTTTACCAGAAAGGGGAGGGTATGAACCTAGAAACCTAAATTTGAAATTAAAAAATATGAAGCAACTAGATGCGACAGAAAAAAAGTATCTTAATCAAAAACAGAGCAAGAGTCCATTGAGGGACTGATGCTCTCCTGAGCGAAAAGAATTTCCAGGAATTCAGGATAAGACCATATCATCCATTAAACTAGTGAGTGTTGAAACTATCCCTGATATTTTTCAGCGATAACAAGATTTTCAAAATAGCTACTGTGGTGGACATATTGGATATCAGATTACCAGTATTTTCATCTTGGACCAAGCAAACATCATCAGAAATCTTTGGCGAAAACCACATGTGTATAAAATAAATGAATCCTGAGACGACACTGGCTGTCTACTTTACATGAGCAATATTCTGCTATGGAGCTGATTTTGCGTAGGAATTTCAAACTATTCAGGGGAAGTAGCGTTAGCAACATTTGCAAGATACTCATGATGTGTATTGGATGTCAAGACAGCCTTGATGTGTATTGGATGTCAAGACAGCCATGATGTGTATTGGATGTCAAGACAGCCTTGATGTGTATTGGATGTCAAGACAGCCATGATGTGTATTGGATGTCAAGACAGCCATGATGTGTATTGGATGTCAAGGCAGCCTTGATGTGTGTTGGATGTCAAGACAGCCTTGATGTGTATTGGATGTCAAGACAGCCTTGATGTGTATTGGATGTCAAGACAGCCTTGATGTGTATTGTATATCAATACAGCCTTGGTTTGTATTGGATGTCAAGACAGCCTTGATGTGTATTGGATGTCAAGACAGCCATGGTGTGTATAGGATATCATAACAGCCTCGGTGTGTATTGGATGTCAAGAGAGCCTTGATGTGTATTGGATGTCAAGACAGCCTTGATGTGTATTGGATGTCAAGACAACCTAGATGAGATTGGATGTTAAGACAGCCTTGATGTGTATTGGATGTCAAGACAACCTTGGTGTGTATTGGATGTCAAGAGAGCCTTGATGTGTATTGGATGTCAAGACAGCCTTGATAAGATTGGATGTCAAGACAGCCTTGATGTGTATTGGATGTCAAGACAACATTGGTGTGTATTGGATGTCCAGTGACACCATTTAAGTTTTGAACCAACTGGAGGAGTAGCAAAAACAAAAATTTTAAGAAGGCCACTGTGGCGGTCATATGCATTATCAGATTGGCACCATTTTAATTTAAAACCAACTAGACACAATGCAAATTCTGGTGAAAATCCCACTTTAGTAGGACTTTCAATTCAAGAGAAGCAAAGATCTCTAATATGGCTGCCATACTGGGCACACTGGATGTCAGATTGTCACAATTTTCATTTAGCAATACCTAGACATAATAAAAATTATTTTAGTAAAATAACATATATTATGACCATCCATTCAAAAGAAGAAAAGATAATCAGATTTGCAAGATGTCTATCGTGGAGGCCATATTGGACACCATATTGGCGCCATTTTCATTTATGACCAACAAAACCCTACAGGAAAGCCTCAAGATAAAATATCATATCACTAAGAATTTCTATTCAGAAACGCAGTGATAATCAAGATTTTGAAGACGGATGCTGGGGAGACGATACTGAACACGAAATCTGTATTATTTTTATTTTGGATCAACTGGATGTCATATAAAGTCTTTTGGTGAAAATTCCTTTATAATCTCACTATCCATTCACTAGAAGTAGTGATAAGAGTTTCCAAATAGCTGCTTTGGTGGCAATATCGGACGCCGTGTGGCACATGACACCATTTTCATTTAGGACTTAGTAGACCATTGAATGGATGTGTGTCTGTTAAGTTTTATGGCAATCTAGACCATGGAATGGATGTGTGTCTGTTAAGTTTTATGGCAATCTAGACCATGGAATGGATGTGTGTCTGTTAAGTTTTATGGCAATCTAGACCATGGAATGGATGTGTGTCTGTTAAGTTTTATGGCAATCTAGACCCTGGAATGGATGTGCATTTGTTAACTGATAAGGCAATCTAGACCATGGAATGTGTGTGTATGTGTGTGTGTGTGTGTGTGTGTGTGTAAATTTTAATGGTAATCTAGACTATCGATAGTGTGTGTGTTAAGTTTTATGTTTATCTAGACCCTGGAATGGATGTGTGTCTGTTAAGTTTTATGGCAATCTAGACCATGGAATGGATGTGTGTCTGTTAAGTTTTATGGCAATCTAGACCCTGGAATGGATGTGCATTTGTTAACTGTTAAGTTAATCTAGACCATGGAATGTGTGTATGTGTGTGTGTGTGTGTGTGTGTGTGTGTGTGTGTGTGCGTGTGTAAATTTTAATGGTAATCTAGACTATCGATAGTGTGTGTGTTAAGTTTTATGTTTATCTAGACCCTGGAATGGATGTGTGTCTGTTAAGTTTTATGGCAATCTAGACCATGGAATGGATGTGTGTCTGTTAAGTTTTATGGCAATCTAGACCCTGGAATGGATGTGCATTTGTTAACTGTTAAGTTAATCTAGACCATGGAATGTGTGTATGTGTGTGTGTGTGCGTGTGTAAATTTTAATGGTAATCTAGACTATCGATAGTGTGTGTGTTAAGTTTTATGTCTATCTAGACCCTGGAATGGATGTGCATTTGTTAACTATTAAGGCAATCTAGACCATGGAATTTGTGTTTGTGTATATGTGTGTGTATATTTTAATGGCAATCTAGACTATCGATTATGTGCGTGTTAAGTTTAATGACAATCTAGACCATAGAATGGTTGTGTGTGTTAAATTTTATGGCAATCCAGACCATGGCATGGATGTGTGTGTGTGTGTGTGTGTGTGTGTGTGTGTGTGTGTGTGTGTGTGTGTGTGTGTGTTACGTTTAATTGTAATCTAGACCCTGGAAAGGATGTGCACAAGTTTTATGGCAGTCTTGACTAAGGAATAGAAGTTGGTTAATTTTAAGGCAATCTAGACCATATAATGGATGTGTGTGCGTGTGTGTGTGAATTTGTATGGCAATCTTGACCATGAACTGGATGTGTGTGTTAAGGTTTATGGCAATATAAACCATGAAATGTATGTTTGTTACGTTTAATGGCAATATATACCTTGGGATGTGTGTGTGTGAAATTTTAATGCAATCTCTTAAGGCAATCTAGACCATGGAATGGATTTGTGTGTGTGTGTGTGTGTGTGAATTTGTATTGCAATCTTGACCATAAACTGGATGTGTATTAAGTTTTAAAGCAATATAAACCATGAAATGGATGTGTTAGTTAAGTTTTATGGCAATCTATACCTTGGAATGGATGTGTGTGTATGAGTGTATGTGTTTGTGAAATTGTTGTGCAATCTAGACCATGAACTGGATGTGTTTGTGTTATATAGCAATAAAAACCATGGAATGGATGTGTACGTGTTCACATTACGGCAATCTAGACCATGGAATGGATGTGTATGTGTGTTAAGTTTATGGAAATTATCCAAGTAACTTGAGAGGTAGATCAATAACTAACTAGTGCGAATGGACAGACAGACAACCGAAAATGAACCGACAAAAAAATCCTTCCTATATGCTTTTCTGGTCTATGTCCAGTAGAGTTAGAAACCTCATTCGAAATTCTTTTTTTTTCTTCAGAAGTTTAGAAATATATTTAGTGAGAGAGCCAGCCCTAACTCCTCAACTAATATGATGAGGTATGTTAGTCAAATGTTAATACGCCTGTCTTGGAGTGTCGGTAGACTCAGGTCATTCAACGTCCTGCTTCACTGGTTTTGTAGTCACCTGAAACAAATCCTCCTGTCTGGCGTTGAACCTTCTCGACTGTGTTAATGTCTTTGGTTTAGTGGGGATCTCAGAAGACACAGCCATACTCTAACACAGATCTGACTACTGCTAGATAGACAGTTCGTCTGCATGTCTGTGGAGTATCTGAGGTGTTTTTGGAGAAATTCCGATGTATAGTTTGTACTGGTTGATTTGTTAATATGCAATTCCCTCTTGAACTCTTCAGATAATGTTAGTCAACATATGGGTTTTCACTGACTCGTTGTAGTATGTGGATATTTAAGGTGTTGAAGTGAGATGATTTCGTGGATTTGCTGGTCATAATCATGAGGTAGCAAATAGTGGCATTAACATTTATACACCAATCTGTCACCCATTATTCGCGAGCTGTGAGATCATTCTGAAGAGTATGTTAGTCACTTTGGTTTTGAATTGTTTTGTGAAGGAGACAGTCGGCTGCAAACAACCTGACCCGAGATTTTACAGTGGTATTAAAAAGAGGCTTACAAATTATATGTTGGAGAAGTTTGAATGCAACTGATATGAGGGAAACTGGTCGGTAATTTTCTCAAAGGTGTACATCTCCGTTTTTGAACATGGGGGCTACGTTTGCATTTAGTTTAGCCAGTTTGTTGGCAAACTTTCCGAGTCAAACGACAGTTGGAAAGAGCTCGCTTTGGTGGACAGTTGTTCTTTTTTTAGGATTATGTTGTCAATATTGTCTGGTCCGCTTGCATTGGAAGCATTTATATTTGACAACAATTTTTCAACACCTGTTGTTGTCGTAAGGCTTGGAAAGTTGTATTTGTATATATTTTAACTGCTGATCACTTGCCATTGTGTATGTACTGCCTCTTGCTCTTCTGATGTTTGGTGATGATAATCTTGTAATTGAATTTTATAACAATAAAGATTAGATTTGATTTGATCTTATTTGAATCTTAGATTGGAATGAAAAACATATGTCCCAAATGGACCCAAGATCACTCATCTATCTGGCATCTGCCTAAATGCCAAGGAAGGAGTAGCTGGACAAGAAAACTGTCATGTCTTTCTCTTGAAATTTCTCAAATGCTGTTGAGTGCATAGGTCAAGAAAAGCAACAAGACTTTAAGATTGATGCTGTGGTTGACATATTGGACATTTATGAAAACTAGATATCACAACTCTTTTAGTGAAAACCTCAATTTTGATACAGCCATCCATTCAAGAGGAGATGCAATTAGATTATCTGTAACTTGCCCATATAGACACAGTTTTCATTTAAGACCAACTGGACAGCTGAAAAGTTGTTGTAGGGTTTAATGCCATTTTTCAGCATAAGATAGGCTATACATGGCGACCAGTATTATTGGTGGAGGAAGAACCCTGGAAAACTCAGTGAAGAAACACCGACCCATGAGAAGCTACTGGCAGGGTTTCTCACTTACCCATGTTAGGCGAGTCTGGACTCGAACTCACGCAGAGGTGAGATGGCAGTGATCCGTAAAGGTCAGCACCTTAGACCACTCGGGCCCCGACAGCTGAAAAGGAATTCTTATGAAAATCCTGTAACAATATGATTTTCTTTTCCGGTAGAGTTGTGATAACAAGATTTTTAAGATGGTTGCAATGGTGGCCATATTGGTTACCAAATCAGCACAATTTTCATTTAGAACAAACAGAACATAATCACAGTCTTTAAGTGGAAACTTCTTAATATGGCCATCCATTCAGGACAATTAGTGATAGCAAGATTTTCAATACACTTGGATTGGTGGCCATATTGAAAATCAGATCAGCATCAATCTTATTTAGGACCAATATATATCTAAAGTTTTTTAGTGAACAATCCATGTTGATATGTTCCATCAGATGTAACACTAAATTTTCAGATGACTGCTATGGTGGCCCTATTGAACAACACCATTTTTTATTAGAACCAACTAGGCCACATGAGAATTATTTTATGAAAAATCCCATGTAGATATAACCATTCATTTAAAATGAGTAGTAATAGTGGAAACCCCATGTTGATATGAATATCAATTCAGGAGGGGTAGTAATAACATAATTCTCCAGACTGTTGTAATGGTTACCATAATGGACAGAAGACCATTAGGACCAACCTGACCATGCAATAATTGTGTGTGTAATTTTCATTGCACTCCTCCAAGTAGTTTAGGAGTAATAGTGATAACAAACTTATGCTAACAGACAGACAGATGACAGACAACAAAACATCCCATAAGATCTCCTTGTCTATGACCAGTTGAGCTAACAAAGCAGTAAAGATTAATAAGGCCTGAAATATGATTCCTGAAATATATTTGTAAAAATCTTCACTTGTTATAGCCTTCTAGGGTTGCAATGAATCTCGAACTTTGGCAATTAACTCTGCTGATATTTGGATATCATGTGATCATTCAGATTTTTTATAATTTGATATAAAAGAGCAAACTAAAGTGACTGGTTAAACTTTACAAACCATTAGATAAAAACAGGAAATTTACAAGCCTCAACCTAGGAAACTGCCATTAATTTTGAGCCCAGTATAATTTCCAACAAATTTCATCAAATTTGTCACTTTTGAGAAGTTAATGGTGGTTATACTGGCAACATTGGTAGAAATTTAAAAGCCGTTCATGCCAGGATGCTATCTGCCAAACTTGTTCAAAACTCTTGGTTGTTTTTTTTTTTTATGAAAAGTTTAAATAAACGATTGTTGATGAATGTATGATACAAAAAGTGATATACAAAAGACCCAGTGCACTTATGCCTAGGAGACATGATATACCAATGCCTTATGCCTAGGTGACATGATATACAAAGGACCCAGTGCCTTATGCCTAGGAGACATGATATACAAAGGACCCAGTACCTTATGCCTAGGAGACATGATATACAAAGGACCCAGTGCCTTATGCCTAGGTGACATGTCATATGATGGACCCTTTGCCTTATGCCTTGGTGATCTAAAACTACAAGCATTCAAACTAAACGATGTACTTTGAACACACACTCCTGCATATAGCAGTTTCAAGACTAACAATTTCATGAAATGACTACAGTTGCTTCTTAGAAGTTAAATATAGCCATTTTTTATCTAGAAAAAGTACAAATTACTATATCAAGGCTTACATTCATCAACAATGCCACAATGCTACAAACAAGGATATCAAAACATAATGAAGATGTGAATGGTGGTATAAGAGCTTACTTTTAAATTAATAAAAGTCCAAACAAATAGATAGGCATTCAAATATTTATTAGCATTATTATTTAGTATTTTTTCAGTATTGTAATTTTGCTTTAAAAAAAAAATCTTTAAAAATTCAATTGTCAGATATAAATTTTATTTTATGATACCATACATTTTAAATATGATATATTCAACAGAATTTATGATATAGAATCAAAGAAATGGAAAAGCATTTTTGGACAAAAAAAGGTTGATTTCAAATATCAACAAATTTCTAAAATAAAGATTTTCTAATATATAAAATTATTTTCTAATATTCCAAGCAAACAGCACAGAACCAGATTTACTGGTGAACTGTTTACTGGCCAATTAGCGCCTCCACAATCCATTCTAAGTTATGATTCCAACCAACCAGCAACTACTGGTACAATGTTTGCTTCCAACCAATACTCTATTTAGGGCTCAAAGCAACAGCACAGGAATGGATCTATTGGTACACTGTAAGCTGACTTGTCAGGGCCTCCATCCTACATTCTATTTTTGATTCCAAGCAAAGTGCATAGAACCAAACTGACTAGTGTACAATTTACTGACAAATCAGTCTCAACCATTCATTCTATTTAGGTAACCAAGCAAACAGCACAGAGCCTTTCTCTGTGACAAATGAGGGCCTCCAATAATCCTTTTTATTTATAACATCAAGCAAATTGCATAAATCTATTGTTGTATTGTTTACTGGCACATCAGGTCTGTAAACCTCTGATCCATTTTTAATTAAAAGTACAGAACCAGATGCTTGTTCTCTGTCAAATTAGGATCTACATTATCAGTTATCTATTTATGATTCAAAGCAAACTGCACAGAACTAGATAAAAGGGGTGCATTGTATACAGCAAATAAGGCTTTCAACATGAAAGCACACTCAAATACAAATACACATATTATTTTATTAGATTTAATTAAATTTTCATAATTTTCTTTGCTTCAACTAGAAAAATTTCAACTTTTAATTTTCTAATACATTTATGACTTGATGCATAAAGAGTATTTGAAGCCAAGCCTGAGTGTACAGTTTGGGAGTTAAAATATCAGAGCTGAGTTTGAGTCTTGAGTTCTGGAGTTTGGAAAATACTCATGTTCATCAAACTCGAACTTTACTCATTCCACCTGTTTTATTTTCATAATTTATGTTATTCCTGAACTGATTAAAAACAAGCCTTGTATCTATATTAGTTGGTTCCCTATTGAGCATAAGACTCTAATTTTAAGTGTTGCACTCATTTGAGGGGCTACATGAATATTGGGCCCGAAAAACCACCATTCATTCTATTTATCAGTTATTGATAAAAAGCCCACTCTGATCTACAAATGCATTATGCAGTGGTAGATATACATCTACCTTGTTTAATATTAGTGATGAATATATGAAGTATTCTAGATATAAGTCAATGAATACACTGCTAATGGTATTTGAATATATTTAGTCGAACTGCTCAGAGAATCACCTTATGGTATTCTGAATATTGTCATGAATAAATAAATAAATAAAATTATTATTCTCATTATTCCATGAATTAACTGAACAGATATTCACCTTTTTCCATGAATAAATATATTTATTATTATCCTCAGACAATACCAAGTATTTTTCTACTCTGTGAATATGTAGGATTTGATAAACTTGAAATGAAGAAACAACCAAACCAGGATTTTATTTTGTCAGTGAATATTTATGTAGCTATCCAAATTCTGGCATGGAATATAAGCTGCCAAATCTTTTCTTATAGCAAAGAAAATTACCAATCCAGTAAAAGCATCTTTAGTACTGTCAATATAACATTTTTCTCTTTCTAAGCTGGATTTGTTTTGTTTTCAATATATTGAGTTTGAACACACTGCTGTCAACCACAGTGTTTTTCTAATCTCTTTTTAACTATCCAAATGTTGGGCAGGTTTTTAAAGCTGATGTGGTAAAAATGAAAAGAAAAGACTCTGCATGGTCTTTAATTCAACCTCTTCTTCTCTCTCACACTTTCCTCAAGAATGTGTAACATATTGTGTCCTGAATACTTTTTATGTAATTTTAATTTCTGATATACACCAACACTACTTTTTGTGAAGAGGTGAACTATATAATTATCTCCAAAATATTCATGCTTATTAGCAATTTGCTTCCCTCTCTGGTACAAAAAAATTAATTTGACTCAATTCCTCCCATCTCTTTCTTGGCTCTCAAGCTCCAATTCATATGCTGGCTTATAGCAGACGACACCTCTTTCATCTATATACTGCAAGGATGGGTTGGGGTGTGTATTGTTCATGCAGCCAAGAGATGTATACCTACAAGACAAGACAGCAACTGAGATAGAAATTCAAAGATTTATAAAAAAAAGTTATAATTATTTTCAGAAATATATAACAATATATTAAATAAAGGACTATGTGTGATATAAGTCAACCTTAAGCCCCAATGTTATCGGTGAACAAAATAAATGAAGTTTTCATAATAAAAATTGAGCTGGAACCAAGAAAAATTCAGTTTTTACATTTTAAATGCTATTAGTACAATCATATATTAGGTTGACAGAAAACAAAGGTTTGAAATATGATGGAAAATCATGCTGATTGGTACCTGGGGGAATATTTTTTACTGTGTTTGTTATGGGTTGTGTACTTTACACTCCTTCACTCATGGTACATGTACTTTACACCCCTTTTGGGCCCTATGGGACATGTGGCATAAACTTTATACCCCTTTCACTTCCAGGTCTCCATGAGACATACATATTTTCCTAACAGTTCAACACTCATTACATGTATCATCTGAGGTCAATCTCCTATAAAATGTAATGTTCTGAGTGAATATCAAAAATATCCCATTTCATATACAGTTCTTTAACCTTAAATATAAGGAAGTAAAATTAATGTGACTAATTCATTACAGATCATAAAGTATCAAATATGTTCTGTCATGACTGTTAAATATATATTTACAAATTAATTTTCTGAGTTGGAATGAAATGATTCAACTGCACTTTATGTGCAACTATTTATCATATCATTCAACTGAGAAAGGGCAACGATTTCTTCCAGATTTTCAAACAGAAAAGGAATTCCACTTTGGAGTTTTTCACAAAGAGGGTGGGGTTAATGGAAGGGATATGATAACTGTTTGAATAGCTGCCTTTCTGTATGTTTCAACAAATCAATAATACTATGTGTGATCAATAATACTAGATGAATACAGATCAAATTTATAACCTTTGTAGCTCTGGTAATAATGAGATTTTCTTAGGTGTATGATTTACATGTGCTCGTCAATTAGTTGAGAAAACTTCTTAATTTGGGGTAGGGTGGGGATTAGTACAACCATAAGTGTTGGGAACACACTGATCACTTTATGTCATATCTGATAAATAACTATTTAAAGCAATGGATAGCTGTGTGATGTTTTCCATTCTATTTAGTGTGGACATGATAAATGTTTAAAGCAATGGAGTGTTGTATGATTTCATTATATTTGCCACAAACATGATAAATAACTATTTAAAGCAATCATTTGTGCTATCTGATCTTTTACATTCTATTTGGTACTGATATTATAAAACTCTTTAAAGCAATGGAGTGCTGTGTGATTTTTTCCATTCTATTTGGTGCATGGTAGATTATTACAATAATGAGGCTTACATATTTAACAATCATAATTCATTTAAAAAAATGAAAAAGGTTTTAATCTAACATTTGACTGTTATTTTCCTATCTTACCCTCTGTCATATAGACTACAATATGGTAGGCATAATGATCGTAAAAATTTCCAGATATCGTTGTAGGACCAGTCTAATAAAGGATTGACACGCATAAACTGTGGCCAGTCAGGATCTGTCATTGAGAAAGCCTCCAAGTGAGCTGGACAAAAAGACAGAAAAAAAAACACAGATGGTATAGCCAAAGCTGTACAACATTTAACAATGAAGTGAAAATACGGATAGTATAGTCAAAGTTGTACAACTTTTAACAAAGACGTGAAAATATGGATAGTATAGTCAAGATGTACAAATTTTGAAAATGACATAAAAATACGGTTGGTATAGTCAAGTTGTACAACTTTGAACAATGAAGTGAAAATAAGGATGGCATAGTCAAAATTGTACAACTTTGAACAATGAAGTGAAAATAAGGATGGCATAGTCAAAATTGTACAACTTTGAACAATGAAGTGAAAATACAGATTGCATAGTCAAGTTGTACAGCTTTTAACAATGAAGTGAAAATAAGGATGGCATAGTCAAAGTTGTACAACTTTGGTACAGATGGTATAGTCAAAATTGTACAACTTTTAATAATGAAGTGAAATTACCGAAAATAAACAGCTTAATGAATTGTGGCAGGAAAAATATAGAAGACTTGGAGCTAAATGGCAATGTCCCAAGGCTAAAATACTTTTTTGCCATTATTTCAAGCAATTGTTTGAACTTCTGAAGTGTTTATTATTGTTTAGTATACATGATCAATAACAAAATAAGTAGTGTAAATACAAAAATAATTTTTACGATATTTATTTTCTTACCCAGTTGATGTAAATTTAAATCTTTTACAAAGAGAAACAAGAAAAGGCTTAAAAGTATGAATCAAACAGATGAAACTAGAATAAGAATAATTTGTAGTGCATGCTATCCTGCAGTACTACAAAATACAAAACTTGTAGTTTATGAGCAGTTCTAAGACTGAGATTTTACTCCCTGGAAGTAGGGAGGCGGGCTTTTATTAGCTGACTAAATGAATGGATTTATTGCAGAATTTGGTCCATTTAAGTAATATACAGAAATTGGTCCATTTAAGAAATATTCAGAATTAGGTCCATTTAATTAATATATATAGTTTGGTCCATTTAATTAATATACAGAATTTGGTCCATTTACATAATATTCATAATTTGGTCCATTTAAGTAATATATAGAGATACTAAGACTTTATAAAAAGAACTTAAACAATCAGCTATGCAAATTAAAAAGATTCAGTGATGACAAAAAAAAATTAAAGACCATATCTATTGTAATAACTACCAATAATAGTAGTGATGTGATGTGATTTTGATTTTTAACATAGCTTTAACAATTTTTCAGTCACATCGCTATGATATCTGCAGTGTGGCAGTTTATAGTGATGTCTAGCACTGGATCATCATGCCGCAGACATCTAGCATGATGCCCCACCCAGTCACATTATCATGACACCTGGCCGACCAGTCCTAACACTAACCTCTTAATGCTGAGCGCCAAGCGAGGAAGCTGTTAGTACCATATTTGTAAGTCTTTGGTATGACTGGATGTCCTAACCACTAGGCCACTGGAGCGGTTAATAATAGTAGTTCATAAAAGCTCAAAAGCTTAAAAAGATAATCAGGATTTGCCAAAACAAGTTTTAAAATAAGTCATTACTGATATACATATTAAAAAACCATGTTAATTTCCAGATTGTTGTTGCTGCTGTTGCAGTCTTGTGTTTAATGCATTTTGCAGCACACAATAGGCTATACATTGCAGCCAGTATAATTGGTGGAGGAAGAACCAGGAAAAATCCCAGTAAGAACCACTGACCCACAGGAAGCTACCGTTAAGTTTTCAAACATCCCCACATTTACCAAATTTTCAGATACTACATGCAATTCTCAACATGGCACTGTACACTGAATAAATGAAGCATTTTCAAGCACCTGATGGTGATACAAGTTATAAATATTTAAATGTATTTGTAACTAAAAACAAATTTATGCATTTTTTCATGTAATAAACAAATTCTAAAAATAAGCTCACAACATTGTAATTTGGTTCATTTAAAAACTGAATATAAAAATATGGTAAGATCTGTTGAAAATAACAAATTAGCAAAAGGTTATTCTGTAAAGAGAACATAAAAAAGACAAGTTAGATACCTGAGTATGGATCCGTCACTCTGGTTCCCATTATGACTGACTTAATCTCTGGGTGTTGTTTTTGTAGCTCTCCAAGACATTCTTTTATTCGTCCACTGTAGTTCAGCATATCCAAATTGTAACTAACGAGAAAAATGGTACAAAGCATCTAAATCTTTGAGTTTCTTAAAATATCTCAAGAGCTTCATGCAATTAGTAATGATTTTCACTAAAATAAACCACAGAAATATAACTTTACCCTATTAAAAAAGGCATGTACAGTTAATCAGAAATGATGGTAGCATAAACTTTGTTTTATTATGAAGTATTTTCATAAAATATGATTAGTTACAATATTCAAAGAAATAGAAGAATGTTTATCCAATCTAATACTAAGTACACCTTCTCCCTTTTCTCAGACAATAATATAAATGTAATTCGCAACCTCAGATCTTGTTAAGTGAGCATACTTGTTTCAATAGGACACTTTATCCCAATTTTCTCATGAGTAGCCATACTGCATGATATAGCAGTTAAAATAGACCATGGCAAAATGTCTACATGCAAATGAGTTACAAGATCAATGATAATATTGTCAAATGGACCAAGTCCCCTTCATAGAAGTATGCATTTTACTTGTATATAAGAACCTGTTCAGTTCACTGAGATAACTTCTAGCTTGTTTCCTATTGGTCACTGTATATATGCTTCACTGTGACATAAAAAGAACAAGACTATGTACATGTAAATAATAATTACATGAAAATTTACACAAATAAGCTTATTTGCATTGTATTTATTTACAAAAATATATTTCAAGAAACAGCAGTCGAGTCTATTGCTTATTATGAAGATGGTACCTACTTATCTCTAGTTATCTGGATAAATTTCTCCACTTCTGGGAAAGGTGATCGACTTTTGATGTACAAGCTCTTTGTCTTCTGAGTACAAGTTGGGAATTTCCTGTGAGAAGCAAGCAAAATATGAACTTTGTATGGTAAATGAACTCGTTTTCTATGATAGCAAATATGTTCAAAAAATAATTTCAGGTATAGTTTGGTAATATAGATCTTACACATTTATTTTACTTTACACATTAATTTCACAGCCAAATCTTAACTGAAAAGTTTAGCCTACAGTGTTACTGTGTGGATTTGGGCAGTAAAAATTTATGCCAAACAATTTCCTTTTCGAAAAATATAAAACGTTATTTCACTGATCATAACTAAGTAATAAACACCTAATGTTATTACACTGAGCATACATACATAACTCTTAATGTTATTAAACTGAGCATACTTATATAATCAACACTTTACTAAGGTTATTTGGTATTATACCGAGCATACTTACAAATATATAATATATATAATTAACATTTAAGTTTTTTACAGAGTATACTGATGAAATAAGCAGTTATGTTTGTTACACTGAGCAAACTTATGTGACAAACACTTTATGTACACCATAGCTAAAACTAGTATTACTGAAATGGATAAATTAGCTAAACTAAAATTGAATAATAACATCCAGGAAATGATACAAAATAATAAACAAATGTGTCCTAGTCATACAGAAGGATCATTTTGTAATGGGGATTAAAACCTGACAGCATGTTACTGTTTTCATTAAATGCAGTATCTCTGGCACCAATTGTATGCTGATGACACCCAAATATACAAATCTAGCCATTCAAACAAAGTTGAAACCTGGTAGCATGTTACTGTTTACATTAAATGCATCTTTTAAATACATCTGCTACCTTCTCTCTGGTCAGTCTTCCAGACCTGTTTGCAAATTTCTTCCATAACAAAGTACAAACCATCAGAGATAAACTTGACAACACAATTTCAGTTGACTTGTCATCACTATACAGTTGTGATACAGAATTTAAGAGGCAACCATTAACAGCATTTGAACCTTTCTCTATGGATTTAGTACACACAATCGTTGTGAAGAGTGCACCAGTCCAGTCATGTGCACTTGATCCAATTCTGACATTACTGCTGCTAGAGTGCTTAGATCCAATATTGCCTTCACTAATTGATGGTATCAATACTTCTCTCTCTCATCTGGGGAATTCCCTTCAGTTTACAAAACTGCCACTGTAAAGTCTCCACTGAAGAAACCAACACTTGACCATAATGATTTAAAGAACTACTACCCAGTTTCTAATCTCCAATTCAATTCAAAAATCTTAGAAAAAGTTGTTCTATCCCAACTTGTATCTCATCTGAATTCAAACAGTCTTTTAAGCAATGTACAGTCTGCATATTGCCCTTGCCACAGTATTGAAACCGCTCTTCTGAAAGTAGTGAACGACCTTCTCTCTGTTTTGGATGGTGGAAAGACTACAGTCCTCCCTCTCCTTGACTTGTCTGCAGCATTTGACACTATAGATCATGATATATTACTTCACCATCTCCATCATGTATTTGACATTCATGATATGGACTTGATATGGTTCAAGTTCAACTTGGTCAACAGGACACAAATTTTGTCCACAAATGGTAAATACTCCAGCCCTGCTAATCTATACTGTAGAGTTTCACAGGGGTCTGTTCTTGGACCTGTTCCCTTCAGTCTATACACTCAGCCACTCTTGAGTGTCATAAATCATAATCCAGTATCTGACCAATTGTATGCTGATGACACACAAAAATACAAATCTAGCCATCCAAATGAAGTTGAAGCTACCATCCAAGGTGTAGAGAAGTACATTTCTGATGTGAAATCATGGATGACATGTAACAAGCTGCAGATGAATGATGATAAAACTGAAGCCATCCTGATTACAACACAAATACTTTCTCATTCACATCCTTTACCACAGACAATATATATCAGCAACACCAACAGTAAATTCACACAGTACGAAACCTCTGTATTACTCTTGACAGTTCTCTCTGCTGCATATCTTGAGCTAATACACATCAACTCCATTTGAAAATATCTTTCAGTTGATGCCACTAAAATACTTGTATGTTCTTTAGTACTTTCAAGACTAGTCTACTGTAACTCAATTCTGTCTGGTTCATCTCAATATCTGCTCCAGAAACTTCAAAACGTTTAAAACACATCTTCTCAGATCATCCTTAGAGTACTATGATTAGAACATGTCTAGCACTAGGGTATCATGCCGAAGACATGTAGCATGATGTCCCACCCAGTCACATCCTGACACCAGGCCGACCAGTCCTAACACTAACCTCATAATGTTGAGCACCAAGCAAGGCAGCTGTTAGTAACATTTTTATGTCTTTGCTATGACTCTGCCAGTTATCAATCCCGTGACTCCACATTTGAGGCAGATGCTCAACCCACTAAGCCACTGGAGCAGTAGTAGTCGATGTTTAACATCTGCTCAGTGTTTAACTAAAGTTATATTCTCTTTCATTTTACCTCATCTTTGCTGCATGGAATAAATGAAGCAAAACAGTACAGTCCTTGCCACCATTAAAGCCCACACAGATTTCATCTAAACTGAAAAAGGAAAATGAAACAATGACATTAGCATGCTATTCTTTTGTGTAGGCCAAATGTTGTAGCTACTTTGGCTTCTAAATTCCTGCCAATTCTTATCACATTTTTTAAAATTTGCCATTATTTATTCATGGCTTCCATATAATTTTGCAATTTCTGAACCCTGGCTGATGAGGTAACTAACAAAAACAAAAATAATTGCATTTTAAATAAAATTTTAAGTGTGTCAATGAACTGCAGTAGTTGTAGCTGGTTTTCTTAAATCATCTCCATGTTTAAAGAAATCATCAACTTAAGGATATTGAAAATTTGATGAATTAAGAAATATTAAAATGCCAGTTTTTGTTCATTACTATATATTAAAACCTTATGTGTGAGTGTGTATTCAAACTGAGACATTCTGTGAGCATGTATTCAAACTGAGAAGTTCTGTGAGTGTGTATTCAATCGGAGAAGTTCTGTGTACTCAACTGAGAAGTTCTGAGTGTGTATTCAATCTGAGAAGTTCTGTGTGTACTCAAACTAAGTTCTGTGTGTACTCAAACTAAGTTCTGTGAGTGCATATTCAGACTGAGAAGTTCTGTGAGTGTGCTCAGACTGAGTTCTCTGAGTATGTACTCAAACTGAGAAGTTCTGAGTATGTACTCAAATTGAGAAGTTCTCTGAGTGTGTATTCAAACTGAGAAGTTCTGTGAGTGTGTATTCAATTTGAAAAGTTTTGTGAGTGTGTGTTCAAACTGAGAAGTTTTGTGAACACTGTGATTGATATTAAAAAGAATTATCAAGAGTAATAATAAGCCATCAAGAGTCCTACAGAGGGAAATCTATATGGCTTGAATATCAACCCATGGCTGTTTGAACTGTGTTTCAGGTCCATGCAGAATCTTTATAATGCATACAGTTCTCCTTCTAACTGTACTATTCCAACTTTGAACTACCATTTCAACTACCAAGCCAATCTGTCTAGCCAATGGGCATCATACTAGCCACATCAAATCAATCACCTTGGAAGCAGTGATAACAAAACAGGTTATTTTGATAAAAGAACTCCAGATGCCAGTTTGATTCAATTAAGTTAAATCAAAGTTATGTATTTATCATTGTCTGTTTTCACAAAGCATCAGTGTTTTAATAACAGTCATTCTGACATAGCAGCCTTGTTCACTCAAATAATGGATGTAAAGAATTGATTCATTTGGTCCCTCTAAGTCTGAGCCATCAAGATCTGATTTTACTTAATTTCTGTCTCCATACCTATAGATAAAAGCTAGTTGACAATGGATAGCAAAACAAAAGGTTCATTTAATAATAACTGTAGTTACATGTAATAATGTCCTTACCTGTATCTTTCAAGACTTTCCTCTATCACCTGTACAGCCTTGCGTACATTACAGGTGTACTTGGAATGATCATCAGATTCTACAATATCATGAACTTGACTGATGGCACTGGCAATAGGATCCTTCTCATATTTAACAATACTTCCTGGAAATGCAAACAACACACAAGTTTTTCTGTAGGGTAGTTAGTTCACACACAAGGAAGCTAAATGGCACATACATCTTTTTTAAACACTGCCATATAAATGAACTGAATTTAGGGTTAAAGTTATAATTCTTGGAAAAACAGGACAAACAATAGAGTTCTAACAACAAGATACTGTACTTGAGATACTGAAAAGTATGGGATATGCTAACCTCTGAAAAGATCAAGTTAGCACTCTAAGCTGATTATGCAATGATTCAAGATGGCCACAGAAAGACTGCTCAGCAATTTTAATTTCTACATGGCAGCTATTGCAGACAGCTGGAGCTTATCAATTTGTCAATTAGTTGCATGTGTTACATGTAAATGAAAAATTACCTTCAGGGAGGGCTTTAACAAGGGCAGTGTGAGCTTCCTCCAGACGATTCTTATTCTCGGATTCCAAGGTAACCTTCACTTTATAATAGCTGAAATAGGTAAAATGGACAGTCCCTGTAGTAATAAAAATGTCCAAACACAAAATCTGAACTCAATCTAAAAATTCCAACATCAGTAACCAGTTCAGGCATTCATGTTTTTGAGGTAGGTGGGTTTACAGTAGAAATACTGTAAAAATATATTGGTTCAATAGCAAGCTAATTCTATAACATTTCTAAAATTATAACATTTTTTTTATTGCACATATAATTTGGCTAAAATTTTAACTACATGTTTCAAGTCTTCTATTTCATGACTATGAAGCCAAAAAAACCATAAAATGAATATGAAGTGGGAATAGCATTCAGTGTTTAAGTTTCTGGTTTTAAGGAAACTTATAATTTCTGATGACAGGACGGCAGCAGTGTAAGTATTATTTATCTCAAGAGTTAGGGGATCTGATTCCATTCAGAAACTCCCACACCCCATATTTAACACAAAGGTAAATATTATATATTATTTTATGAAGAATGTCAAATATTTTGTTGTTTTGTTTATGCATGAACATTTCTCCATGCAGATGTAACCAAACTTATTTTTATAATTAAATTCTAGAACCTGAAAATGTTCTAGCAATGTCTGACGATTCATTCAAAATTGTTTTCCATTAAATATTAGAGAAATGATCAATAAAATCATTGCAGTGCATAACAACCATCAATAATTCATATTCATATATATTTTGAAACAACAGTGATCTAAAATGTATTCCATCCTTACAAAATTTATGTCGACCTTTATTATAAGCTTCATCACTGCAATCATTCCAAAATATAAGCAGGGTCTAAGTACAAATATTCCTACATTGTTAAAATTTTAAACTAAATAGTTTATTAGTTCTTGCGAATGGGAAATTTTAACAGAAATATGTCCAATCATGAGAAATATGTTAAGTAAACAACAAAAAGACAGCAGCATTTCTGGCTGAGACTTGATATAAGAAAAGGGAGGTAACTTTTACCCTTGGAACATCATTAATAATAAGAAATTTAACAGGCTTGTTTACCTGCTTTTGAAGTTTGGATAAGATCCCATTATGACATCCTTACTGAATGCTGCATTCACCTTATTCAAAATGTGTGTTATGGAAACTTCATCATGTTGAATATACACTTCTCGGGTGTGAAACTCCGCATAAGGATTTTGGAACAGGTCCTGTAAGGGTGGTGGCACAATTTACCTTCTTTTGATCACCACCAAAATGTGGATATAACAGAAATTTAAATTTTATTTAATATTCCTTAATACAAATTATCTTACCTTCATATCTTACTGATATACCATGCCTAAAGCTGCAATAAAAAGCATCTAAATTCTGTAGAAAGGGTACCTTTCCAACATGGCAGTCAATAAAAAAAGCATTTATTAAAACCACATACTGTTATATATATATTTATGATAAGTTCCTAGGTCTTAATGAAATTAGGTAGCCATGTTTTTCTTACTAAGTCTGCAAAGATGAAAATGGATGTGATGTGATTATGATTTTTAATGTAGCTTTAACAATTTTTCAGTCATATTGCTACAACGTCTACAGTGTGGTAGTTTATAGTGATGTCTAGCACTGGGGCATCATGCCACAGACATGTAGCATGATGTCCCACCAAGTCACATAATCCTAACACCAGGCCAACAAGTCCTAACACTAACCTCTTAATGCTGAGCGCCAAGCAAGGCAGCTGTTAGTACCATATTTGTAAGTCTTTGGTATGACTTTACTGGGAAATGAACCTACGATGTCCAGCATCCGAGGCGGATGCTCTAACCACTATGCCACCAGAGCGGTTGATTAAAATGGAAGTAAATTGTTCAATTTAAAAAAAAAAAAGTAGAAAAACTAAAGTAACTTGGAAAGTGTTCAATCCCAAAACTGTAACTATAAGAGTTTCTTGGAATAAAAGTTTGCTGTACTTTGAGCATACACCAAGGTTTTATTGAAATAAAACAGTAATAATTTATGCACACTGACTTCAGCTATAACTTTTAATGATAAGCCTATCAAAAAATTTAAAACAAAATTGGGAAATACTTCTTATATCTTTATAAATAATAATAAGCCCATGCCATACATTTTGATAAATTATTTTAGGAATACTGTGACTTGGCATCAATGCAATGCCTGCATTGTCAGGAACATTGTTACACCAAGGCTCTGAAGAGTAAGGATACAACATAGTCAGTCTTCCAAATTTGGGAGATAACATTTTAAAATGGATAAAGGTAAATAACAGATAATGAACTAGTAAAAAACAGGAGATAATCTTAACTGCGGTTATAGTTTTTACACCTTAACTTTGTCATCTGTACTGCATTAATATCTTACCTTTTGACATGATGTATACTGTAATCAATGTTTTATAAAGTGCATGAGTAACTCAAGAAAATATCAAACATGTTTGAATATTTGATTCACCTGAAATGAGCTGAAATATGGAATTTTAAATTCTGGATCTTGCACTCTTTGAACTTTAGTGTTCACTGATTATCTAACATCATTTATTATCATAATTTTCCTTCTTCAGAATAAATTTTCTTCTCAAATTATTCAGTGATTAAATGACAATTTGTGTATCTGCATAAATCTAGTTCTTTTTAACATTATTTCAACTTCAAAATAAATTAAACTTTTGTCATGGTAATCTGCCTTCAATCTGTAAAATATATATCATATGTGGCCATCTGAGACATTTCACAACAAGTAGACACAAACATAAACCTTGAATGTTTTCATTGCCAAATATTTTAGTTTCAAACAAATATTAACTGCCATCCTATTGATTTTATTGTATATATAGAGACTCCATCACATACCTGGATGCATGAGCACAAAAAAAATCAAGTGTAATTTATTATTTTATCCTAACCATTAATCATGTGCTGGGGCAAATAGCAGCATGATTTGGGGAACAGGGACATAGGACATAAAAAAGTGGGAAACTGGCAATCCTCTGCTTAAGGTGCAATACTGAATGTCAGAAGAGTGTTGAACCATATTTAAATAAGGTAACTAATGAATGATGCATCATGTATAGTAACTAACCAGGAATATGCAGGCACAACCAGTAATAATAAGGTTACTAATAGACAGCTGATTGCTTACTAATTCTGTTCAAATAGCATTTCACACTTTCTGAATCTTACATTGTGAACATCATCACAGGATCCATAAAGAAACTTGGGATGCATGGAGAAATTATTGAAGATAGAGAAATTAAAACCAAATCATTTTTTCTCAGGCCTATGACACAATTGCTTCTGATTGCCCTTTTGTAAGTGTGCCATAAATGAGTCAGCAAAAAAATCTGACCATGCTGTTGCAAAACTTACAACAATACATCCATATATGGACTCCAAACTCTGCCCATTAAATTTCGTTTTTTATGCAAGGTATAATTTGGATGATTTTAAAGAGTAAGCTTTTGTTTATTTCTCTTATAATTCAATAAAGCTAACAAAGTCTAACTTGAATTTTAAAATATTTAGATTTAGAGTTTTGAAATGATTTTTTGCTCAATGTTATATTCTTAGGAGCTACTGTTTCCTATCATTTCATTCATTTTAAAATCTGATGGCAACCTTTACAACTTTTTTTGCAGAAGATTCAACTTTTGTTAGTGCTCCTTCCTTCTTATACTAAACAATCATGAGTATTTATTAATGAAGGCAGAACTGTGAGGCTGTGGATATATGACCCTCAAACAAAACAGTCTTGTTGTGCTAACCAAAGAACAGATTGTTGGTTGATGTGGCTGACTATGATGTTGGCCAATATAAGCTGAAACTGGAAAGTTAATCCCCAATAATTAACTGCTATCCCATCAAAGAGAATATTACTTCTTCAACTGGTGTATGACATCTAACTAGGAATAAACGGACATAAGTTCCAGTGTCATACCAAAAGCCAACGTACTACAAGACTTGCAAGAATTTTCATAAATTAGTAATAACTGTATTGGACAAAAATGTAAGTGTAAATCTATAAATATACAGCATTGCTACAAGAACAATAAACTGCTGTTTTGTTTTAATTTTTCCTTACCTTCAGCAAAACAAATGCTTTTTCTAATAAACTAGGAACACCTGGGAAGAGGTAGACATTTTTGACAGTGACGAGTGGATATTTTGTCTTTCCCCCCGTTTTCTTGTCTTCTCCGAACACCAACTTAGCCGATTTAGGTACCTGAAAATAAGTTATTATTTCTTAATTGAACAGACACAGTAAATAATAAATTCAGATTACGGGAAGTCGTAACCAGTTGTGATTACTAAACCAATGTCACGGAATTGTGTAAATATTTTTTCTTTTTTTCGCTTTTAGTGTACAATGATACCCGAGGGTGATCAATGTACATTCTATATTTCGAAAATAGTGAGTTCGGTTCTTCCTTGCTTGGCACGTGCAAAGTGCTTCAGGCTGGAAAAACCGAATACATGCATTACACAGATGATGTTGAGCTACATTGTGTATATATAATTCAAACTGGAACAAAATTAGGACATTACATTATGAACCGCTTTGTCGATCAGAGGTCTACTGTGAGACCTGCATATCTCCAGCTGTAGAGAGCTGTGTTGGTGTTGCAGTGCTGTGTTGGTGTTGCAGTGCTGTGTTGGTGCAGTGGTTTGCTATTCTGTCTGTGTTTGTGTAGAGCTGTGTTGGTGTTGCAGTGCCGTGTTGGTGTTGATGCGCTGTGTTGTTGCCGTGCTGTGTTATGCTGTAGAGTTTAGTGCTGAGCTGTGCTGTGTACATCTGTGAAAAGCTGCCTATGCTGTTTAGAGCTGCGTATGCTGCGTGTGCAGTGCCAGGCTGTGCTGTGCGTATGTTTTCGAGTGCTTTGAATATTCCAACATTGCCAGTCGGGTTGAGGGAAATCGGGCATTGCAGACCAAAGTGTAGGGTGCTGATTGTCAAACCCAGGAATCAATAGTGGTCAGGTGACTACAAATCTTTGTTTGTTTGTCTAGTGGAACTGGTAGCAAAGAGTTTTAAGGGAGTATATACATTGCTCCAGATATAATATTTTGGCCGTTGGCTAACATAGGGTTTTTGTAATACCCAGTGTTTGCTATTGTATAGATATTGTGGTTAAAATTATCAATCCGTTATTTTGAACGAACTATCATTTGTTTTGCTATCATGAGTAAAACTATCAATTCGTTATTTTGAACGAAAATATAATTTGTATTTTACTATTGTGAAGTCATATTTCTGTTCTTTATATACCATGAATCGTTCTTTATTTGTCTTGGTACCGTATTTGTTACATTAGTAAGATCGTGCTGATTATGTTAATTAGTTTCATATTGGGACCCATTCACGCACGTATCTATCATACTTCATTTGATATTTTCATATAATATTAAATACATTGTATTGTATCCCCATCAATGGTGTTTTGTTATTAATCTGAAAATCCCAAACTCGGTTATCTTGTTACAACCATCATGGGTCGACAACTATAACTAGTCCTTAGGTGAGACACTTAATGCTATAGTCTGAATATACCTCTCCATTTGTTTGTACCCATTACCGATTAAAAAAACAAAAAGCATAAACGAGAATTAAAATTGCACAGAACTTAGTTCATTTATCGATTTATTATTTCAAACCAGATTATGGTTGATGGGCCTTATCGCCATTATCATCTGTGTGCTTCATACTAAATGGAAGTATTCAGCATAAAAGATGACCCTACTCAATGATAATTTCTAAATCCATTTTCAGACAATGGGGTGGATGCCCAACTACATATATATATATATATATATATATATATATATATATATATATATATATATATATATATATATATATATATATATATATATATATATATATATGTGTGTGTGTGTGTATAGAGGGCAAATACTACATCATCTGCTTCCAATATTTACAATGTCGAATAAAGCAAAGAAAAGAATGACAACCACAAATTTTCCTATCACGATTAATTTGTATGTACATGTGTGGAAATATATATAACTCTCATTGTTATTTTAATTTATGGAATTATTCTGCAATTTAAATAGGATGAACTACATCACTCTGTTGCCTGAGAAAACAGACTGGCACCGTGTTAATATGAAAACTCAGTTAAGCATGAAAAATGTAGACAATGACAGTATCAAGGTCACTCTGGTGACAGTCAACTTAGACGTTATAAATCAAGAATGAAACAACTAAGTTCTGTGCATTTCTTATCACATTAAAGATTTTTGTTATTGAAATCAGTTATAGGGTTACAAACTGTGATTTTTTTCAAAGATGATATGTGCCCAACAAAATTAATAAAAGGCTCAAAGCTAAAAGTGGGTTTAGACCAACAAATCTTCAAATGTTGTTATGCATCTGTATTTGATATTTACAACAATATTAATACTACAAAAAATAAATTCTGAGCTCAAGTCTGCAATTAAGTTTCCACTATCAGTCACTCTGAACTGATCTTTTAGATGTAATGTTGTTTGTGACTGAGTTTGAGATCTTGTTTTGACTAGTCCTAGGAGTTGAATCAATTCAGACCTCAAAGACATAAAACTTACATGCCTCAAAATGAAAAATTATACAAAACTTTGATATTAAATATCTCAGATGTTACTGATGATACCTGTATACAACAGATGTACATATGTATGCAGACTTAACCTAAGATCTATTAATTGGTGAAAATAGAATTACACTAGTGAATATATATATATATATATATATATATATATATATATATATATATATATATATATATCAAGAATAGTTGATACTGTTATGGTTGTCAATGCAAATATATATATATATATATATATATATATATATATATATATATATATATATATGTTTGAAATTCTTGTTACTGTAATGGTTATATATATATATATATATATATATATATATATATATATATATATATATATATATATATATATATATATATATATATATATATATATATTTGCATTGACAACCATTACAGTATCAAGAATTTCAAACAATATAGTGGACATTTTAATCAATTTTCTATCATTGTCTGTGATTACTGGTATGTTGTTATAAGACACAGAACATGACACTGACACTGTACTAAATATTTAGATCCTATGGTGCAAACAGCATTCCAGGACATCAAGAATGAATTAGATTTGCTAGACCCATTGACAGCAGTTTATCTGGATAGTACATTATTTATCTGGCAGCAGGCAAGCCCCAACAAAAAGTGCTAAGATTATTCCTAATTTCTAGATCATTCCTAATTTCTGAGGGCATTTTTAAACTTTAAAATATTCATCTATTATTCCTGATTACAAAAAAATATTCATCTATTATTCCTGATTACAAAAAATATTCATCTATTTTTCCTGATTACAAACCAGATCATTCATTTCTAATCCTGCCTTTACTCTTATCAGCAATCCTCTGATAAAACAATGTAATTGCATAGACCTTCCTGCACTTCAACATTCACCCCTTTCGCTGAAGAAGGCATATGGTTGGCTTTAGAAGCCAATCTTCATAATCCAATCTTTAGAAATTATTGCATTTCTCCTTGACATCATGATTCAGCAGTAGTTTTTAAAGGTCAGGGTCATATTCAAAACCAAGGGATCACACTGAAAATGGACACGCATTTGCTTCTGAAAGACCAAAATGAGTAGAAAGTAGCAATGAAGTTGCTATAACATATGCCATCTGCAAGTGTAATTTTTTAGAAAAAAAAAAGAATATTCCTGGTTTAACTGAAACAACAATTTTTATATATTAAAACAATGGTCATAACGATATAACACTTTCATGACCTACTATGACATTCTACCCCATATCACTGTATAAAGAATTGATCAATCTTGACTAGCAAAGATAGGGCTATGTATTCTATCACAGTTAAGAGACTAATGAAAGAAAACTTTGATGTACATAAAAGTGAATGTTTTGATGATTAAATCTGTTGATCTTATGTTAGAAAGGATGTAAATTTGAATTATAAGAATTAAACGATCATGGTTGGGGATTTATTGATTGTTTAAATTATACCTAATCACTCAAAAAGTTTACATAAAGTCTGGTTGGGTATTTATTGAACTTTATGTAAACTTTGTGAGTGATTTGGTAAAATTTACACAAGAATAAATACCCAACCATAATCATTTAATAAAATATCTCTCAAAAACAAAAAGTAGAATAGAAAATAAACACTTTCAATATTTTTAAAAAAGTCTAAAATTTTATATTTCTTGGTCAACATTTACACTGAAATTATTAGAAATGAAATGTAGGAGAAATTTATTACTTTTTGGAACAAATACTTTGATAAAATCATAGATTGCACCTGTTCATCTGCTCTCCTGACAATAAATGTAAATGTCAAATTAATCTCAAGATATTTCAAAGAAATGAGATGATAACTCCCCATAATATGTTGAAGAACAGCAGTAAAATCCTGACAATTTATAGGTCCATAATGAAAACAATCTAGTTGGAAAAATGGCAAGAAATCGTTTTCCTAACAGAGATGTGTCACCTCAGAAAGCACTTTTTCCCCCCAAAAAATGTATTTGTTAGCAGTAATTTTATGCCAAAGAATCAAAATTACCTTTGCCATTTTTAACTCTGGGGAATTCAGATCATCAGTTCCAAAATATTGTTTGCACAAATCTATGAGGACAGGGTGAGGCTCCACATTTTCTCCAAAGGCTTTGGCAACACCTACAGTTAATGTATAAATAAAGTAAACTAGTGAAGTATATAGATAAATATCAGAAATATGAAACAAAAAAACTGTGCCAGAGTTAATGAAGTTATAATGAACAAAAATATCTACACATGCACAAAGTATCCACTTCTAATCCTGAGAAAGCATCTGAGTATCAGCCTCTCTCACTGAAGACAAGTAGCATTTAAATCATGCCAAAAATATCATGATTTTCTTGGAATCCACCACAATGTATATATTAGATATTCTCAAAATCTACCACAAATCATGTATGGCATGATTTCTTACAATCAACCATAATTCATATATCACATGAATTTCTCAATATACCATAATGCATGTACAGAATGATTTTCTCAAAATGTACTGTAATGCATATATGGCATAATTTTGTCAGGGTTGATCTCAATGCATTTATAGCATGATTTTCTCAGAATCAGCCATAATGTATGTACAACACAAATTTCACAATCTACCATAATGCATACAGATCAAGATTTTCTAAGGGTCTATCAGAATGCATTTATAGCACGATTTTCTCAGAATCAGCTATAATGTATGCATGACATGAATTTCTCCATCTACCATAATGCTTATAAGACATTATTTTCTCAAGGTCTATGAGAATGCATGTATAGCATGATTTTCTCAAAATCAATAAAAATGTATGTATGACATGAATTTCTCAGAATCTATCACAATGCATGTATGGCATGATTATCTCAGAATATACCACCATGCATGTAAGACATGATTATCTCAGAATATACCACCATGCATGTATGGCATGATTATTTCAGAATATACCACCATGCATGTATGGCATGATTATCTCAGAATATACCACCATGCATGTATGGCATGGTTATCTCAGAATATACCACCATGCATGTATGGCATGGTTATCTCAGAATATACCACCATGCATGTTTGGCATGATTATCTCAGAATATACCACCATGCATGTAAGACATGATTATCTCAGAATCTATCACAATGCATGTATAGCATTATTTAAGCTTGAAAATGACCAAGACATCACTAATTGGTTTAGTTTCTCTAAGTATGAGAGTGGCCAATCTGTGCTTTGAACTGTTTCTACTTGACAGGAGATGTGGCTTGGGTTTACATCATCAAAAGAGGTCATGCTGCAGTTCTGTAATTTAAGAAGCTCAACTTCTGCATTGCCTCTACAATTCTATTCAGTTCAAAAATGTCTGCAGTATGGATGAGACTGCATCAGTTGGAGCAATCCTGTGTGAAATCCTCCTAAGAGTCAGGGTCAATGTTGATGTAGTAGGGTTTAACGCCATTTTCAATGTTGAAGTGTTTCAAGGATGACTTGATGGAATCATTGAACTGACCAACCAGAGAATGCTTTCCTTACTTCAGCCCACCAAAAAAGACCTTTGGTAGTCACTCTTATGTCATCCTGTTGACATGGTCTGCCCATCTCAACTGTGCTTTTTATCAGCAAAGTATCGATGCTTTGAATGCCTGACTATGAGAAACTCATTTTACGGGACCCTGTCCTGCCATCTTATCCTCAGCAGTTTCCTTATGCAGTCCATTTGAAAATGGCTCAGCCACTTGGCATTGTGTTCATACACAAAACAAAGTTTCACATGCATACAGCATGGATGGCAAAACAATAGCTCTATTTGACTTTCCATTTTATTTGCAGACTGGTGCTTCTGCACTCCTACACTATTGCAGATAGTCTGAAAAAAAGCCACACTTGCATTAGCATTTCTGGCATTAGTTTTGTCATTGATGTGGACTGCATGTAACAGTGATAAATGAAATTGTTAACTGCAAAGAAGGTTTGTCTTTTTACTGTGATGGTAGGCTCTACATAAGGCTTTCCTTGCACAGCTTGGTGCATCACCTGTGTCTTCCTGATGTTGATTGTGAAGAGAAATGTACCAAATTGCAGGAAGGATCAAGATTTGACATTTAGCAAACTGTATTCAGCAAATAGGAAACCATGAAAAATCACTTCCTGTAATTTCATCTCTGCCTGCAGCCTTCTCAGATTGAAGAGCTTGCCATCTTTCTGGAATCTGATTTCAGCTCCAGTATCTTAGTCATGAAGGCATCAGTAGGCATGACAGATAACATTAAACTAAATGGGACTGGGGGCAACAAATAGCCCTGCTGAGTTCATTGGTGACTGGGAATCGTTCAGATGATGAATTTCTCTGTGTAAACATATTTTACTATAATCTTCTAAATGTCCCATGAGTGACTGTGTCAAAAGCTTACAATCGGTTGACAAATGTTATGTACAGGTTGGTATTCTGTTCTTGTCATATCTTCTGAAGCAACACTGACTCTCTGGCAAAAGTGCTTGATCAATATGACACACATGGTAATTCTGATGAGGACTGTGCTGACTACTGACAGCAATGAGACGACCCAAAAGTTGTAAGAGGATCATCTGTTTCCTTCCACTTAGTGGATAATAGATGCATCCTTGTACTCCTGGGGAAAAGTTCCTATAGTCCACATTGATTGACAGAGTTGAATCAGTTTACACAGTGTGCAAACTTCTGGCTCTGTTGACTTCTCTTGGTACAATGTTTCAGCCAGGTCTGAGAAAAATAGAGCCAACTGCCATCCTTCATTTGAAAATTGGGATCAAAGGTGATTTAACCTCAAAAAAAAGGTAAGATCATTTACATAATCTACTTTACCTGTTATTTGTATGAAAAACCAAATAAATTATTTTCATTACTTAACAATTCTCCTCTTTGATTATTGATGCCTCTGACAATGCACTAACAGCACAGAAAAGTGAAATATTTAAATTGTCATGGCATGTTAAAGTTACAGTCCTAAAGTTCTGATATCCAGCTCTGATGGAGTTATTTTTCTTGTTACTTCTGCATAAGTTGAAATACATTTTTATTTACATCTGAATCATATTCTAGCTAACTATGCTCACATTTCCAGCCTTTTAGGAACACATGAATGAATTTTGTTTCTTCTGTGATTCTGCCAATTTGTAATCCAGCTATTTGTTGGAAGTTTCATTTTTTGGTTGGTCTTTCATCTTGGCTTTCATAGATTTCTCCATCTTGTTCTTTGCAATTATATTTCTAAGGTCATTCTTCACAATAGAAGCACACTACTGATGAAAAGAAATGTTATGTTCTTTCATATCTGGGGGCCCCAAGTGGCCGAGTGGTCTAAAGCGCTGTCCGTTACGGATCACTGCCATCTCACCTCTGTCTTCGTGTGTTCAAGTCTATGATTCGATTGATTCGGTGAATGTGGATATGTGAGAAAGCTTGCCAGTAGCTTCTCATGGGTTGGTGGTTCTTTCCGGTGATTTCCCGGTTTCTTCCTCCACCATCAATACTGGCCGCCATGAATAGCCTATCGTGTGCTGAAAAATGACGTTAAGCCCAACAACAACAACAACTTTCATATCTGCCTATAAATTTTGTTACCCATGCAAATGCAAACTGCACTATATCAGGATTGCATGATGCGGCTGGTAGCATATAACATAAGAGCAGAGGCTAAAGATTTTCTCTGATTACAAATGTAAATTAAACAGAGGTGCAATTTACCTCAAGACTTTGTTTGAAAAACAAATATTTAATATTTTCATTGAGGCTTCTACAGTTCCAAGCCTAGTGTGGTTCCCTGTCTGTACAAAAATATACTGGCAAACCTAACAAATGCACAGGGTACCAATCTAATTCTTAGCTGGAAATATGGAATATACCAAGTAACATGTTTGTTTCCTGATGATGTATAGTTACATATAAAAACATTTAGGTAAATGGGGACAATAACCTAGCTGAGCATAGGTACAATCTGAAAAGATCAGTAGATAGAAATTATTCATTTAAGAATCATTTTGAAAATTAGTATATTTAATAATTGATTGGTGCGAACCCATTCAAGATTAAAGATTAAAAATTACTGTTAATTTATTTTTCATGTTTGGTGCATTGAATTTCTTGTTTTACTAGATATGCTTTTTTGCTTGACTCACACAAGGACGCATCCTGGCTGAAACACTGTGGTATAGCATTACTACAGGTGCTTTGCCATTTTGGGGAGAGGAAGAAGGGGCCTTATCTGCAAGAACATGTACAATGAATGTAAAATAATTTGGTTTAGGAGCACAAAGATCACATAAATAATGCTACCTTCAAATGTGAGGTCATCATGTGTGGGGCCAATACCTCCTGAGGTGATAACATGAGTGTACTGTGAGGAAAAGTGGGCAACCTCACTGGCAATAGTGTCAAGGTCATCTGGGATCACAGATATCTAAAATGTAAGATAATTATTCATAAACTGAAATTTAAAACTGAAAGTGAAAGTATAACGGAAAGAAAATGGAGTGAACATGTAAATGCAAGTGCACCATGTAAGGCAATCCTGTCTGATGTCTGACATCTTGATTGTTTGTGTATACAGTAATGAAGATTATGAATTTTCATGTACATGCATATTTATAAAACAAGTTTGATCATTTATATATATAAATAAAAAAATGAAGGAATAAATTGGCTTCCCATATAATAGGGAATGTTTTCAAACCTGCCAACCATAACAAGACCATTGATTTCTTCCATATGTTTGACCTTTTTTAAGTGATGTGTAACAAAATATCATATACTGCTATTGTAAAGTTGGAAAACAAATATTTAATGAGTTTGGTATTCAAAACTGATGCAGCAAATGTAAACATTATGTTCAACTGAAAAGTTTGTAAAGTACACATGGGCCTTATTTACCACTAGTACAGTTGCACAAACTTTAGTTCCAAACTCTATGCAGCTCAAAGGCTTGTTGCTATCACACAACCTGACATAATTCTTGGATTTTTTTTCCATTTCACATAAGGATGGCAATCATATCTCTCACCACGAGACAAGTTGACAAATGACATCTAATGCAATTGCATCCCTTCCTTCTTTCATTCACAAAAACTTGAATATTCCTTTTTATTCTTCTGTAATGGTTATTAACATTTTCCCTTTCATCTTCAACATGCAGTGCTTGCTGGATGCCATTTTTTTTTTAAACTCAGTAATCACCAATATGATCATGCATACACCTTGTATGAAGAAATGTGTAGTTAAAAGTTTCTGATGTACTACTGTAAAGTTTGTATGGTTACCTGACTAACTCCAATACATCTACTATGAAACCTGTATCCAAATCAAACATGGATGATCCAATTATTTGGAATTTACCTCAAAATCAAATTTCTGTAGTTTTTGCTTTTATTCCATAAGCCTGTATATAAGGATTATTTTTGTAAGACTTACAGCAAAATCACAATGAATGGCAGGTCTGTGTTGTTCACCTGTCGAGATAGAATGTAGGCAGGCACTTCGAGACAGAACGTAATGTAATCATCAAAAGAAGAGGTGAATCAGAAACAACTAGCTCAAGTAGAAGTCTTAGTGAACAAGATACAAAGGAAGCCTGATATTTGATATTAACATAAAAAATATCTAGGAGTTAGACTTTTGATGGTTTTATTTAATCTGAAAAATAGATTTGTAACTTTTAATTGAGAAAATGAACTTTTTGTCTGTTTTCTTTACTATCTGATATTTTGTACTGTTGATACAAAACCAAATTATAATGCAAACACTAATGTATACAGTACCCATGATTGCATACCACTTTCAATTACAGATGTGTCAAAAATTGAATGCATTGTATCACCTGTGAAAATAATACTGGAATGTAAGGTCAACCACTTACTTACAAAAAAATATATATTTTCAAAAATTATAACTATCCTTTTTCATTAGTGAAAAAATACTTAAAAAGAAGACAACTAGAGAGATAATACAAAATGAACAAAATATTCTCACCAAAGCAAATCAAAAAAGATTAAATCATCGTAATTATATTTAATTTTGCCTAAATTTGTTCATAACTATTTTGCATAAACACCCAAAGGGTGTAGATGCTTACAAAATTACAGTCCTAACTCAATTTAATCATACCCGTTTTACACGAACACCCCAGGAGTGCAGATGCTTGCAGATGAAGTGTGAATTTGTGTCTGCAGTTTGTCCTTTGAGAATTTCATCTCCAATAACTGAAACATAAAAATAATCATCAAGACATATAACAGAATATATCTCCTAACATTGCCTTTTCAACATCTTAGTTAACATGGAAAAAATGATGAACTTCTGGTAGACACAAGTTGTGATAGTGGCAGTCAGTGTTCATTCTAGAAATGGACAAAGTGTGGTGCAAATGACCACTATTATTACAAAAAATTGGTATCATTTAGAAAAAATAAGAGTAGCAAAAATAATAGTATTGTTTGTACATGAAATTCAAACAAAGGCACTTGCATCATGGATTTATATTACTTCAACAAATATTAACATTTTCTGCATTTATATACTTTAAATCACTCATTGTAGTCAGACTATAGCACAGTCATTTACCTATGTGATGTGTGAGAAGAGAAGAGATATGATCTCCCTCTAAGCAATGGCTTGATCCTTCTTAATGTGATGTGTGAGAAGAGACATGATCTCCCTCTATGTAATGGCCTGATCCTTCTTAATGTGATGTGTGAGAGACATGATCTCCCTCTATGCAATGGCCTGATCCTTCTTAATGTGATTTGTGAGAGGAGACATGATCTCCCTCTATGCAATGGCCTGATCCTTCTTAATATGATGTATGAGAGACATGATCTCCCTCTATGCAATGGCCTGATCCTTCTTAATGTGATGTGTGAGAGACATGATCTCCCTCTATGCAATGGCTGATCCTTATTAATGTGATGTGTGAGAGGAGACATGATCTCCTTCTATGCAATTGCTGATCATTCTTCTTGATCCCACTTTTGAGCTCACACTGGGTCCTGCAGATGATCTTGAGATGAAGTGTCCAGAATAGTTAGGAATTTCATTACCAAAGTCTGATTCTCCTAGAATATGAACCTGTTCTTGACAATGAATGCTGGGGACATTGTGAGTGATACTGACCAGCTTGTTCAAAATACATGGAGTACTGTACAGGTCTATTAATAAAGCATAACTTTCTGTGATTGTACCTGCCATTCACTAATATAGTGAGGAAGTACATCTTATATGAGGCCTGAACCAATGAGGACCCTGAATGCATTCAAATGGTGTCCTGTACAAACAGGTTAGTAAACAAGATAGATTCCACTATGGGCAAAGAGCCAATATCTTTGGATGTGCACGATCAGATAGGTCTTTTTTTGTCATATACTCTCTCTTCCATGATGCCACAAGGTGTCAGTCATAATTGGAATGGTAGTCTTTGATTGTGATTAGTGCTTTTTCACATCATAAAGCAACAGTAGGAAGTTAGCTTTTTTTATGCCTGAAGAAGTATAATGTGTTCTTGAGCACAACAACTGTGTGGAGATTTTCCATTGTCTTAGTACACCTTTCGGGTAAAGGGCCATCTCACTTGTACAATTTCTCAACCAATGGTTTGAGAACTGTTTGTTCCGGATGTCTTATTTAATAAGACTCACTATGCAGGTTCAGCAATTCTGGGTGGAGATGAAATGCTTGTCATCATGGTTGCTTGAACAGATGAGGTATTATCTCAATTTTCCTGAGGAGTTATGTTGTGAGATTGATGAAGTCACTATTCCAAGATTTTTCTCATTTGTGTGCAGCAATCAGGATCAGAACTCCGCTTCTTTTGCTTTCTGTATTACTTTCAGAATCTGACGTTTTGGAGGGTAAGCATATGCATCCAAGTCATTTAAATCTATAGAAAAAGCACTGACTTGCCCAGGCCTTTGGATCTGGGACTGGTGAGATAAAGGTTAGGAGTTTGTCCTTCCACATAGTCACAAATAAGTAAACCATTGGTTGCTTAGCTTTAAGGTCATTTTATTGATAGCCAAGGGATGAAGAGATGTCATTCATGATGCCACTTTAGAACATTGCAAACAAGACCAACAAAGGTCTTGCCATAATATGAGATAAGTCATCAATGCGGAGTTATCGGAGAAGAAAAATATCGGAGAAGAGAAAGGTTAGGAGTTTGTCCTTCCACATAGTCGTAAATAAGTAAACCATTGGTTGCTCAGCTTTAAGGTCATTTGATTGATAACCAGGGGATGAAGAGAACAAATCATATGTATCAGTTGATTCTCTGGGACAATCAGTCAACTAATACATTTAGTCAGCCTGGAATATGATGAACTTGGACATAGATCTGTCATTCATGATGCCACTTTAGAACATTGCAAACAAGAAGAACAAAGGTCTTGCCATATGAGATAAGTCATCAATGTGGAGTTATCGAACAGAATGAAAACTCCATGTAGATCCTTCTGCCACCAATGCAAATCTTCCAAAATGGCCTTCATCTCAAGAATGTTGATATGTACAGAGAGCTCAGAAATGCTTAATTACCCGTATTTGGTCACAAATTTGTTATTTGGGATGCAGAAAATCATCCACAGGAGTCCTCCATAAGCATGTTTTTGTTGCAAAGAGGAAAGTTTTGTGGCAAAATAAATATGTTACAATAACTATGATAACTGAAGCAATGCTTTTATTTTAGTTTGTTGCTGACTTCTTTGATCAAAGGTCACTGGCTTGCTTTGATGAAGGTGCATGTGTTATTGAAGACGCTGCTAAAGGCTCCCTTTGAAGGACCAAACAAATACCTGTTTGTTATTGCTGTGGCAACATCAAATAATTGTAGAACACTGAGACTATTTCTTTTTTAAATTTCCTTAGTATATATCGGTGTGAATTAGTTTTCATTGAAGATGCAGCAAAACTATTTTTTCTGGGTTTTAATCTTCTGTCTTTTTTTAAATATTGCCATAATGTGTTCAAATGTAGTCATTTCATGTTTCCACCCTCAGAGGTGGTCGATTGTAACTAGTCAGTTGCATGGCTAGTTTGATTATATTACAGCATATGGTATCAAGCCAGATATCAGCATAAGCAGATTGTGATATAACAATGCAATGTTAGGATGGTTTGTCTATATGAAATAAGGATTTATTTATGTAACAAGTGATTCCAGTGAATTCTTATATCCAAGTTTGCAGCTCCCTGTCAAGGTGCCTTTGAATTTCTGTGCTCCAAACCCAAGACTGTATATACTATTTTTATCAGCCAAAAATGTTGCCAACAAAAATATTGCCAGTTTTTCTTCTTTTTTTTCAATCAGTTAAAACAATACCTTCAAGCTTCTTAATTAGTTTATGCAACAACTACAGAAAACACTAATTCAATATCAACAGAATCATCAGCTACCAACTCTTTGAATTAAATGAATCAAAATATAATATAATTATCTCAGTACCATTACAATGAAAAACATTGTATTCAAGGTTTTGTACAAGTTCAGAGCTCAAACAATTGGATAGCCTAATGCTTGGATAAAAGAAAAGTCCAAAGACATTGAAGGATACTTGAAAAGGAACAACAGCAAGAAAAGGTACCAACTGGTCCAAGATCTAACACAAAACAACAGTGAGTTACCTCTTTACAGGACAAAGCCAGAAATTACCTCTCAGAAGAAAAAGACATTCTAAAATGATAGGCAGAGTACTGCGGAGAACTTTACAATCACCGAGCCACAATAGATCCAGCGGTATTGTACGTCCCTCCAGCAACTAACAATGATAACCACCCTATCCTATGTGAAGAGGTAGAAGCAGCAGTGAGATTGCTGAAAGAGAGGAAGTCAGTGGACAACATCCAAGCAGAACTGGTCCAGGCAGGTGAAGAAGCAATGATTAGCGTTCTCACAATGATCTGCAAAATGATATGGCAAACAAGAGTATGACCATCGTCATGGACCAAATCACTGATCATCACTTTTCACAAGAAAGGAAACTTGCAACAGTATCAAAATCACTGTACAATCAGTTGTATAAGCCATTTAAGCAAAGTCATGTTTGAGTATACTATACTGCTGAACAGACTAAAGCCACAGGCTTAAAAGATCATTGCCAAGGAGAAGGCATTTTTCAGATCAGAGCATAGCACAACAGAGTAGATCTTCAACCTCAGGATACTGTGTGAGAAGTATCTCCAATACCAGCAAGATCTGTACCATGTCTTCATGTATTTCAAGGAGTCATTTGACAGGGTATGGCATGCAGCCTTGTGGGTGACTATGAGACTATACAACATCAATGCCAACCTCACTACAGTAATAGAGCACCTCTATGACAAGGCCAAGAGTGCAGTATACTTCAACAGATGCATAGGAGACTGGTTCAAAATGACAGAGTTAGATGAGACTGTCTGCTCTCTCCCATACTATTCAACATCTTCCTGGAGAGAATCATGGCTAACATGCTTGAAAAGCATGAAAAGACAGTCAGCATTGGAAGCAGAAAAGTCACCAACTTACATTTTACCAATGATATTGATTGACTAGCAGGAAATGAGCAAGAACTAGCTAGCCTAGTAGAGAGCCTCAACAAAACCTCTGCAGCCTATGGCATGAAATCAGTGTAGAGAAGACCAAAATGATGACCAACAACACCAAGGGTATCAGCACTGACATCAGGGTCCAAGGTATGAAGCTAGAAACACTCCAAAGCTTCAAATATTTGGGAGCATTTGTAACTGATGAAAGATTGAAGCCTGAAGTACTCTCCAGAATTGCACAAAATTGAAGTCCATCTGGAACAACAAGAACATTGCACTCAGTTCAAAGGTCAGACTGATGCACTCACTGGTGATCTCCATATTTCTCTATGCCTGTGAATCATGGACCATAATGGCTGACTTAGAAAAAAGGATACAGGTAACAGGCTACAGAGATGAGATGCTTCCATAAGATCCTCGGTCTCATACAAAAACCATGTCACCAATGAAGAAATACAGCAAAGGATCAGACAAGCCATTGAGCCACACGAAGACCTCCTGACCACAGTCAAAAAATGTAAACTGCAGTGGTATGGGCATGTCTCAAAATCACCAGGAATTACCGTGACAATCTTGCAAGGCACTGTACAAGGAAGAAGAATGAGAAGCAGGCAGAGAAAGAGGTGTGAAGATAACATTCAGGAGTGGACTGACTTGACACTGAGCAACTCATTGAGAAAGATGGAAAATCTAGAAGAATGGAGGGAGCTGATTGTTCAGTCTCATGGGTGCCCCAATGGTCTACCAGACTACGGGAATGATGATGAAGATCAATGCCTGGAACCTTCTAAATCTAGACAGGACCATTCTTTTATTCTAAATTAGCTGCCTGCCTGGCTTGTCAAAAGAGTGATTGTTTTCCTGAAAAAAACCTTGAGCACCCTATTTTGTCTCCATTTGTTTGTCCCACCACTTTGTGAAGATATATTAGCTTAAATGTAGAAAGAGAAACATGTAATGAATTTGGAACAGTAGAGTTTTTGTTCACCTATTTCATTTATCTATAATAAGCACTAACTTGTCCTCTATAAGTAACGATGAGCTTTGGTCATGCTGACTTAGTACATCTGTATGAGTGGAAAATACATAGAAAACCGTAAATTTAAATCATTTATATATGTTTTTTATGTAAAGTATAGTAGTTTCAACTTTACTAAAGGTATGCCAAAATCTAATGTTAACACAAGTACATGATACTGCAGTAGAAAAACAAAACATATTTTAAAAAATCAGGGTTAAATATGACAGGTGTACTGCTCAAGTGATCTAAGTGATATGGGGCTCCACTTTGGATGCAGGAAATCACAGGTTCAAACCCTGACCAAGTCGAAACAAAGACATTGAAAAATGGTATGATCATCTGCCTTGCTTAGTGCTCAGCATCAAGAGATAAGTGTTAAAACTGGTAGGTCTGGTGTCAGAATAATATTGGGCAAGACATGATGCTTAATGTCTGTGTCATAATGCCTCAATGCTAGTCATCACTGTAAACTGCTACACTGCAGACATCATTGTGATATGATTATAGTACAAGTCACATGGGTATTGTATGTGCATTTACTCATATTAAATATAAATTGTTCATTTGAAATTGTTCTTTCAAAATTTAAACTAATTTTCTTCAACCAAAGTCTATTCAATCCTGAACTGTCACCAAGACACTTTCAGACAAAAATTATTTATCACTTATAGACTTTTACAATGGTGGCCATATATTAAACTTGGGTCAAAATAAGAATGTGTCATGTGGAATCATCACAATTAACAGTAGGATGAATTTTTTTATCAATATGTGTAGCTTTCATTTTGACATCACAGTGTGCAAAATTCAATCAAGATTGTACTAGATCACACCTTTAGATTCATTTCGTCCAAAAATATCTACATACTTTAACATTGAACATTTAACACTGATGTATGCAGCTCTCAGGGGCTTCCAAATTATGACCTTCCAAAGGAATATGGATGTATACAAATCCAAATGAAGTTAATACTTGCCACTTATAGGTATGTGGAATTTTTTAAAAAAATGACATTACTGAAATGGTGTTGAATGCCTACATGACCCATGTGACTTCTAATATAGAATTGTTAAAGTTACGCAAAAAATCTAAGTCACACTCACCCACACACTGAAAAAAGACAGTTACTCTTACCTGTTACTAACAAAAAAAAGACCATTATAACACTCTTTCACCTTTTCTCAGTCAAAAGTGCAAATGGAGAAACACGGTTTGAAAATGGGGATGTGGTGATTGGGAAAATGGTGTAAATTGGGAGAACGCAAGCACTGGTACTCGACGCGAGCTTGATGTTAAAAACAAAACAAAACAATAATCTTAAGGAAAAAGTCATACAGAGTGACAAAAATATCTCAGATCACCCCAATGGCCCGTTCTGACATTGGACCCTTCCTGTCATACTATATAAGGGACTCATATAGTATGACAGAGAGGGTCTGATGTCAGAACGGGTCATGGGGGTAATCTGAGATATGTTTGTCACTCTGTATGACTTTTTCCTTAAGATTTTTTTTTTAACATCAAGCTCGCGTCGAGTACCTGTGAACGCAAGCGGATGATATCAATAACTATCCCTTTTTACTTCACGTTTCGTTGCTAAAGATTTGTAATAATCATCATCCCACCTATGAGACCAGCGGTATGACTGTTCATTTGTTTATAAAGTTCTGTGTAGTGAGATGAAGAACTTAGATGTCTAAGGACGACAATCAATCGGTTAGAGTGGTGACAGTGACGAGTACTTATTAAAGTTCTCACAAACCGGATTAACATCTTATACAACACAGTAACACATTCTACATCATGACCTTTTAAACCCGAGATTGGTGTAAGGGACTCAATTCAATCTATTTACAACAATGAGTTTGATATAAGTTTTAACGTAAATATTATAGTAATAAAAGAATTTGAATATTTTTAAGCATTGCATTTGTAACTATTATTGAAGATGTTAAAGATATTTGTAAAATTTGTACACCTTTTATTTTTATAGATATAAGCGAGAAAGTGGCATGCCAGGGCAGGTAACTCAAGACAAGTCGGAATGGAATCTATACCTCGAAAATCGGTGCTTTTCATATGTTTAGGTAACATATCCTTAATTTAGCTTACAAATGCAAAAGTAAATTAATTTAGAACAGCCCACGTCCTGAGTTGGTAAACAGACCAGATCTTGCACCATCCAAATCGGTGCGTTTTTTTTTTTTTATTTATTCAATGTATGAAATATATACTTCAATAATTGTAAACATTCTGAAAACATCGTTGATTTTTGGACGTCCACAAATTTTCAAATAATTGTAGAACTTTTTCTCTAGCATATTGTGCTTTTACTCAGCAAAACATGAGAAATATTTACTCATGGCGTCTTTGGTCCATTAAAAGCAAACAGTGTAATCATGAAATAATATCAACCTTTGGTATCAATAACAATATATTTTACTTATTGCATCATTTAATATATTTTTTTTCTTTTAAGTTAATCATTAAATTTCTTATAAAATTATGTTTTTTATATGCACTGATACCCATTTTTATTTTTCTTCTTTTTTATTTATTGTTTTCAGCTAAATTCTATTTCAATTTCACTTACACATGGTATATATATAAATATCATACTAAAATAAATTTTATATTTCGGATACTTTGCAAGGTTTATCCTGAAAGCTTTGGCAATTTTTTTTTCCGAATTGAGCATGTGAAGGAAAGAACAATCTGATTAAAATCAGATCTCCACTATCTTACATGAAGATCTGACAGCAATTGCTTGGGGTCTTATTTTGGTGACCTATTTTATTACCATAATCACCAATTCTATCAGCCATTCAGATGAAGCCTTTTATCTTCACATTTGGGAGAAAGAGCCATATAACTGATGAGTATCAGTATATTGATTTAATTTACTTTCAAATGTCTGAAAGATAAATTTAAATTGGCTAACTCAAAGGTTACCAGACTACGACTCCTAAGTAGTCACAGTCAGGACAGTAGACATCTGATTTTAATCATGTTGAGAAAAGAAAAAATGGAAACCAACAATAATATTGATGTTTCTATCAAACACCAAGAAATAGTCGTAAAATAGCATCATTGTAATTAATATACATCCATAAACATCTGAAAATCAATGTTTCAGACTCTTTTAAAAAATTGTATGATTGTTGGATTATATTGGAGTAATAAAGATGCTGGTCTGCAGTCACCAAATCTAGGCCAACAAGTAGTTCACCACCTTTTAAACAACAAAAAAAGAAAACAAAGGTGGAGAACTTATTGATCTATCATTAGATCTATAATCATACAACTTGTAATTCATTTATTACATTACTTGTGTATATTTGATATATCTACTAATTCATTCACCATTCTTCTATTTAGTATTACTTAAGGGTATGACTATAATATGCAATGAAAATTGGAGCACAATATAAATAATATAAAATTATATCATGTCATTTTTTCGTCACTGTCTGAACTAAATATGTTTTCCAGTGAAATGATTTGAAGGGTATGGTTAGTTGTCTAATCTTTATTTTATGACGCGTGCCAGTATTAAAAATAATTATAAATCTTTTTACTCTTTTATCACTACCTTTTTAAGAAAAAAATTTATAAATTAGTTTTGTTTCAGTGTTTCTTAGAAAGAACCTCTAAAAATGTAAAGTGTGTGTGTCTGTGTGTGTGTGTGTCTACATGAACAACCAGACAGAGCTGAAATATTACCAGAAGGAGATAACAGGAGCTAAAACAAATATATAGATATATATGATCACTAGAAACTAATCCCAATGAAAGTAGTTCTTAATAGAAGAAAATAATTTTATTGGTCACAATTGAGACTGAAAAGTTAGCTTTATTTATGTATATATATATAAAATTTAATTCAGACCAATTTATTAAATAAAATTTAATTCAAACCAATAACTTCTGCTTATTTTTTTGATGAAATTACTCTGGTATAATATGCACACATGTATAATATGAACTCAGACTTTCTCCTTTCACTGTAATGCAAAAATCTTAACACCTATGTATAAAATTACATCTAGGTGTAATATGCACCCCATACAATACCCATGTAAAAAACGTTTCGTTAAAATAACTGTGTATTATACCTGGGATTTTACAGTAAAAACCTGATATATTGGGCTACACTTGAAGTAAAACAGAAAATTCATTTTGATTGTTGTGCTCAGGAATGAATGACAACTGGCATTATTTGCAACATTTTACCTGATTCATCTCAATCCACAAGAGAACACAAACATTCCAGAAAAGACAATGTCTAAAGTCAGGTAAAAGAATCTCAAATGTATAATATTTTACTATCATCTACCCTAATGTAGATGGAGCTTTTTTGCTATAAAAACCACAAATTAAAATAAAACATAAAACAGTCAAATTCTGTCTCTGAAAATCCTTAATGCAGTTATATACATCATAGTGACCTGCATTACAGGCCAAGTAGGTAGACATATTGAATTCTAATTGGACTTAAACCACACTGGCCATGTAGGTCATATATTGAATATTATTTGGACTTACAACACTGCCCAAGTGGGTCAACATATTCAATTCTAATTGGTCTTACCCACATTGAGACTTCTTTCCATTATTATTCACTCAAGTCTAGTTCAGTACAAAAAGGGAAACATATTAAATGTAATAAATTGTCTTAATGGCTTTGTTTCTTGTGGTATACAACTTCAGAAAAGATGTCATGTCATGGAGAAAATAAAGAACTGTAAATGTAGTAGGAAAAATATGAAGTATATAGTGCACATTTCACAATGGAATTGATAGGGTGCTTAATTAGTCCCATTAAAGCTAATTGGCCAGGTAAAAACTGATGAATTGTATATATTCCATATAAAAAGATAACAAAACAGTTCAAAAGGGATGACAGTATTCATTTATAAAAAGGTGAAGATAAAAAGTAAGAATCTGATTTAAAAAATTGATATACTATACCTTCATTAACTGTTTGCATAATAATTAATTGACTTAAGTCTATAATTACCTTTAGCAACTTTTCTTTTACATTTTGTAGGAAATATATGTAGATCTCCAACAGCAGAAGCAGTGTTACAGCATCTTTTGTCACAATCAGGAAAGCTGAGTGAGGTATCTGTATATACTTGTTAAACTCTATTTTATATTAGTTGTGTGATGAGTTCTTCTGATGTATATAATCTTCATAAGTTTACCACAGGATCTAAAGAGAGCATGGTATTTATCATCAGATAATAATTATCAAAAGGCCACCTTATCATGTCACAAATTGTTATTATTGTAATATTATTATTTATTTATTTATCCTTATTATTAATATTATTATTATTATTATTATTATTATTATTATTATTATTATTATTATTATTATTATTATTATTATTATTAATGTCAAATTTGAGAATATGCATAGAAACTTGCTGACTTGCTATTTTCTCAGAGTAGTGTATTTTATTTGTATTCGCAAGAACAACAACCCTTCCTTAATATTTTTCTCAAAATTAACTTTTTTTTTCATGTCATCTTTTCTTGGCAAAGATACTTGTACCAGTATTTCTTTGAAATGAAGTCTAATGCATAATTATTTAGGAGCAAAAAATAAAAATCTTATCAGATACTGCACAGCTCACATGATTTTTCATTTCTTCACACAGTATGGTAGGGGTAGAGAGGACAAAGATAAACACCTTTCAACAATGACACCTTGTAAACTTGAAGAGGCATGGTACTTAAATGTGGATAATCACCTCAATAGTGCAACCTTTTGGAGCCATGTCACTGAGTCATGATTAAGAAATTAGCATGACGACTCACAAAAAGGGAAAATTTTGCAAAATAAAAATGAAGTGTAACAATGCATCCCTTAAGTTACACATTAAATATGAAATTTTGTTGTTAAAAGAGACGGCATTGTGATTCAATCACTTATTCTTTAAATGGTAATTCATCATTAAACAGTACTGAAATTGTTTTATATGTAAGCCTTAAAGGCAGTATACCATAAGTAATGCATAATTTTAAACAAATTCTTGATTGTTAAAAAGTGATATATTGTGAAAAAATAATATCAGTAATAGTATAAAGGCTGATAAAACACATAAATACATAGTCATAGAAAAACTTGAATGTAGAACAAAAGAAGTCTGATGAAAGAGAGTGTGTGTGATTTAGATTTTTATTGTAGCTTTAACAATTTTCAATCATATAGCTACAATGTCTGCAGTGTGACAGTTTATAATGATGTCTAACACTTGAGCATCATGCTGCAGACATGTGGCATGATGTCCCACCCAGTCACATTATTCTGACACCAGGCCAACCAGTCCAAACACTAACTTCTAAATGCTGAGCACTAAGCAGGGCAGCTGTTAGTACCATTTTTTAAAGTCTTTGGTATGACTTGGCCTATGTTCGCACCTGTGACTTCCCACATCAGAGGTGGACACTCTAACCACTAGGCCACTGGAGCGGTACTCTGATGAAAAAGAATTGTTAATTATGAAATATCGTTCGTAATGAATGTATTCCATGCAGCAGTTGCATCCCTGATTGAGAAAGAGAGATGAAAACAATGAAGACAATTAATTACAGGTAAAAGCAGATATTAAGTATTTTAAATTATATTAAAGTAACCACAGTTAGAGATAAATCTAAAGTAAAAACCATAAGAATAGAAGAACGATGGAACAGAAAGTGAAAAATTAAGAATTTGTAATGATGAGCAAAATGAGTTAAATATGCACAATTAATATCACACAAATACAAGATTTCATCCCAGACATATAAAACAATACTCCAAATTATCAAATTCCATATGATTGAGAGAGAGAAAGAGAGAGACAGAGCAGTCACATAAGACTGCTCATGGTTACAAGAGATGGGGAAAATACACGTGTTTCAGGATGCACAATTTTTTTCTGGCTCAAAACTGCATAAGCAATATTGCATATTGAATGAAAAAATTTTGTATGCATGTCCTTTTCATCAGCAACAACTAATTAAAGTCTAATTTATAATGAAGATATCGTTACATTATATATATTTATATATATAGTCTGATAAAGCAATAAAGCAAAACCGGTCACACACACCTGCTAGGTGTTGGTGTTGTTTATTTTATTTTATATATATATATATATATATATATATATATATATATATATATATATATATATATATATATATATATTGACATGGAAATTTGAAAAATAATGTAGGTTCATTGCATGGAGGGAGAAAGCTGGAGACTGAAGACTTGTGTGCAGGATAGTCAAAATACAATTTCATGTACATGACTATTCATATATTTAACAAAATTGAGATAAAGATGCATATGAAATGAATCTTTTAAAAAATGCACACAATTTGTATTTCTTTGTGTAAGCACATTTTTAATACTGGTTGGTACAGTTAGGTTACAAAAAGCTTGTGACTTTCAACCAGTAAAATCTTACTTGTAGGGATGGACAGCTTCAAATACAGAATTTGAGAATGAATGATCTCAAGAAATGAGAAACAAAAATTTTCATCTTTGTTTTCTCTGAACTTATTATAGAACAGTAAAACCTCTGTCAACAGTCATCCTTATATAGCAGTCACCTGATTTTGATTGATACTCCAATATCTCCTGGCAAAACATTCATATATAATAGTAATGTATATAGTAATAACCTGCTTAATTCTTAGTAAGTGTATAGGTGTGTCTGAACCATATAATGGTTCCTGAAGCTTTAAGTGGTTGGTCACTGGAGATTATTGAATGTGACAGCATTGTTTACATAATTTAAATTAATGTACTGGTATAAACATTTCTTATCTTATTTGTGTTCACTATTTTCGAGTCACAGTATCAGTGTAACTTAAAATTATCAATATCAGTTTTGAAAGCAAGGCAGTTTTTATTATGCAGAAAGTTTCAAAGTAACTTCTTTACTGGATGATGAGAAAATAACCGTTTTACCAATATGACAGGTATAGTTTAATGTCATCAATTATACTGCTTGATATTCAGTTGTTATTTGAAATTGACTTTCTTGACTTTTCTCATTCAATAGGATAAATATGTACATTATTATTTTAAGAAATCCAATTAAAGCAAGTGTAATCATCTGTCAGTATTGACAACAGCGCTTCCTTTCTACCAATATTCCATAGTACAGTTTATTCCATATAATGTTAGAAATGTTTTTTATATAAAAGGACTCATAAGATTATTTATAAGAGCCAGTGTTTTGTGGAGCTTTCTTTTAGGGATACTTTTGAAAAAGTCTCTAGACTTTATGAGGGGCTGCAATAAAATAAACCAAACAACATATAGGGCAAGGTTTTGATGAATATATACAAATAAATAAATGAATAAACTACTTTGTATATAACTGTAGATTATTTCAGTTGTATATACATTGTACTGGAATCAGTTTCAGCATTTACATATTGGTGTTTAACAATTCCAACATACTTCATAATGACCATTATCCAATCTTGTAGGAATATTTCCCACTAGGGATAGATTCCCAGGTGTGCCAAAACTTAATCTCCAAGGAGAGGTGAGTTACACCAGATTTCATATCTGTCAGTGATTATTTATTTTCATGACAGAAGGAAGGGAATATTTTGGCTCATGTGTTAATGTAGTCACATTAAGTTTCCTTATAGATCATATGCCCTGTCACATAAACGATTGTTTTTGATCTCCAAGTTAAACTACTGGTTAATCTTGATATTGTTTGAAGTGTGAACAGCTGTTTGTAATTTTATTTACACAAGTTGGCAGAAGAATGAGTCCTCAGTTTCACAGTCATATATAACCTATCCAGTAGTTGTACAATTATTGTTTTGCTATTGTTCACAGAACAATGGTCAGAGTTCTTTTAAGAGTGGGTGATGATTTAATTTCTCTGATGGATCAAAGTGAGCAGGATACATTAATTTTGTTTGGTATATAACTTTATTAGGAAATAATATAGGCATGTAGTTTATGAATTTGTTTAATAATAATAATAATAATAATAATAATAATAATAATAATAATAATAATAATAATAATAATAATAATAATAATAATAATGGTATTCAGTGCATATCATATTTTTTCCAAAACCAACTTTGTAAGGTAAACCTCCTTTCAAATGTCACCTGTGTTATGAAGCCAGTATGCCCATTTTCCATAAGTGCCTGCTGTTTACAGGTTTGACTGTACTTCTTTTTTGATTTCTTAAAAATAAAAGAATGTTTTTATTGTTTTACCTTGTTTTACATTCTTTCATAGTGTATGTATGTGTTCCATGGCTTATTAGCACACACATGATAATTGTTGTTTTCCATTGATTGTTGAAGGCCACTAAAAGCTTAGGAAAGGTAAGCAATGTAATCATTAATTACACTCTTGTTTTTATATGCTTTTCTAAAGTTGGATATAATTTATGGTAGTGTCCATTCAGCTATATGTAACATTTGTTCATCTCTTTCATATATACAGTGGTTCTTTCTGTAATGAGGCTTTCATCTGTTTTACACTGAAAATGGTGTCTTAAATGGATGGCCTCTCAGAAGGAGGACAAACTAACAGTATACTATATTGCTTTTTTCAGATACATGTCATTTGATCAGGGGTGGCCTTTGTTAGGAAGGGTCCCAGGACAAGGACAGTGTGTCATGATTTGTAGTCCGGTCCCTAGCTCATAAGTCATGGCAGTGACAAGACAAGTGTACTGGGTTACTTTGTGACATGTTTCCTTGTCAGGGATGTATTATTTGAACAACTGAAATATTTTCATGAGACCTTTTTTGGACATAAACATGACAAATTGGCATGTTTTACTGTGGTCATGCTCCCTACCTCAAGGGTGAGACACAGTAAAGTACTACTTTGAGATGTGTCCATGCTGCAGCTTTTGACCTATTTCTTCTGCATGCTGCAAATTTATTAACCACTAAAGTTTTCCTTTTAATGATACTTTACCCAGATGTGTGTCTTGTGGTTTATCATATACCATAGCCATAGCCCTAATTTCAAGGCATTAGGCAAATGTGCCACTCAAGATGACCTATTTCGTTCTCCGCACTGCAGCATTTGAATTGCTGAAGATATTTTCATGATATTTTTTTAAAAAATCACATCATAGCAAGACCTTGTACAAAACATTGGGTAGCATAACAGTGTCACACCCATTACCTCATGATTTTAGGGAAAATGTAACAAATTAACTTATTTGTTAAATGTTTGTAGTGACTTTTCTAAAATTTTTGATGTTGTTGTTGCTGGTTCTTAACACCATTTTTCAGCACACAATAGGCTATACATGGCAGCCAGTAAAATGGTGGAGGAAGAAACCGGGAAATCCGTGTAAAGAACCACCGATCCATGATAAGCTACTGGCAAGCTTTCTCACATATCCACATTCACCAAATTTTAGACTCAAACCAATGCAGACAGAGGTGAGATGACAGTGATCCGTAATGGAGAGTGTTTTAGACCACTAGGCCTCTCGGGGCCCCTGTCTTTTCTGTAACATCTGAACTACAAGAGATAAAACCTATTCCATTAAAGCTTATGTGGAACCCAGTAGGGTACTCACCCATAGATGCAAATTAGAAACTGTTTTATCATTTTAATATGTATTCTGTGAAATCAAAGTACACTGGCATATAATTTTAAAAATCTGCCTTCCTGGAAACCATGTATATTTAAATTGAGCAGCCCTAATTAGTATCTGAAAGTTAACATTGCTGTAAATTATAATGAGGCAAAGTGCATACACTCAAAAGTTGGGTCCTTCTCTCAAAACTCAAAAAATATCATTAAAAATGCCAGAAGATGGGCATGTCACCTGATGCTTATGGTGCTCTTGTTTGAGTACTTTTATTGTAAAGTGGAAGCACAGTCATAATTATTTGTCAGTAGTTTGAAGAAAGAATACCTGGACTTTGTGTTTAAAATTAAAATATTATTTTTGCTGTCATTCTCCTTTTTGACACCCACTTTTTTTCATAAATCTAGTCTCCACCATTGCAAAATCATACAGTTCATATCTGAAGAAAATGCTTTTTCAATTGTTAGCAAATAAAAAAAAATGTTCAGTGAAAGTATTCAAGCTCTTGATTAAAGGAATTGTTTATGTTTATTATCATGGACGTTTTTCTATATATAGTGGAAAGTGGACAGTGCTGCCATAGCTGACTGGAATGTTGGGAAAACACCAGATGACAGAACTATGCAAATTTTAAAGAAGAATGGAATTAGAGATTACCAACACATAGCCAGACAGGTTAAGTAACTAATTACAACACATAAACAGGTTACATAACTATAATTATAAATGCATAGATATATTATAGTAACTATAATTACAAATACAGACATGTTGCATAATTATAATTACATACATAAACAGGATATATAAATATAACTACAAGCACATAGGTTATGTAACTATAATTACAAACACCTAAGCAGGTTATGTAATTTAATTACAAACACATACACAGGTTATGTAAATGTAATTAAAAATATAGATTATATAACTATTGTAATTACTTTCATTATTTTCATACTCATTGATAGTACAAGTTACATGGGTCATGTCAGCATTCAACACCAATTATTCAGTAATGGTTTCGTTTTTAGAATTTAATTCTACGTACCTTTAAGTGGCATGTATTCACTTCATTTGGATTCCTGTACATCGACATTCCCTTGAAAAGTCATTATTTGGATGCCCATCCTTAAAAAATCAGGATTGAATAGACTTTGGTTAAAGAAAAGTAGTGCGAGATTTAAAAAAAAAAACAATTTATATTTAATTTAAAAGGACTAAATGCACATACATGACCCATGTGACTTGTACTATAGTCTAGTTTGTGCACTTATTTCTAAATAGAAGTTTGCAAAACTGTGTCCCAATAATGAACAGATTAAATAAATTTTCAAAAAATTGAATGGCACTGACATTATAATTATTATTATTGTTGTTGTCGCTGTTATACATGCTTAGATGCCTTTGCACCTTATATTTGTTTTTCATGCATTTGTTATACATTCTAATCAAGCTAATATGAATTCTATGAGGAAACTATCTTCTTGAAAAAAAATCTTTATACAGAATAATAAAAAATGCTTGCTGAAGTTACTACTTTTCAGAACTCTCATGCAATTTTAAATATTTTATTACAAAGAGAGGAGTGAAAAATGTAAACTTTCATTTTAATTCCACATGCAATTGATGTGAAATTGTAAGAAATAATTATAATGAATCCAACTATCAAAAATAAAAATAATCAAACTCAAGATTTTTCATTAGATCTTGTGGTGTGTGCATGCAATTTGCCAGGAGATGGCATCATTGGAAAGATGGACGACAACTCTATTTCATTACATGTGTAATTAAGCAAATCATTTGATCTAAATAAAATCTGGTTTCAGGTTTGTGGTGATGATTTTAGAGTGTTTGAATACATTTTAGGAATGGATAAAGAAAATATGAGGTAAGTATTGAAGGAGAATTCTGTTAACATTAAATATCTCAGTGGTTTGAATTTTCTAAAAAGACAAAAAAAAAGGATTAAATATGCCATAATGTATATTTTAAATGACTTTGTTAAATTCATCAGTGTACAGAAATGTAAATTCATAATCTGCATACAGAAACTTGTTTTCTAGTGTTTTGAAGGACTGATCAGGTATTATAAAATAATATGTCTAATTGATAGATACCTTGTACCATAAAATCATTACATTTTATTTGTATTATTTGTTATGGTTTAGGATAAATATAAATAATTTCAATGTAAAATTTGCGTATATACCTCTAGCTGAAAAGGGTTATGTTGATTTCATCAGATTTACTTCTAACTGATAAGGGTTCTGTTGACTTCATTGGATATTATTCCAATTGATAATGGTTCTATTGACTCCATTGGATATAACTCTAATTGTGAAGGACTCTAATGACTTCATTGGATATACTTCTAATTGAGGAGGACTCTGTTGATTTGATTAGATATATTTCTAATTGATAAGGTTCTATTGACTTCATTTGAAATACCTGCACCTCTAATTGAAAAGGTTCTCTTCATATCATTGATATACTTTGAATAATAATTCAGAGAAGTTTAGTTGACTTCACTAATTGAGAATGGTTATGTTGGCTTGATTGTATATATTTCTAATTGAGAAGGGTTCTGTTGGTTTTATTGGATAAACTTGTAATTGAGAATGGTTCTGTTGGTTTTATTGGATATACTTCTAATTGAGAATAGTTATGTTGGCTTCATTGTATATATTTCTAATTGAGAAGGGTTCTGTTGATTTTATTGGATAAATTTGTAATTAAGAATGGTTCTGTTGGTTTTACTGGATATACTTCTGAGAAGGGTTTTTGTTGACTTCATTGGATATACTTCTATTTGAGAAGGGTTTTGTTGACTTCATTCAATAAACTTATAATTGAGGATGGTTCTGTTCACTTCATTGGATATATTTCTAATTGAGAAGGATTCTGTTAGTTTTATTGAATATGCTTCAAATTGAGTTCTGTTGGCTTCATTGGATATACTTGTAGTTGAGAATGGTACTGTTGACTTTGTTGGATATACTTCTAATTGAGAATGGTTATGTAGACTTCATTGGATAAACCTCTAATTGAGAATGGCTCTGTGCCTTTATAAATTCCTTATTGTATCTTTAAATTCATACTTTTAGTCACCTTGAAATCACTGAAAGTTGACCCCATTAAGAAAAGATCAATTTACAGTAGTCAAGCAAAAATCCCAAATAAGAAACTGATATTCACTGTTTAGATTTAACAATGCACATATACAGTACAGCTCACATGTATTTTCTGAACCCACATATTTCATTGGGGGACTTAATCCCTCCATTTTTGTTCCACAATAGAGCAATAAAACACTAATAGGTCACCACTGTGCCATCTCCACTAAGGATCAGCATTATCCATTGACATATTCAGCAGCCAATCAGTGAGGAACATTCCATGGAAAGATCAACAGGTCATGAGTGGTTAACAATCGAATATCATTTCACCAATCAGTGATAGGAGCCATGAGTGGCCATGTGGTCTAAAGCGCTCTCCATTACAGATCACTGCCATCTGTGTGGGTTCAAGTCTTGGGCTTGGCCAGTGTGGGTACATAAGAAAGCTTGTCAGTAACTTCTCATGGGTTGGTGCTTCTTGCTTGGGTTTTATCAGGTTCTTCTTCCACCATATCAGCCAACATGTGTAGCCTATATTGTGCTGAAGAATGGCAATAAATCATACAACAACAACCAATCAGTGATCTTTATTTCGATCATATGTATGGATAATAAAAATTAATTTTAAAAAGTACTGTATATTTTGTATATTTAAAAACACAAACAGCAAAAAAGAAAACAGTGAATTTACACCTAAACACTAACCTCAAGTTTATTCCTTAAGCAGTGATAGCCCTGTTACTAGATTCACTATGTATGTATAAAACTATTAACAAGTTCAATTCTGAATGCATGTGTACTGTATGGAACTGGCCAGTTTTATGGGGCTAAATTGTTATTTTCAACTGGTATTTCTTATTATTTCATTCATCACTAGATAAGTTTGTTTCAAGAAAAGCAGGAATAGGAGTGTCATCAGAATGAGACAATAGTTTTCAAATTACCCTTCCACTGTTAGATGCTTAAATGGTCACTCCCTAAAAAATATTTGACTTCAGCAGAAATCAAGGTGGTGATAATTGTAAACATTGGTATAAACTGTTAGCATGAGATTTCAGCTTGGGAAAGGTGTTTCTATCACACAAATGACTTGGTGCATTGTACTTTATACATATGAATGTATCTATACATTCCAATAACATTGTATTGAGAAGACATTTTTTAAAAATTAACAAAATATATTGTGTAAACTGCAACAGAAATAAATAAATGAATGTATCTGTACATTCTAATAACATGGTATTGAGAGACGTTTTTAAAAAATATGATTATTGAACCAAATGTACTCAAAATAGATCCATTAGCACTTTCTCAGCCTTTTGTTTCATGTTAATGAAATGATTTTGTAATATGCACTAGAAAGCACTAAACCAAAATGAGATAAATGTAGAGATCAATCTTGGAATTATTGCTGCTAGTAGGTCTTTTATTTGCGTAAAGTCATTAGATGACATTAGAGAAATGTATATTTGATAACCATCATTTTATAGATTGATCAGTTGAGAAAGAGATGAGGAATCAATCTCATGTCTTCCAATTAATCCATTTTAGCTGAAAAGCAGTATACCAAGTAAATTTATTTGCTTATTTTTATTTTTCATCTCAAAAGCCAAACACTCCAGTCACAAAGAGGAAACTGCATTGAAGTAATTGAACGTCTTAGATCTATGTTACAGTCAGGTATTATGCATCATTTCATATGACTGGTAATCTTTTTATGCCACGATAAAAATAGTTTTTATTTATTTCTGTACAAGAACAAGCAATTAAAAGGACACAGATACAACCAAGCAGAATGCCTTAAATGTGTTTAACATTTAATATGTGATAATTTTCTACATTGTTATTCATTTCAACAACATACTGAGGTGAGATTAATTAGGAACAATTACCACTGTTAATGATGGAACCATAATTTAAGCTGTAAACTACAACACACCAAGTCAGATGGCTTCATGTTAGAAATTCACCTTGCACACACTGAAATTGACATGTCTTCTCATGCTAACATTTTATAACAGTGTTGAAAATGGTCACTACCTTTATTTCTGTAAAACATCCACTCAGGCTAATGATTGATTAGGGAGAAACCATTTAAGATTCTAAGTGGTTATAGTATTTGAAACAATATTATCTTATGGTGAATGAAAGAATAAAATAACGCTACAATCAGAAAGGACAATACATTAAATTACCAGTCCCCACACAGTATAAATGCAGTCAGAATTGAAATAAAGTTCATAGCTGTGTACATGTATATTTAGCCTCATGACTTGGTCAGTACTTTTCAAGGACAAAACATGTTTGTGTTAAAGTGTAAATTCAGTGGGATAACTTTGCACTGTTCAAGAGAAGATCAACAAGGTCTCATTAAGTCAATGCATAAGTTTGTTCAGATTTCCATGAATAAAATAAAAGCATAAATTTTTCACAAAAGGGTGTCAATCAGTCTTTTCTGAATGAAAAAATACAGTAGTGTTTGTACAGTTTTTCAGGCTTTTGTTACTATATTAATAATTACTAACTTTGATTTGATATTCTTATCTTATTAGAACTGGGAAATGTTTATAATCATCTGATAATGATGTAGATAAATTGGCATCTCTCTGTGTATCTCACTTTCACTTTCTTCATAAACCTTTAAAGAGCATGCTTGCAGGGGTCATACACTTTTCACTCCGTTTTGGTCATCTGCAATGGCTTCGCAAGAAAGAATGGTGTAGAGAACAATTCTTGGTTGTGCCACCATTGCCACTCAGTCAGGATGTGTGGAGAGATGGTGGTGGTTTTCTTTCTTAATCCTATCCACTCTCTTTCCACACCAATCATGATGCGAGGGGTTCTGAAAGTACACATGATCTGTACTTATATAACATGGGAGAGTTTGCCCTAGCCATTTAATGTGTACTCAATTGGAAAAGTCTCCTGTGGTGTTGAAATTGATCAAGGAACCTGAAGCTAAAAAGCAAAAGATTTATGGAGAAAAACATCAGTTCAATGCTGAATGGACAGGTTAATATTTTATGGATACTATTAACAGCAAATCATTGTGTTTAATTTGCCATGAATCACTTATTGTTATGAAAGAGTATATCTGCAGATGACACTACGAAACAAAACATGTCACTGCTTGTAACGAATTGCAAGGAGACTTCAGAAAATTGAACAGTTAAAGAAGACTGTCAGCTGAGCAAAGATTGTCACAAGGAAGTCACAAGAAACAAGATGTTTTATATGTGCCAGCTGCCAAGTGGCACAGACAATTGCAAAGTCATCATGACCTTTCACAGATGGATATTTTATTAGAGAATGTCTCTAAGGCATCTGCACAGAAATATGTCCAGAAAATGCCATTATTTTATGCAAAGTCTTGTTATCAAGAATCACAATTCAACGCTGAGTTGAGGACTTTGCTAAGGACGTTACTGAGCATTTGCATGACAGATTAACAAGCTGCACATATTTTTCAGTAGCTTTGGATGAAAGCAGTGATAATACCAGTACTGCACAGCTCAGTTTATCTACAAGCACTGAATAGTAATTATGAGGTAATTCAAGAATTGGCAGCTTAGTTGCATGGATGTACAACAGGTCTAGATATTTTCAAGAGAATGTAGTCATTTCTTGATGGATTTCTTAATGTACTGTGGTCGAAGATGTGTAGTGTGACAACAGATGGAGTTCCTGCAATGATAGGAACAAAAACACAATTAACTGCTCAAGTGAAATTACATTTGAACTAAATCAGTCTTCCAGGTGATGTCAGTATGTACCACTGTATTATTCACCAGGAAGCACACTGTAGTCACATCAAGAAATTTGACAACCTAATGAAATATGTTTTCACTGCTATTAACTTCATCTGTTCCTGAGGTCTTAATCATAGGCAATGTAGATACTTTATAGAAGAGATTCAAGCTGATTACCAAGATGTTCCTTATCACACAGATGTCAGATGGTTGAGCAGTGGAAAAGTTTGAAAAGATTTGTTGAACTACATTCAGAAATTCACAAATTTTTCAATTACGAAGGGCAAAGAAACAGCTGTGCTTGATGATAAGACATGGTTATATGATTTGGCATTTCTTACGATATATTACAGGTCATTTAAATACTGTGAATCAATGTTTTCAAGGTAAAGATCACTTTACCTTTGACATGTTTCAAGAGTTGCAATCTTTCGACTAAAACTACAACTCTTTCAGTCACATCTACAGTCTGGGAATCTTGCTCATTTTGAGATATGCTTACTTTTCCAAGTGGAATACCAGTGTGATTTTTAAGGGAACAATAAATCTTGTGAAACCTTAAAGAACGGATTTAATATTGGGTTTCAAGAGTACAGAGAAAAGAAAGATTTGTTTAATTTTATGTGTGATTCCTTTTCTTGTACAATGGAAGATATTTCTGCTGAATATCAGTTGGAGGTCATCAACCTTCAGGATTCAGCTGAACTGATAGTAGCCTTTAAGAAAAATAACATTTTAACATTTTTCAGGAATCTTTGTCCAAACAAATATGGCAAAATTAAGGATGTGACTTTAAAGATTTTTTCACAGTTTGGAAGTACATATTTATGTGAGTAAACATTCTCAATCATGAACCTCAATAAGAACAAACTGAGATCAAGATTGACTGATAGCAACCTCAGTTCCATTTTGAAAATTGCCACAGCTAAATTATAACTAAGCATTGATAAAATAGTTTTAAAAATTCAGTCACAGCCATCTTACTAGATTATGTCTAAGCAACGAAAGAAGAATTGTATGTTGGACTTAAACTTAGTAAGTAAAAATTGGTGTTCAGTTCTTCTTGACTCATGAGTCTTCACTTTTACATGTAAAAATCAAATTATATAAAACCTTCATATCAAGCAATAGTTTAGTTTATTACATTTATTAATGTTAATTTTCTTTACCAAGTCACTGTCAAGTCACTGCTTACTTAATAGCAAGCAGTAGTTTAGTTTTTTACATTTATTAACGTTAATTTTCTTCACTGTTGTATAGAACATGTAGCATTGTGTTTGCAGCCCTCAAGTGGTCTTAGAAAATGCAATCTGTTCCTTGGCCAAAAAAAGTTGTGCATCCCTGAAATAAGATTTAACAAAGTAATAGATAGTTAGTTATTGGGTGTGGATCTCAAACATTTCTAAGTCATGGTCCAAATTTCTATATGCCCCTAGAGCATGTCTAAGTCAAAACCCACTGGATGTATATTGATGTCTTTGTTGGTGATGATACAAACCTATTCACAGACAATAAGACTTAATGTAAGTGGTATTTCAGTTTTATATACAACCAACCTCCCCAACCCGCCTCCTTGGGGTGGATCAAAATTCTAGCACCACTGTGAACATCATTGAATAATATACCAAGGGTTGAGTCTCATTCTTGAATGGTGTAGGAGTTGTACTGCATAATGGACACATGCATGTATGGACACTGTTGGCATAATGTGCACATCCATGTCTGGACACTGTTAGGCATAATGGACACATCCATGTATGGACACTGTCAGGCATATTGGACAAATGTTGGGCATATTGGACACATCCATAATTGGACACTGTTGGCATAATGTGCACATCCATGTTTAGACACTGTTAGGCATAATGGATACATCCATGATTGGACACTCTTGGCATAATGTGCACATCCATGTATGGACACTGTTGGCATAATGTGCACATCCATGTATGGACGCTGTTAGGCATAATGGATGCATCCATGTATGGACACTGTTAGGCATAATGGACACATCCATGGATGGACACTGTTGGCATAATGGACACAAGCATGTATGGACACTTTTGGCATAATGCGCACATCCATGTCTGGACACTGTTAGGCATAATGGACACATCCATGATTGGACACTGTTGGCATAATGTGCACATCCTTGTATGGACACTGTTAAGCATAATGGACACATCTATGTATGGACACTGTTAGGCATAATGGACACATCTGTTTATGGACACTGTTAGGCATAATGGACAAATCCATGTATGGACACTGTTAAGTATAATGGGCACATGCATGTATGGACACTGTTAGGCATAATGAACACAGGCATGTATGGACAGTGTTAGATATAATGGACACAGGTATATATGGACATTGCTAGGCATAATGGACTCATGCATATATGGACAATGTTAGGTGCAGTGGACACAGGCATGTATGAACACTGTTAGGGATAATGGACACAAATACATATGGAAACCTTTAGGCATAATGGACATTTGCATATATGGACAATGTTAGGTGCAGTGGACACAGGCATTTATGAACACTGTTAGGAATAATGGGCACAAGTATGTATGGATACCATTAGGCATAATGGACACAGGTATGTATGGACACTGTTAGACATATATAAACACAGGCATGTATGGACACTTAGGCATAATGTATACATGCATTTATGGATGTCATTAGGCATAATGGACACGGGCATGTATGGAAACTGTTTGACATAATGGACACATGTATGTACAGACACCATTAGGCATAATGGGCACAGGCATGTATGGACACTGTTAGACATATGTGGACAAAAGCATGTATGGACACTTAGGAATAATGGATAAAGGTATGTGTTAGGCATAATGGACACATGCATGTTTGGACACTGTTAGGCATCATGGAGACACATGTATATATGGACACTGCTAGGCTTAATGGATACTAACTTGTATGGACACTGTTAAGCATAACAGTCAAAGTCATGTATGTGCACTGTTAGGCATAATGGATACATGCATGTTTGGACACTGTTAGGTATAATAGAAAAAGGCATGTATAGACACTGTTAGGGATAATGGACACAGGCATGTATAGACACTGTTAGGGATAATGGACACAGGCATGTATGGACACTGTAAAGAATAATGAACACAGGCATGTATGGACATATAGGCATAATGGACTCAGGTATGTATGGACACTGTTAAGCATAATGGATGCAGGCATGTATGGACACTATTAAGCATAATGGACACAAGCATGTATGGACAATTTAAGGGCTAAATGGACACATGCACATGTTTATAAGGACACTATTAGGTAGAAAAATATTATCCCTGCTTTTTTCTGAGATGGGATGAAGAGGAGGGGGAACAAGTAACTTGACTACTTGAAGTGACTATGAAGAGAATTAGAAACACTGACCCTCACTAGGATATATTTCTAAAATTTGAAATGCTGTGCAAGTGCTTCTGCCCTGTTTTCAATGAAAAATTAAAGTTCCAGAAAGCATTGTCACAGTATTCAAAGCATTATATCTACATTAAAAGAGTAACTGGGGCTTTGGGGAACAATAGAACCCTGAATAAGTAACAGGATGCTACTGCAAAGTGTGATTATTTTTTCAGTGCTTTGGAGGATTTGAAGCCCATAAATAGTAAAGCGAAACTGAAGTTATTAGGAGAATTTGATCCACAGAAAGAGCTGATAATAAAGGATCCATATGTTGTAAGTATTTACTCAGACCGTGATAATATTCACTAAATGAATAAAACTTGTTTTTTTTATTGCCTGACAGTGAAAGTTATATATTTATGTTCAAAGAAAACGGTTTGTTTTCTTTCAATTGATAGGTCATATATCTCAATTCACCAACTACATATGATTTAATTGATCAGTATTCTGTCTCAATTCACTTGTATGTACAAATTATACTGAATTCACTCATAAATCTAACTGATTTCACAACAAAGTGACACTTAATTCTTTTACTGAACCTTATTTGAAGCTACAGTAACAGAATGCAAACAAGTATGTATCAGTGACTGTCACTTTTTCCCTGGTTTCATTCCACTCTGGGCAGAAATGAAGCATTACGTCATTACTGGTAGTTTAGAATTGCCAATACCAGAGATGAGGTTATTGTAGACCATTGTTTATTACCTACTGGATCACAACAGATCTCAGAAAGCAGAAGTTTGCACATGACGCCACTAATCCTTTATCTGCCATCCAATGGCAATGAACAAGGACCTGCAATAAGCTAGTTTATATAATTGGCAATTTACAGAGTTTATGTCACTGATCTGCTGGAGAAGCTTTAGAGCTCATGACAATTTCAAGCCAAATACAGTAGATGACAGACCATTTACAATATTGGTTCTTTATTGAAATGGGCAATTTTAGGTGTGTTATAGGAATACAGTGTCTAACATTTAACACAATAATGGCCAATTAGAGCCCAATGCTGACTGTAAAAATGTTCTGGCAATGTTGAAAGCAATTGCAATGGTTTTCATGTAAAGTTTTCAGCAGAAAGAGATTCAAAATTCTATATATTTTTAAGTTCTTAATTTTGGTGATGGGATTCATGGGATAGCTTGAAACATGTTGTAGCCAAGCATGTTAATGGGGGTGAGCTGTATATATTTTGTCTTCAGTGATTTGGTTTAAGAAAGTTCCTGCCTATTTAGAGTTATTAGCTATAGGTCAAGTTTACTTTTAAAAACAAACAGATTCTGCCCTTGCATCCATTACTGCAACATGAGAGCTGCTATATCTATGTTAGTAGAATGTTGGGCTGATAATCAAAGTTTTGTGTTTCATATTAACTCCATGCCAGCCAGGGTCAGCTGCCTCTTACTTAGCTCCCGTTCCTTAACATGATATAGCCAATATAACTAATGTTCTATTAAATATATTTCAGCTAAATGTAGTGGTTATGTTCCACTTAGCCAACTTAAGAAACCTTTTCATTTAGATAGTCAGTCAGTAGCTTCAATGAATAAACTTCTTCATAAGTAGCTTGAAGATAAAGGTCCAGGTCACTTGTTCTAGAAATAAATTTGGCCTTTGCATTTGATTTCTGCAAAAAAATTTAAATTCTACAAAACAGATGTCAAGGAAAGATGATGTACATCTTTCCTTCAGAAGAAGGGGATTCAGTTTGGTGATAGTAGCTAGAAGGTGAAAGTTGGTATTCTTAAAACATGATTTTGGTTTCATATGTTCCTGATCAGGTTGCAACAAAATATCATCATCATGTTGTCAGAATTTAAGTCTCTTTAGAGATGGTTTTAATTAAACTGCTTCTATTTGACCTTGTCTCCATTTTTAAGGAAATCCTTGAAGGAATTTGTATGCAAGCAAAATAATAAATTAAGCTTCAACTTCTTATATTAAAATGTCTAGTAATACAGAAAAAAAGGCACTGTTTCATAAAATGTTCTTTATAAATACAGCATTGCAAAGATTTTTAGTGCAAGTCATACTCAATGCCATGATTATACATACAAAAATGAATGAATTAAACTACATCCAGATGGGGAACAACCAAACATGAAAACATACTGGAAATAAATGAATTGATTCTTCCAAGGCAAACATCAAAAGCCTATGCCTTCCAGTATAAATGCATGAGATTAGCATCAATGAATACTAGTCAGGTACATTTTCCTTTCTTGCAATTACTTTCATAGTAATGAAGTAAATAACTTTGTAGGTGTGATTTCATTTTGTCATTGTTTCCTTTACACAACTATTGTTACAGGTTATTGCAGTTTGTCTGACATAGACTTGTTTGATTTAATATTTTGACCATAGAAAGAATGAATTAATATTATGTAAAATTTATGTGTTAATGAATATATTGTGTCTAATAATCTAGCCAATCTATTTTAATATTAATATAAATTACTTTGCAATGCATTTATAAATGTTTAATTACTGTAGGATGCATTCCAAAGCCTTTCATCCTTGGATATAAAGACATCCTAACAGGCGCTCTTTTAAATCACCATTTCAATAAAAGATGAGACTTTCAACAAGGAAAGTAAAAGCTATAACCTTGAAAAAATAGACAAGATAATTTAATGTTATTTCAAGAAGAAAGCATCTAACTTGGATATTGTAGTAAACATTTGATACCTTCAACAATGTTGTAAACACAGGTGTAATTTCAGCATTATTTAGTTTAGAAATTCAAATATTATTTATTTTTAACATTCCTTCTTGTCTTCTATTCACAGGATGGGAATCCATCAGGATTTGAAAACACCTATAAGCAGTGTGTGAGAAGTTGCAAAGGATTTTTAGATTACTGTGAAAGAAATTAGTTTTCCTCATCAATTTAGGAAATGGAATTTTATTTTTGTTTGAGCGGTGGTGTGCTAAAATCTGCATTTGCTAGTTTTTTCACATTTGTGGTGCTATTATGATTGATTTGAGAAAGGACTGAAGTTTTTTGCTGCACTGGTCATAAACTACAAGAGCTTTTAGGATGGCCTTTTGTATTCCATCCACCATCCATTCCATCAGCACAAGTTTCTTATCACTTTTCTGAAACTACTTGGAAGATTGCCATGAAACTTTACACACACACATTCATCCCAGTGTCTAGTTGGCCTAAATGTTTTATTATGGTGTTTATTATGGTGTTAATCTAATGTCCATTATGGCTGCCACAGTGATCATCTTGAAATTGTTGAAAAACTATTTAAAAAAATATGATTAGAAGCAGTAACATTTTCTTTTCTACTTCTCTTAATAAATTTTCAAAATGCCCATTTTTGAAAAAGAAATTTGAAATATTTACTAATTTTATCAAGCATATAATTTTGGGTAAGAAGTATAGTTCTTCTTTCATGTTCTTTTTTATATGTAGGTCATTATTGTGGTCATTGTGGTTGAAAATTCAGTCCATGAATGTTGGAATCACAAGTGTTTTAACCACATATACTTATTTTTTATGTTTTATTTTAATGTACTAAACACACTGCTGTGCAGTAAAGAGCATTGTTTATCTTGAAACATTATTAAACAAATTGCATGATGAATGGGATATTTATTTATATTGTGAAATAAAATATTTGATAGTGCATGCAGAAATATTGTGAATGAAATAACAAAATATTATTATCATATTTAAGTCTTTAGTGCATTTAATATTTGAAGCTTATCATTTACTGACCAGAATTGTATTTATTGATTCATTATTGTAATTATTTGTTTAATTCATTATGGAATTATTTGATTCATTTGTGTGCTAACTTATAAAAGAATTAGTGAATGAAGCACACAAACTTAAGTGAAGGTATGAAAAATGAAAATTATGACATTTAATAGCTGTCATAATACATAATGTGAATATATTTTATGAAAAATATTTCTTTCCTTGAAATTTGTTCAATAATTTAACAATGATTGGTTAAAAAAAAACACTATCAAATAACTTGCTGTCTTGGGAGATGAAATAAAACTTTTGAAATTAAATTATTCAAGGATAAAATTATAATGCATATTAAACTTTAGAGTACCTATTTCACGAGAAATTGTTTCACAGTTATACACTATTAAATTACAAACTTATGCAGATCAATGACATTTACAGTACTTGTGTATAAATGTAGTTTCTATATAATACTGAAAACTGGTGACATCATTGTAATGACAGAAGGTCATAGAAAGAAGAATATGATCACACCATCTCAAATCATAATGGTCTGAACACAGGCCTACCAACTCTTGTAGTTTTACTGTAAGTCTTAGAAAATGGCCCCTTCACATATAGACTTACAAAAAAAAACCCACAAATTACATAAATAAGATTGTTTGTGGTAAAATCCAGATTGTCCTTGTTTGATTCAGATCTGGGTTTCACATTAGATTCAATGAAATAGATGATGGAACCAGATCATCATTACAGGAGTACCACAGACGCTTTAAATTGCATATATTTTGTTATGCAAAACATCTGCATGATCAAGCAGTTACCTGTTTATTTTAAAAATTGTGTCTATCAAGCAACATATTTTCACAACGAAGGGATAATAAATCTCTTAAAAAGTTTCAATAGTACAGAATTAATGAGAAGGAATATTCAGATTATTGGAGAGAAAATGCAATAAGGACAACAATGCATTGATTTGATACATGTCATTTGGTAGGCAAGATGACTGCTGTTGCCACAGCCTATGTCAAATTTTTTTTCTATGGATTACACCAAGTTGAGAGATAGCAATAAACCATTGAGCTCTGTAGGATTTGGAACTACAGTTGGTTAAATTGTACTGGAGGTAATTAAGGTTCAGTTAACTTTAAAAAATTTTAGACCTATTTGATAAACACAATACTTACCATCACTGCATCAGTTATGAATCACACTTCCAAACTTATAAATGCATGTTTTCCAGCTTGACAGTAGCAGCACATGATATTTTGCTACACCTCCATGAAAACTGGTCTTCTGAACCAAATTAACTGCCTTAATAAAAAGGTCTTGCTAGGGTTGGCATGTTCATGAATAGATAACGCTATGTATTAACAAGCAGGATGTGACTTTCAGTTTAATTAAACACCACAGTCAAAAAGTTTTGAAACAATTTACATATAAGAATTCAGTAAGAAAAACAGTACATGTTGTTCATTTATGTTTTTTGTTACTACCACAAGTAATGGATTCATTTATTAATAAAGCATTTATAAAATCAGGATTGATAACTAGTTTCTGATTTTGTGAAATATGAACATCATTTGTACAGGTTTTCAAAATATCAGGAAATACTTTGAATATTGCATTTTCTGTAGTAGTTTGTAACCTCCAAAGTTTTCACAAACCATCAATCCCAAAAATTATAACTATTTCTGCACTTTATCTTTGTACAAAACACTTTTTGTTTTAAAACAAAGCTGAAAATAAAACATTTTAATTATCATATTTTATATACCTGGGAAAAAGTAAAGAATTTGATTTTTTTTAAAAAACTTGTACAATAAAAATTATCCATGCAATGGTTCACTGATTTATTAACACAGGAAGTTACTTTGGTCCAAATTAGAAATGTTTTCAGAAACTGTGCAGTACCAGAAAATTGATGAAAATTTAATTATTTTTCTCTAATTATCAATCCCTGATTACTTAGAATTTAACTAATTTAATGAGTAGCATGGATTGTTAGAAGTAGTAAAAAAAATCCTTTGTCTTTATTAGATCCAATGGTAATTGAACATGCTTCTAGTATTTAGTAAATGTAAATTTGGTGTTGTGAATTTCTGCTCTTTCTTATCAATACATTAAATATTATTAAATATTACTCAGGTTGTATATCTTAAATATTAAAAATATCACTTGAGCATAGATTTTTTGTCAAATTTAGCAAGACAAGGCAACATGTACATATTACAGATAGAAGTCATGGATTCAATGCACAGGGCAATCTCTGTAAATTTAGTGGCAGGGCCTTAAACAGAAAAACTTGTGTTGGAAAACTAAAGTTGAAAGAAGATAGGCATGCAGAGGTTAACTCTTTTAAATGAAGATGTAGAATGATAGATGTCAAGTTCTATTTTATTAAACTGGACAATATGGTTGCAAAATTACAAACCTGATGCAGAATTTAGCAAAAAGATTAAGATAATTTCACCAATATTTTACTGAAAAAAGTTGCTGGCACTAATAGTAATATTAAACATTTTGAAAATCGATGGAGACAAGAAAATAAAAACAAAGAATATCTTATTAAACTGGCAAGAACTAAAAAAAATACTTACATTCAGAAACTGAAAAAGAATTTGACAGAGACTTAAAAGAACAAAAATATTTTATTAAAATTTGTAAGACTGAAAGAAATAGCAAAATTATAAAACACAGAATTTTAATGACACTAAAAATGGAAAAATAATATTTTAGAAAACAATGATTGTGAAAAATAACACCAACCCATACTAACCAACACACTTTTTTACTGACCAACACAAATATTCACTGACCAATACTAACCCTTTCTAAGAAACACAAACTTGCATGTAAGGGCTATATAAAGTATGCAGAGCTTTAGGAACAAATGCCTACTCTTAGGGACTTAAACACATTCTTAAAGACAATCAAACACACACACAAACACATAAGGAATGAATGAGTTCTTGGATAGTTACAAATATATTATTACAATCCAACACCCACTGTTACCATCTAATACCCTCCTTAAAAACAGATCGGATGAGGAAAGGAAGTGTTATGTGATAGTCATTAGCACAAGCAATGACTATTCAACATGCATCCATATAATAAAGAATGAGGAAAGATAGAGAAAGGTAATGGTCACTAACATGCATAAACTATTCAGCACCCACATATACAAAAAATGGAAGGAGAGAAATGCAAACTATATAATGATTTCTAATAAATATAGCTACAATCCAAGAGTATAGGGGGCTAGGTGAGAGTAACACCTATCCATGTACAAGCAAACACATCCTTATTAACAAGCAGACACATTCTTGTTACCAAAGAAACTCATATTTACAACCAAAGAAATACACATTCTTATTAACAATCAAATGAACATAAATAACTTTGTTTTACGGTAATGAGATTATTTCAAATAACCTTTTTCTTTTAACATAAAATAAGTTTTTATATTTTATTGGCAAAATGTCATACTAACTGAATTAGGTTTTAAGATCACTGGAGAGGGGAATGACCTATTTGATGGGGGAGACCAGAGGGAAATGTTCGGGGGTAATGTCCAGGGGGGAGATGTCCTAGACTGATGTCCTTACATAACAAACAAGGTTTGGGGACTTTGTTGTGCTTGACAATACATATATAGACATAGATACATACATATATACATACGACTCTAGATATACAGAGTTGAGAGGGCCACTAGCCCAAGGGAGAATTATTCACACTATATTTCTTTCTGAATAGAATGTCACTTAAGTTCTTGTTTTAGCGATATGCCATAACCAATTTTTGGTGAAAAATAGGAAATCATTTTTGGATTTGCAGTTCTTGTTGCCTTTAAGTTAAAGATAGTGTCAGAATGGTAAAAAAAAAATCTTCCATTTCGTAAATTGAGGCCAAAGGGATTTATTTTTAATTTCCCAATCCTATATGCCTCCCATTTCGTGGCCATTTTTATTATTTCTAACATCAGTTGGGATGACAGAGCAATAATTAAACGAATGACCATAGCTTTTAAAATGTTTCGCCACTACTTTATTTTCATTGTGCCATTTGATATCAAATCTGTATCTCGTGAATAGATACAGTCGTGTTAAACTTATATCCGATATACCGCTCACTGCACTTTTGTGAGTACAATTAGGTATATGGTTTGTGTTAGTTTTTTCTGTATTTTTAACGTAGCTTTAGCAACTTGTCAGTCATATCGCTATGATGTCAGCAGTGTGGCAGTTTGTAGTAATGTCTAGCGTTGGGGCAATGCCGCAGAATTGTAGCACGATGTCACATCCTGTCACATTATCCTAATATCAGGCCAACCAGTCCTAACACTAACCTTTTAATGCTGTTTGTACCATTTTTATAAGTCTTTGGTATGAGTCGGTCGGGTTTTGATCCTGAAACCTCAAGCATCGGAGGTAAACTCTCTAACCACTAATAAACATAACAAAAAAAGTTATAACACCTAGATATATCCACAAACTAGCAAAGATATTACTGTGAATGTGCACAGATTAGTGAATAGCAAGTTTATAAATAAATGGGCTGCATGATCCCACCCAAAAGTCCTTGACCTAGGGACATTTACACCTTGCCAGCAATACACAAATATCCTAAATATTGGTCAGTTATTGCTTAAACTCCTCAAGGGAGACCTATCGTTTTGGATGTAAGGAGCGAATCGTATATAATTTCGGATATCGTATACTCTTGTTGGCACCTTAAAGGACTAGGCATCCAGTGTATCTCAGAAATACGTTGGATTCTTTTTAGATTCAATTAGACGGGTTCCCCAAAATAACTTTTCAGTCACTTTATACGTGGTAATTGCATACACACTTGCTGATAATAAGAACGGTTGAGGAGACCTGGAACTGTTTCAAAAATAACCCTGACCCTAAGTGACTATAGAACTATTAGAATTAGTTAATCTCGATGTAGAAAACACAATTATATTGTATTTAACAGTAATTGGTTCATACAAGTCTCAGATACAGCGATCTGGAAACAATTTGTATCCAGTTATGCAAATATTTTTTTTTTCAATCATTGAATGGGAAAGTTTTTAAAACATGTAAGCTATTTCCATTAGCACAGTTTCGTTTCTTAGATGATATAGACCTACTCGCTCATAATGTTTGACGTGGTTTTTTTTATTATAAATCATAAACACAAAGAAAAACTATAATTAAAGAGTTCTTGATCGTTTTCGTAGATTAGACACTCTTAAGAGTTCGATTTCATACTAACAAGGATTTGAAATCCAAAAGTTCCCTTCAAACCCACTGATACGCAAAATCTTCTTCACAAACCTTTTTCCGCCCTGAAAACGTTACTAAGGGTATCCTGAATCGCAAATTATTAAGTTCCATAGATTGTATTCAGAATGGGAAGATTTTAGAGAACAACAAATAAACTGTTTAGGGTTATAAGGGTGCTGGGACACTCCAAGCGATTCATTAAAAACTCCACACTGCAGAACTTATAAACAGACCTTTGGTGGGTAGCAAGAACATGCCAGGGAAAGCGCTATAAAACGTGCGTTGTTTTGTTTTTGCAACTGCAAACACATTTCCAAGTTATATTAACAACCAAACATTAGCAATTAAAGAAAACCTAACTTTCGATTCACAGAACACTGTTTACCTAATTAACCAATCCGGTGACCTAAGTACGCTTCGGATACGGATACTCGTGGATTCAATCGAGAGAACAACAAATAAACTGTTTAGGGTTATAAGGGTGCTGGGACACTCCAAGCGATTCATTAAAAACTCCACACTGCAGAACTTATAAACAGACCTTTGGTGGGTAGCAAGAACATGCCAGGGAAAGCGCTATAAAACGTGCGTTGTTTTGTTTTTGCAACTGCAAACACATTTCCAAGTTATATTAACAACCAAACATTAGCAATTAAAGAAAACCTAACTTTCGATTCACAGAACACTGTTTACCTAATTAACCAATCCGGTGACCTAAGTACGCTTCGGATACGGATACTCGTGGATTCAATCGAGACTTGTAAAAATAGTTCTAACAGCTGCCAAGCGTGGTCCTCAGTACAAAGAGGTTAATGTTAGAACAAGTCGGCCGGGTGTCAGGATAATTTTACTGGGTAGGATATGATGCTACATGTCTGTCATGATGGCTCAATACTTGTCATCATTATAAACCGCTACACCGCAGAATGTGATGTGTCCAATTTTGAAACTCGTAGAAGTATTGATTAAATGAATTGTACCAAAGTTAACTTACTTAAAGAAGAAAGGGCTAGCGACAGTTATATGATTATTTTCATTTCATCTCTAAACGTCAAAGGAAATGGTTTTGCATCACGAAGTCATTTGTTATGGTACAAATGTTTTGGCATAATACTCTTCCGAACTCGACTGGTTAAAATGTGAGGCACGACAATAATTTATTGTTCAAAGGAACGATAATTGTGGCATGATTAGCTTATTCTCGTTAATCAAATATTCTAAGTATGAGATTTTAGGAAACAGTCAATTTTGATTGGCGAATATAAACTTAAGGGTGTAAACCTTGTAAGGAAGTAGTGGTTTTACTTTGCAAAATTACTTGAGTCTTCAATCTTGCTTTGAAGAAGCTAGACATGACTCCGGAAAAGCGTAAGAAGTACGTTTTTTCCGTTACTGATTAAGGCCAGATAGTTGTGTCAGTAAGGAGACAGACTATATATTGGAAGTTCGTGGGGAAAACGAATTAAAAAAAACAGCAAATGTACGCAATCTTAGTTTCCAGAGTTTAATATACTATTTCATTTGTTGATTTATATGCAAATGTATTGATGGTATGTATCTATGTATGGATGTATGTATGTATGTATGTATGTATGTATGTATGTATGTATGTATGTATGTATGTATGTATGTATGTATGTATGTATGTATGTATGTATGATTTCATTTTCCAGGGTTTTAGTGAAATGTTAGTCACGACATTTTATTATTTGATTTTCTAATTATCAGTTCATTGAGAGAACTGACAAGATTGCATATAATTGAATATTCGATACGTAGGAATGAGTAGGAATTTCGTGAATTAACCGTAGTACATGATGGGTAATGTTTCGTAGATTTATGAATTAAATCTCTGTGTAGTATGTCATGTATTGAGTGTATATTCATATTCTAGTTCATAATATTTAATTGATCACGTAAACTATTTTAGAATAGTTGGATTGATGGGCTGAGCCATTTATAATTTAACACCAGACTGTATTAAATAGTTTAATCTAAAGAATTCATGGGGTGTTAAAAACGGGCACATACTTGTTAGTCGTAGCGGAAGCTAATGATATCCCGCTAAGTATGACCTAAATTAAGGTCTATTACATGTAATGGCCGTCTCTATTTGCAAACATAAAAATAGTGAGCTTGGAAAAGGTGACCTATTGTCTACTGCGGGGAAAGTTTTATTTAAAGGAAACAAATTCCTGAGCAAATTTCTTCAGCCAATTCTCGAGCAATATTCATCAGAAGAATTCCACAGCTGCATTCCAGTTTTATATATATATATATATATATATATATATATATATATATATATATATATATATATATATATATATATATATATATATATATATATAACACGATTGGACGAAGGTTCGAAGGGCTGGAAGCAACGGAAAATACGATGTCCAGATAAAGATAGGTGATGATGTCAATCAGTGTTGAATTCAAAGTCACGACTCGTAGGCTATGATGAAACTATAAATTCTGTCACTGACAATTAATAGTAAATGAAAATTTGTATTTGTTTTATTAAGTACATGTTCGTACATTTTCTTTCTTTTCTAGTAAAATAAATTGTTTTTTTTTTCATTTGAAATTCTGTTGTTAAATTGATTACATTTTATGTAGGTTCATTGAAGGGAAGCTCATTGTTTAATTTCTTCAATTTACTTGCTCAGAGATCTGTATTATTCTTTCTATCCATCCACACTGGGTAAATTACATCGCGGAAGGTCATTCCCTAGCACTGAACCGTAGAGAAGGAGTTGGTTGAACGTTTTGAACCCATTCCCTTGTCACACAGACATTGCATCGGCATGACTAAGATTGTTAACGATACGATAAAAAATCCAGAAAGCACAAACCATTTACCTAACCAAATCACACACACATACTTTTCCTCAACTGCCTCTTTACCTATCTGTGGTACCTGCTTAAAAACTGTGTTATCTTTATCACTCTTACTAAACGAGTTGAAGGCCATGGGCACCAAGAACTTTTCTCCACAAACTGTGTTTAATTACCATTGTTTTTAAATGAATGAATGTTATTGCCATTAACTTTCTAGTAAATTCGATAATCGGTTTTGAAATTTATGTACTTCTATAAATATTGATAAATTAAAATCTCTATCCAAAACCACATTTGCAAATTTAGACAATCTCCTAGTGTTTAATATTATAACCATCGTCATAGACAACGGAAGATCATGTTTAAATTGCTCTATCAGTTCCCTCAATCTATCAAGTATTCAATCAGCCAACGATTGCAACTAAGATACCATCCATGTGGAATGAAACATCTAGGTGCCATCCTTTATCCAAAACCCTAGCCCCTTCTACCTGCAATACGGACAAATTTACATTAAGCCTAATTTTATATATATATTTCCTTTGCATTGTTTGTCATTTATTATAAGATGTGGGCTATGTAAACTTGTATCTTGTCGCTGACCTTATCTAAGATCGAGTTTATTATTAGGCTGGTTAATCAGCACCTAAGCCGTAACGATGTTGATTTACGGTTTTGGGGCTGATGTGACCAATTCATTTCAAACTGCAAACACTTGCAGAAATTGTGGTTACATACATCGGTGCGCGTTGTACACTCAACTGTGGAGCTACTGACAGTTAAAAGGGTTCTTTTGGTGACATGTACATTGTTTTCAGAGAAACTTCAATATTTGGTAAGTTGTAAATCCACGTGGAATAACACAACCATTTGTCTTGTGGTCATTTAGAATTTCATACTATATGTGGTTGTTACCAATAACCGGTACGTATCTAAAGTGTACACAGGTTTGTTCCGGAAAGATTTACATGCAGCAAAATTCCACATTTTAAGGAACAGATCAAGGCCTACATATCTTCTATCAGTATCAACCTATATTTGTGGGAAGTGGGTTGATTTATCGAACTAGTTCATCGTTTACCTGACCAAAATCATTGATTTTTTTAATTATGTAAAAAAAACCTAATACACAGCTAATATTTTATATATGAGAGTGGATTTAATATTGTGATCATTATTAATAGAAGTAAACATTTTATTAGTCCGAGTCAAAGACACTGTGTTACTATGTTCTGTATTATAGCTTTAGTAATAGACTTTCTAATTATGACTAAAAATTATCTAGAAATTGACTGTTATCCGTGTTATTCTTTTGTGTCTTTTTTGTATATCTTGCTTATAGGAAAAATTAAGTATTCCTACGCTAGCATTAGGGCAGAAATAATTGTTGTGTACAGTTTTTATTTGGAATTTTATACTGAAATTATAATTTTCTGGAACTACATAGTGCTCTATTTTAATATTCTTGGACATAGATACATGGATTTATAGTGAATTTAAACAAGTAAACCTTGTATTATATTACTGCGGTTCAACACAAGACTGCTGGCACATCAATACAAATCAGGCCATTGGTACATTAGAACATTAGAGACTGCCGGCCTCTATAGACACATCAACACCTTCAGCGTAGGAAATTATTTGGAATACGACCAAAGTTTATTAAGAACTTTATTCATTAGGTCTTGCGTTAGAAATTCTAGGATTATTTGGAATTTAATTGGCAATATCCTTAGTTCCTTGCTTAACGTCTTAACCTTGTATTCATGGAAAAATACATTATTTATTGAATTTTACAAAGATTGTTGCTTCTGTCTTTCTATTACTTTTTTTTTAGACCATAGAATCCTAATACTTGGTTAAATTTCCGGCTTCAATCTGCTTTCTACTTTATAGATTTTCCGAAATAGCAATATTTGTACTGCAAATGTGCTATTATATTTAATTTATATTGTGTACCTGACTTTTGTCATTGTCAGAGTCATGCCTGCATGATGTTTGTCATGTATTTTTGTAAGATATTTACTAAAATTTGAGTTCAAGGCCAAATATTGTTTACGAGCTTAGAATATTGTGGAAGAAAACTTGTTGACAATTTGATGAAATTTTCCATTAGAAATGACCTACATCTGGGAATTCTGGGGCACCCAGTTGTATCACAGGTCAGGTTACAGTTTCTATTAACTAGAGATTTTGTAAACAAACTTTTCATTCAAGTTTCATATCAGTCTTTGGGAATATATGCTCCGAGTCGGTAATTGTGTTAATATTGGAATTAGAAAGTGCTCATTGAATTTTTAGACTTAAATTCTACTTTGGGATTATTCTGAACTCATTCAAAGACATACCTTATTGTACCATTGCGGTAAATCAATACATTCAATAATACTGTGTACCAACACATTTAATACTGTTTCTACATCAAAACATTTAGGACTACTTCAATTCCTTGAAACAGTCTTTACTTTTGGGTTTGTGAAAAATACACTATTTGCTGATTTTACTAACTTTGCTGCTTCGATTCTTTCTGTTACATAGTTTAAGACCATCGATTCCTGACAAATTTTGATGGTAGTAAACATTTTTTAATTGCCTTTATTGCATCTTAGCTAGCCAAGGATCCGATATGATAGCCTTTGTCTACACCTTGGAGTATCAAAAGTTAAAATGATTAAAATATCTGGTATTTTACGATAACTCTTTTAAAACTAGAGTCAATATCCATCGTCACAATGCTTTCCTCTTTATTTATAGACATCACTCTACTCCAGCGATTATTTAATGTGACGCCCTTTGAGCCGTAAGTTATAAAGGATTTTATATGTATCTTTTCGCGCAGTCTGTTGTTGCAGATGTTTCTCCTAAAAGTGAACAGGAATTATTAAACCAATTTTTAATTATGTAATAGTGTTTTTCTTTTCCTCAGTTTTTGAAGGAGGCGTTCTTGTTAATGTTCCCGTCTCCAGGTTCCCACTCGTTCCACTTTCAGGCCTGAAATACTTTTATTTAAGCAGCAGGAAGGGAGGATTCTATAATTCTTTTAAGAGGGTTATTTCGCAAAAATAAACCTTCCTACAAACATGAAAATACAAGGCCAATAACGTCACACCGAAGCCTCTAATCGACCGTGACTTCTCTAATTGGGTTAGCTCATTTTTGACGTTTGAGTTTTTTGCGTGCTCGTTTACCCGTCGGGCATTCCATGTTTGTCGTTATCCTTCGTGCTGCAGTTTCTCTCAATCAAAAATTTTACAGAGACCTATACGATATCGCGACCGAGGATCATCTAAATTTATGGTGATAAATCCGTGTGGGGTAGTTTGTGCTTTTCAAAAGCAGTTTCTACATTTAATCATATCCATATCCCAAGAAAACAACCAAGTCTGATGGATGTTTCTTAGTGTGTTGGTATCGATTCCATTACACACAACTAAGATTGCAGTTATCTCTGATCACTTTAGGTATTTGTGTATATCACTGAGCAACATAAACCACGTGTTTTTGTGCCTGCCTCGGGAAAATATCTGAGCTGCATTTGATTGTCCAGCATCATATCATCGTATACCAAGAGATTACTAATATATGGATATAATTATTGTGGTCTTGGACCCCGACTTGATGAGAAAAATCAACCAAGGTGTAGTGAATATCCAATAAATGTGATTGATCAGGCGTGCAACGTTCATGATAATGAGAATAAAAATAAAGATTAAAACGACATATTGCAGATGTGAAGATGACTCATTCGTTAACTTCTATATAAAAAAAACTCTCAGAGACAAACTTGCTAGCTTCCTAGTAATATCTGCGATGAAAGATAACTAGTGCTAGGGTCTGGCAATTAATAAACCAATTATTACTATAATAATGGAATCGATTTATTATAATCCAAGAGGATACTGGAGGGGTAGAGAAGCGATTAGCAAACTTGCTTTTGCGACAGGTGTCTGGTGTATCTGTTTCCGCAGATTGGTTAGCACGACAGGCAATATGGCAAATTTATCTACCAACACCTAAGATAATTCAGTACGCACATTATGATGTCAGCACTCCCAATGAAGTTCATCAAGCAGATATTTTGATTTTACCACATGATACCATTAAAACTAGTAGACGTCAATCGCGCACATACAAATATGCGTTGACTGTCATTGATGTTGCAAGTAGATATAAGTACGCAGAGCCTCTATCAACTAAAACAATAGCTGAAATTGTATCTGCGTTTGAACGAATTTCTCAACGTAGCGGTCTACGATGGCCACAACTACTACAGGTTTGATCCTGGAAAACAATTTCTTAGTATATTATCATCTTTGATGAAACAACATAACGTCAAAATCAGTTGACACGTCGCAATTCATCGTGATCAGGCAATTTTGAGCGAATTAATCGAACACTTGCTGAGCTATTGTTTGGATATCAGTATGCGCAGGAAATATCACTAAATAAAGTTCAGAAAGACAAATGATCTCATGAATGGTTTGCGAGAATACCAACTGCGATAGCTGTGTTAAAAAATTAAATTACCCTTGGATGATATGATATGAAACCCATCAGCGCGATCCCAAAAAATAAATACTAGTACGACGACTTGACTCTTGCTCAAAACAAACAGTACTAGGTAATGTGACTAAGATATTTATATGAACCTGGTGAACTTGAATGGGGTAAAAAAGAGGGACCGATTCACTCTGGAGTGTAACCACACATACAATTTCCAGCTTGGTAAGATCCACGGGTAGACCTGCAATTTACAGACTATATTCAACTAATCATCTATATGGATTTGTACGTGAAAGCAGTGCACCAGCGCTCCGACGTCCATTACATTCAAGACAGGTCAGCATCATATTTTCACGTGTGACCATGACTACTATTAATTATATCGACGGTAAATTGCAATGGATTATTATTTGAATACTGCTACATTACTGTTACAGCTCGCACAATGATTATTTTAGTGTTTCAGTGTAATGATAAATTGAATATCAAGATCACGTTTACTTTTTTGTGAGATCGCTGTTCACTAGCTAGCTTCTTACTGTATCTTCGCAATTACCAGCAGTAGTTTCTGAGTTATTGCGTAGTCCATGTTAATCCTTCGTAGCAGAGACATTCTTCTAACACTCAATACCGCTAGATACACTAAATTTAACCACTTGATCTGATCATCGACAATCCAGATATTTGTATCAGAAATAGTTAATCATCGTGACGAATGAATTGTTATAGCATATCCTAGAATCCACGGAGTTTTGACTATCGTTAACGCGCTCTCAAAAGCACTCACAGGAACATCATTAATAACGAGTTTGTGTTTCTCTCTCGATTATATCAATGTTCCAGGAATCTCAGCTTCAATATTTTGTTTACGTGGGTCTGCTGGGCTATAACACAATGGCACATGTAGATCAGAAAATGTTTCTTTGTGCAAGAGAAATAATTGCTGTTGAAGTGTATCACGAACTATGTTCCAACTTGCAAATATCAAATCAGCAGGCTTCCATCAACTCCAAAAATCATTCGTCAGAATCTCTGGAATTACTTCACGCATTATCTCACATTGAATCTAATCTGGCTGCAGTATAATTAAATTTTAAAATTCTTTCAGCGGTTCATCAATAGCTCTATGATCATCATTATCTCATAATAATCCATAAACGTTTCAGCCATTCAACAAAAGGTGGTGGTTGACCGTGATCGTCAAACAAGATATTAGCAGTATTTTTCGTCAACAAACAATTAAGAAACATTTTGATACATTTAGCGACACCGTGCATATCTCACCCCAGATTTTAATCTTAGAAATATATTTCTCCCCCATTAACTCTGGAGTCCATATATCTCCCGTCCGAAAAAGCTGTGATAAATATTAGATTTCAGTCCTCGTTCGTTAAATTGTCTTGCAAGCCAGTGAGTCGGTGTTAGTACAACTGTATCAAAATTTTGAAATAGTTCAATCGCACATGTTGTTTAACCAGAACCTCCGTATCCATTGAGTTTTATGTCTGGTCACAGGATTATATACAGATGGAGCCGATTAAAGTTTTAACATCTGTTTATTTCTATGTGTCCTTAGATTCATTACGAGCAGATTCAGAATAGCTAAGTATCTTTTCTCGCCTTATTCTCCATTTGCCGCATGTTGCGCCGATATGTAATTGTATCAGCAATCCTGTATTTTTTATTTATATAAAATGAATATGTGACAACTCTAAATGCGCTATCTGTTGATCATCAATAATAAATTTATAGAAACGTACGCGAGCATCGTTGATGAGTAAATGTGGTAAATCACCATTAGTTGAACTCACAATTGTACCGAATTTAATTCCGTCCGATAAATCTTTACTTAGACTTATGTGTTTCTCTCCGTTGTATCAGCAATTTTAAAATTTAGTAGCTTCGTCTATAATCAATCTTGTACAATGTCGTTTATAACCATATGGTCCTCCTTGCGTAAATGTACCAAATATTTTTCTGCCATGATTTTTTGCAAGTTTATTTACGAGATCGGCATCGTCTGGATTTACATCAGGGGAATATTTCTTTTGTTGTGGTAACCAAACTTGTTTCTGTGGACGATACTATATAATTGCTTCACTTACAATCAACGATATCAATAGTTTTATATCAAACATGTATTGTAACAAAACTATTGGAGCCCAGCCGCGTTCACTAAAATGTTTTCCAAACCAACCAGCGACAGTCAGATGAAGGTTTTTTGGTAACCCGAATGACTTAATGCAGGCGAATTCAGTTAAGTCAAAATCTGGTAAGGGTCCATTTATCACAAATCTGGTGATCTTGTGTGTTGGATGTCTAAATCACTTGAAATATTCACAACATTCACCTGCTCAAGGAAACATCCAGGATAAAATGCAACCATATTGACCGATATATCTTTATAATTGCATTTAGTATTCCACAATCCGCCATGTGTGTATTCAATACATCTGCACTGGACACCTTCAAGTAATTCTAAAGATGTTGGTCTCCATGAATTTTCCTTGTGAGCTGCATGGGCAGCAACTCATGGAATGGAAAAACAATTACTGAGTAATCGTTCGATAACATCAGTATCGTTTTGAGTATTTCAATGCAAGATTTTTTATTTTGTCATGGTGAATTTCCGTACAATAAATATCTGCATTAGGCCGTATAAACTAATCATAGTTCACAGATTCTGAACTTTGAAACTGCCACATGGATATATGGTTACTCTTACTGATATTTCTGATACTGTTTCTGCCTGCCCATTAATTTTTTTTCCATTGTCAATCCATTAAACCATTTCCTCATTTTGCGATTGTAAAATGTTCTGTAACTTGTTCAGCAACAATTCAAGTGAGAAATTTTCATCGGCAGGAGGTCATCTACGTTAGGTTGATAATTCAGCAGACATATCGCATAAACAACTGCAGTCACAGGAATAAGGTCAATCAATTCCAGTCAGTATACCTGGTTTTGAATTTTTATTTAACGTGACCATATTGCTAGTATGGTGAATAGGGTCACGTTTGTCTTGGATAATCCATGTGTCATCTGTCGCTATGATAAATTTTCTTCTAAAAAATATATTTTTGATCATTAGTTCATAGACTGTCAATATAATTAACAATCGTTGCTGCTCGCTTGTCATAGATTGTAGCAACGATGTCTTGCATAATTCTGAATGTTTACCAGATGAGCTGCACCATCATCACGAAATTCTCTCTTAGCTTCACAGATACCATTGATCAGTCTTATTGTTGAATCAAGCAGAGCTGCCTAGACAATTCAGGGTAATTCTGTTAAGATTAAATCTGGCTTTAGAGAGTTCATCACAGATAATCTCGTCTATTCCTCCATATAATGAAGGCAAATTTATTATCTAAATTGAAGATTATATATATATATATATATATATATATATATATATATATATATATATATATATATATATATATATATATATATTGAGAGTCAAGCAAAGAATGTATGTAAATGGTCGATGATTGGCTCTACAACTTCTTGTAACAAAGTCTGCATAATTGAATTATGTGGATATCACATCCAAAGGTGTGAAGAGCAAGTCTAGGACCAAAACTGTGTTTATGATATGGTCTACAGGTTTGAGGAGAAATGCAGTTGTGTGTGAAAGTGGTGGTAAAAAAAAAAAAAATACAACAGGTAAAATGATATTATACTAAAAGATAGCACCAGCAACAGTATCACTGGTATAAGAAATGCTGAAGACTATTTTGGCAGAATTTCATGCTAGTAATAGAACAATTATTTAGACAAATAATATTACTATATAAATGGAGCAAAATGAATTTGTGAAACACCCCATCATCAAGATTTATGAGGCTTCTCGTGATGTATAATTAGGAACTGTCAACTAAAAACAAAAAAAGACAGTTTTGTTAATAATAATGCCAGTTTTACAAACAGAAATGCAACCAAAAATGTTTATTCGTAAAAGAAAACACTAAAATATTATCATGAAATTGTGTTTTTATGGCAACAAAGGACATCATGCAATAAACTATACCCAGATCAAATCCAACCAGCAATTAACTTGCAGGGCATATCAATACAATGACAATAAACACACTAATTAAAATTTCAGGAAAACTGATAATTTCATTTGTAGATGAAGCACTTGTACAGAGAAAAAGAATATTTATTTTCAGGTCAATGGTGATATGTTTAAATGAGCCGTTTCTGGTTAATAGTAATGAGGTTATCAACTAACTAGTAAATACATGGCATTCACGCTACATTAAATACAGTGAAATTGAACTTTATTAAAATTTCACATCTGTTAAGAAGTTAGCAATCAAAGCTTACATATTTTATTAATATCTAGATTTATCGTTTTGTGGACTGATTCTCAAAACAAATTCAGTCTCCTGAAAGATTAATATTTTTTGCATCACTGGTCTTGCAGCTGATAAGGGTACTTCTACCACTAATGTGTCCTTCTGTGAGTGGAAAAGAAACAGATCTTCTTTTTCTTTGTTCACAACAGATCCAGGTGTACATGTACATTAGCATATATTTGTCTCTATTATTATCCGTGCCCTAATTTAAAATCAATCAAATCAAATTAAGTTATTTTGTGAAATACCTGATCACAACATGTGCTTAAATTTATTCTTCTATTCATTGATTTACATCATTTCTTCAGCTCATTCAGTTTTTGTAGAAGTTCATTGGCCTCATCTTCTGTTTTGACTTTAAGCAACATGGAAGTAGGCTGTTGCTTTGGCTCCTTGTGGTTTATAGGTGGGTTTGGAACACATACAAAACTGATATTATTCTTGCCTTGTTTCTTAAAAGGAATGGATGGCCCAAGCATGATGTTCAGTAAGATGTTTCCTGCAAGAGAGACAGAGAGACATATGAAATAATGTTCTATCATAAGCCTACCAAGATAGCTGCCTAGTCATGCAAATGGCTGGTTTTGAAGCTACACTCACATCAGAAGAAAATTGCCTCAGAAAAGATCTAGTTTCTGAAGCTCAAAATACTAGATGAAATCAGAAAGATAAGGGTCTAACTCAATGGTGGTAGTGGTTGTCATTTTGGGGTTTTGCAGCACATGATAAGCTTTGCATGGTGGCCAGAATATTTGGTGGAGGAAGAACCCCGGAAAACCCAAGAAACAACCACCAAATTATGGGAAGATACTGTCAAGTATTCTCACAGACATGTTGGCCAAGCCTGAGATTTGAACCCATGCATGAGATGAGATGTCAGTGATCTGAAAAGGCAAGCACCTTTACCACTTGGCCATCTGGGACCCACAACTTAATTGTGAAATGCCAAGAAAACCTGAGTGGTAGAAAGAGTTGCCCTACATCCCTTAATAGCAGATACAGAACAGTCTCTTTTCCTCAAATGAAACAAAACGTCTGCATCTGAACTTGCAGAAGATTCTCCAATTTACAATGCAAACTCTGAAAGTGGATTGCCTCTTATTTTATGTGATGCAGTTGGCAACCTTGCTCAAAAACAAGTTCTGGCAGATTCATAGTTTCAGACAATTCAAGTGTGAAGGGTTGTTGTTGCTGTTGTTTAGGAGAGACTCCATGTTATATGACAGGTAGGTCCTTTCTTTGTGGCAATCAGTAAAGCCATTGAACCAGACCACTGTATTCTAGCTTGGTGGAGAAACTTCAAAATGTTTTTGAAAGATGGGAAGGTGTAAGCATAAAGACAATCCTACTTTTGAACGGAAGCATCAACCACCCACTTTCTCTTATCTGGCACTGGAATCATTAATATTGGAGCTTGTTGTTCAGTCCCATAGCAAACAAGTCCACTAGTGGTTTCTCTACACCGGAAAAACCACCTTTGCTACTGACTGGTGCAAAAAACATTCCATCAGCATATATGTGATTCTACTGGTGGAAGGCCAATAATGCAATTTTAAAGCCAACCTACTTACACATACTGTTTTATAATTAAAATCTACTGATTTTGAAAATTACAATTAAAAAAAATAGTTAAAATACATTAACACTGAATATATACATGTTCTATCAACACATTAGAGAAACCAGCCTAACAAGTATCCTTGGGACTCAAAATGGTACAACAATTGGTACAACGATATGTAACAGATGACCTGTCAAGAAAAGGTGGTCATGATGTCTTCTGAGCTTTTGAGGAAAATCAGCCGATCTTGCTGTAAGGGAGATAAAATGGAGAGACCAACCACAATAAATTATTTCCGCAGACACACATGAGCACATATTTTAATATTTTGTCATGTTTGGTTGTTCTTGTATTGTTTAAGATGTATTAAGCAGAATATTTATGGGTGGCTCTTGTCTTTCATTCTTTTTTTCAATTTAGGGCATAATGCCTATCAAGTTCTTTTTCCCCAATGCCAATAAATATTCCAAGTTTAACAGTGCATGGATATCAATTTTATTGAGTAGCAAAAGTACTGAGTTTGCATTGTGAATTTCAAAGGTATGCAACCTTTGTATCCCATCCAAATAAATTATGTTCAATCGTTAGGTAAAATACATCAGTTAACAGTATATTACAAGATAATTTTTAACTTTAGATAAATGATTCAAAAAAGTATAAACACATCAAATAGTTTTCAGAGTTTATTTAAATAAAGTCCTTATCTTTTTTATTTACAGTGGTGAAACTAGCCACAGATTTTTGTATCTGAGCCATGAAAAGAAAAATCCTTAAGTTTGAGGATGAAACTCTGGACTAAATCTTAAGTTCAAGTTGGGAACATCCTCTATGGAGTGAACATGACTTGGAGGATAGTTGGAAAGAAATTGGCAACCTTACAATTCCAGTAATAAGAAACTGATGCACAGAGTTATTTGCAGGCTGAACATAATTGTCCTAATGTTCTAATGCTGATACAGAGAGGATATAATCCATTCCTTGCAAAATACAAAGTGATTTAGGAGTCAAATCTGGACCAAAGAACTACTGTGAGCCGTTAAGTGTGAAGCTTATGAACCATTGCAAATGTCATCATGGTTACCAGACTTTACTCTTGTGAAGGAAACTCACAATGCTATTAGATGTTATGAAAAAAACCTTTACAGTGAACCGTAAGATAAACCGCTCTTCCTTTTTAATTAACTGACAATATATTGACTTGTATTAATTATTATTGTAACATGAGAATCTAAATCCAATTTATGTTTCAATGTAAAGATTTATGCCTAAAACATCTACTGGTTTAGAAACTAATCTACTAAAAAAAGTTTTAAAATATCTGGTTTGCAATACTAGTTTTGTCTTATGCAAGCATGTGGACCACACATTTCTGCCAAGATATACTTCTTGTCCAGATTACTGAAGGCTCCGAGAATGATCTCTGATACCGCAATCTATTTGATTGAGATTGCTGTACTTTCTGTCATCAGCGAGGAGAGAATCACTTGTATTAGTCACTAGAACTATGCCAATCTTGATATGGTGTTGCTCTTTCCTTCTGGAAAGGCAAAATTCACTGGCAGGCACTTTCCCTCCATTGTGAAGAGCCTAGGATCTATATTTCACTGATGGCATTTGACTAAGCACCAGCAACCGTTATAGTTTTTGAAGAAGCGCAAAGTTTTTAATGGTTAGTAACTGGAACATGTAATATGAGGGATTGTCACCATTTGTATAGACCTGAAAGGTCCATATGAAAGGATGCTATCAAGTTTATTCAAGTTCAATTCCAATTATTTTCCACTTAAGATTTTTGTTTTTAGTAATAGCAGCAGGCACATCTGATGATGGACCAGTATCAGCTGTGCAAATCTGCCAGAAATTTATGCCTGTAAATTTGGCCAAATTTTACTCAAGTTTTGGCATGGAAATTTGTTTCTAGTGGAGCAGAGACATTTTATCAACTTGAAAAGTCTTTTTCATCCCGGATGCTTTCTGTCAAATATTATCAAATTTTGTTGCAGTTTTGGAATAAAATAATTTAAAGTTTTTATTTTAGAATGGTGGCAAATTGGAATCATTGTTAAATAAAAAAGGTCATCTTGCCAAGATGCTTTTCTGAGTTTCTTCAAATTCTGTTCAACTGTTGTGGAGAAGTTGTTTTTAGGCTTTTCAACTTTTAATAACAGCAACCAGATTTAATAGTGGATTAAAATCAGCTGTAAATATTTGAAAATTAAGTCAAATTCAGACAAGCATTTGTTTCAGAAGTTGTTTCAAGATTTTTCTATTTTAAGCAATGGTGGCCATTTTTGATGGCAGATTGGCAATATTTGCACCAACTTTGAAATGTCTTTGTGCCAGGATAGATTCTGTGAAGTTTGATCAAATTTTATTCAGCAGTTTAGAAAAAGTCATTTATAGGTTTTATAATATTATAAAATGCGGTTTTTCAATTGAGAGCAAGGGTGGCTATATTGAAAGGCAGATTGGCAATCTTTGTATATAAACTTGAAAGGTCCTCCTGAATGGAAACTTCTTCTTAATAACATTATGCTCAGTACTTTGGGAGAATTAAGTAAAAGACTTTTACTAGTTGTAGTAATGATAGTACATTTAAAGGCAAATCTGCATCATATGTACAATTTGAAAGTCGTTTATACTCTGTGTTAAATTTGGTCTAATTTGGTGCATTGGTCTTTGAGAATAAATGAAAATAGCAGTTTGTAATGACACAATGATATGGTCTGTGGGAAACAAGTTCATTTGGTCTTTGGCCATATGATTTAGAAATTATTTTTCATAGGTCAGGTGGTCTCTCATGACAGGTTAAAACAATATATAATTAAAAAATTGTGTGCATTAAACATGGTGAATAACATACTAAACTACAATCCATTCATTATTATCCAAAACATGTAATGTTATTTATTATAACTTGTTATAGTGAAATTTTGTTTTAATTTTTCTGCAAGTGGAAGACCTTTGCAAAAACACAACCCCAAAACTATGGTAACACAAAGTCTTTATTGTTAAGTGATTTCCCTTGCTTTCATCAAATAAAAGCTTCAAAATATTAATAACATATTTATAAATGGTTTCAACATAAAATTACAAGCATTTGACGTCTTGACATTTCTAAAGTGCTTAAAAATAATAATCTAACTCATCCAACATACTTAAAAAGTAAGCACTTAAATCAAGTCTGATAAAAAAGATTCTGATCTAACATCTTATCATTAATATGCACAGCAGTTGCTCATAATCAAGCCTTTACAATATCTTCATGATGTGGGCTTACCAAGTCTCATCAAAATATGATCGGAGATAATGCTTCTAGTGTTCTCTAGCTCTGTCTATCAGATGAAAGATCATCTCATTAATATGTATAGGTGTCAATCATAACTGAACAAATCCATGACCTTGAATAATATTAACAAATACATCAAGTGTGAAAAGAAATGAAATCTCTAGAGTTTTCACAAAGATGGATTCATGATGCATGATGGACACAGTACCACTTCACCATGAGACCTAAAATTTGATGGACAGACAGATAGGATACTGAGTGGCTTCATTTCACTGCAGGCAAATAAAACAAATCTGAAGGACAATGAACTTACCAAGAGAAGTTTCCGCACGAATCAGAAGCTGCGTCTTCTCATTGATAGATTTAAGATGAAGGCTTCCCACACCTCTTTCTACCCAGGCTCCATCCTTCTGGTAAAACAACTTGCATCTGCAAAAACCAATTGTATCATGACAAATTATACTGGGATGACATAATATTCACAAATACAAGTAAAGCATAAGCAATGAACTACATGTAAAGTTACATTCAGTGTAGGTTACTACGAATATAATGCTGTCAGCAGCAATGATGGTGATGTTATTATAAGGAAGTAAAAGGTATTACGTCTATGCACTGTTGAAAAAGATCTACAGACGACAAAATTTCATAGGATTCTTCCTTACCCCAAGTACAAGCCATCCACAAAGTTTGCTAACTGTAGATGGTGGAAAACTCAAGTTATTGTGATGAAATGAAATTGACGACAGAGAAATGGATGGATGGATGGATACATTTGGTGAATTATCATAAAACATTCAGCCTTACGGCAGGTGCATAAAATGATTGCTTGTAGAGATATTCCAATAAAAGTGGTCTCCTCTTGGGCATCAGGATTAGTTCCATATGGTCAGCAGTTACTACTGGATTGGATGTAGAAACTCTTCCAAGGATGTAGCTGTAACGATGGCTTGACAAGGCTTGTCTGCATTGTAATCAGATATATTAAAAAGAAACAAATTTTACTCTGTTTTTTCTCATGAATACATTACCTGACCATAATATTTTTAGTGAAAAAGTGGTTGAAGGAGTTACATCTCTTTACACCAAAGCTGGCGTTATCTCATAACATTGGTGAAGCAGCTTCAAGTGTTATGAGATGGGGGCAAGTTAAGTGCAGGTCAATGAAGAGACGTATTCTTGATAAATTTTCGTGGGGTCAAATTCATTGTAAATTAAGTAACCACTGCATAGCAACCAGTGGATTCAGTCTGTTGCACTTTTGAAGTGGGTCTATACAAGCTGAATTAAGCTCTATGGGATGAGAGGTCTCCAAAGTAATGCTTGAGAATGCCACATGTGACCTACATCACATGGCTTTAATAATCTTGGTCAGTGAGCAGTGACATTCAAATGGTATTTTGGAATTAACTGATATACATTAGAACTTCACTTCATCTGATATGATTATCCATTGGATGCAGAACAATGGAGAATGAACCAAAATATTGTCTCTGTCTTCTTGCACTAGTAAAACAAGTGAAATCTTGGTCTTCTCGTTGGTCCTACTTGAATGAAAGGTTCCTGAAGATACCCATGAGAAAGGTTAAAAAAGGACAGCAGGTTTCAGATAAAAGACTGAATTCTGATTGGTGGAAACCTGTCACTGAAAGTGAAAGCCATCATAAGAAGGAGTCACTAGATGAGAATGATGTACAAATGGATATAAGGAATTTCCTGGAATTCAAAACTAGACTATTTCTACCTATGACTGTTCAGTGTTGAAATGATCCGATATTCTTCAATAACAACATGACTTTCAAATTGGCTGTAGTGGTACATATTCTGGATGTAAGCTTTCAACCTTTTAAATTTAGGACAAAGTGGACATCATTGGAAGTCTCTTGGTGAAAGCCTCTTGCTAAAATGATCAATCATTCTGTGGAGCAACAAGTACCATTTTCCTTTAAGACCAACTGGACATCATAAAAGTTCTTTTGAAAATCCCATATCAATACAACTTTCTGTTTAAGTGTAGTTGTGACAACAGAGTTTTAAGATGGCTGTCATTGTGGTCATATTGGATGTCACATGGACGTCATTTTTATTAGTACCATCAAATCAGCACCATTTTCAATCATGACCAACTAGACATCACAAAATAAGTTTTCTTAGTGAATACTGTATGTTAAGATGACCGTTCAGGGGGAGAAGTGATAACATTTTTAATATGGATACTGATGCAATCATAATGGATATCAGATTTATCTAGTACCAACCAGACATAAGTTCTTCAGTGAAAAATCTTATGTTGATGACCATTCAGGTGAAGTAGCAATAACAATATTTTCATATTAGAGATCAGCACCATTTTCATGTAGGACCAGCTAAATACTGTAATAAGTCTTTTTGAGAAACCTTCATGTTCATATGATCATCCATTCAGAAGAAGCAGTGATAAGATTTTCAAGATGGCTGTCATGGTGGCCATATTGGAAGTCAAATCATCACCATTTTCATATTTTAATTTAAGACCAACTAAGCATCATAAGTGTTTTAGTGAAAACTTGATCCTGATATAATGATCCATTTGAGAAGTGACAAAGTTTTGAGATGGCTGCTGTAGCAGCAATACTGGTTGTCAAAGCAGCTCCATTTTCATTTAGGACCAACTAAACTATGGGATGTATGTAGGTGTGAAGTTTAGGGTAATCTTCCAAGTACTTTCAGAGAATTAGTGATAACACACTTGTGTTGATGGATAGATGAATAATGGATGTCTGACGGACGACAGTCAATGCATTGACAATGGATACAGACCATTACTCAACTCCACTTGCCTATGAGAATAGAGCTAAAAAGCTAAACCATCATGGCAAAACTGCACACAGTTCAGGTTGATTAATAAAACACAAGTTTAGCTAAATCTGCCTGCTGTAGCAGGAGTGTGTAGGAAAAAGTTTTTTTTACGAAAGGTGAGTCAGTGAGTATTCAGACTGATTTAAAGCAGAGGTTTTCAAACTGTGGTTCAAGGACCCTTTGGGGTCCATTGCATGTTGTCAAGGGGTCAGCAAGCTGGTCCCAAAAAAAGAATAAAAATAGTACATTTGCAAAGTTTTCATCAACAATTATAAAAACAACTGAGTACTGAGCTGTCTATTCTGTATTGATTCTATTCTGTTCTATGGTTATTACTTACTGATGTCTTACATGGATAACATAAAATGATAATAATGTAGAGATAATAGGTCTTTTTCTGGCTTATGTCCTCCCATCCATGTTTGAAATCATGGAATAGAAGCCTATTGATTGTGATCAGAGCTAGATTCAAATCAAAATACCAAAAGGGGAAGTTAGCCCTCTGTAGTATTGATTTCTACATCAGAGATGTTTCTTTGCTCACTTCACATAGAGAAACTCCTTTTTTCCTTCACAGACTTTCAAAGGGGCACGCCATCATGCCTGAGAAAATCTATCCATCACCTGTTCCATTAAATGTTTCATGATTTCAAGACAATGCATTCATCCCAATGCTAAAAATAGCAATAAATTGTCAATATGCACATTTTTAGTGATGACAATAATAGTCACATCAATCCAAGAGTTCCTCAAAGGGACTGACACCATTTCTTCTTTAAAACTGTTGAGTGATTAAAGCCACAATATTGGCTTTAAGACTGGCATGATCTTCATCTATGCTGTTCGATATCATAGGAAGTCTTTTGGTGAAAACCCCATTCCAACGAAGTTGCAATAACGACTTTCAAGATAGCTGTCATGGTGCAAACATTGCATGATTGGCACATTTTCATTCAGGCTCAATTAGATATCAGAAAAAGTCTCTTGCTGAACACATTATGTCAATATGAATATTCATTCAGGAGGGTTAACAACAAGAAAGTTTTAAAGATGATCGCCATGGTAGCCATACTGGCTATCTCATAAGCATCATTTTCATCTAGGCCCAGCTAGAAATCACAGAACGTCTTCTGTGAAAATCCCATGTAGATATGACTTTCCACTCTGGAGTAATGATAATTTGATTTTCAAGATGGCTGACATGTTGGCTGCACTGGATGTCATTGCCACTATTTTCATTTAGGCCAAACTAAAAATCATAACAAGTCTTTACACGAAAACCCCATTTAAATATGCAGGGTTACAAGGAAAATGTAATTTGACATTTGAGGTTTATTTGAGGATTTTTTTCACTTTTCAAATCTTTTTGAGGTTTAAGACACAAAACATTTACAATATTATTTCCATGATTAGCTAAAATTTATTGAAAAATTTCATAAAGTATGCTTTTGAGTTTCTTTCTAAGTAAAACAAAATAAAGTGTAAATTAATAACAATTAAAAGCCCGGTAAGTGCTATGAAATTTCCACTACAATGTCCGCCTGTACACAGCACAAAAAATATAATCTATAAGAGAAATTTAAACATTTAGCAAATGTAATTAGGCCTGCAGTTATATATACCATGTCCTAAGACCTTTACATTTTCTTGAATAGATTTTTTTTATGGTCTTGAAGTTTCTCATCCAGATGCTTTTTAAGGGCCTTGTTTTTCTCTACTTTATCCCTTAAACACTTATTTGCATGGTGCAGATGAAATGTTGCTGTCCCTTTCCAACCATCCTACATATTCCAGTTCTCAAAAATCAATTCTGTTGGAACAAGTTTTACTATTACTACCAGCTATGCACAGTTTATTTTTTTAAAATATGCATTTTTATGGAGTAATATTACCTTTCTGGATTAAACTGGGTATCTTTACTATATATTTAGGTTTCCCACAATATCCTGAAAACATTACTCCAGGAGCTAATAAAAAGTTGATATTTAACAAAGCATTTCATCAAAATTTCTGACATTTGGAGATTTACAGTTTTCTTGTCCACAAAGACAAATCTAAAACATGTCAAAATATCAAATATTTTATATAGTACTTTAAACTAAATAAATGTTGTGATATTATATACTGTTCAAATGAATTATGACAATATGTATCCATGATTATTTTCCTATATATACACCACTCCCTCGATAACTTGCCCCCTGACAACTTGCAAACGTGGGAGTCAGATGTAAATCCCATTTTTTAATACCAGAAAATACAAATAAACAAATTAATCCCCATTTCCTGAAGTTGAAAAAAAATTGCAATCAAAACTGGTAACTGAAAAGTCGAAAATGATAGATATGAAATGGAAATATTATTCAATATTTTGAAATCATCATAACAAGAAGTCATATAATTGGTTATAGTCTTTCCAAATGCCATTCTTAGTGCACCATAAATAAAGATATTCAAGGAAATTGTGATCAATAAAAATGTCACTTATGCCTAGTGTAGGCAGTACATTAATATTTAAATGCCACTTAAATAATTTTTATGAAGTGAAATTTGTGTTTTAATTCTATCTTTTAGTTCCTTTTAAGTGTTGTTGTTATTGTTGTTGTAGGGTTTAACACAATTAATCAGCACAAGATCCATTACTTGGATAGCATATTTAGCATGCAAGAAACCTTAAAGATCAAAATAAAAATCTTAAACCCAGGCCAGAAAAAAAAGAAATACTGGTGAAAAAGACATTCTTTTGTTGTAAGGGCTTGGTACTAACAGATGCATACAATTAACAGTTCTAATAAACTTCAAACACAAAATTCAACTACAGTGAGTGAAATGTGAAATATAAGCCATTGGGACTAAGTATGCACTCAAGGAAATGAATCTTCTTCCAAGTTCCAATATTCTTTTGAAAACTAGTGTACATGTAAAAAGATTGGAAATTTAAAGTCTCCCATTCTTCTTATGTTCCAAAATTTAAACTTGTCATATTGAACATTCTACTTTTAAAGTCAATTTTTGCACATCATTTTTTTGTACTGACAGCCACTGTAAAAAAGTTTAACTCACAGGTTGGTGAAGGTCAAATTATCCCTTTACTAATTTTCACAGACAAAGCTAGCACAGACGCATATAAACAATAAAATAGCAGAGGATTAATATAAATTTGTGAATGGCACTTACTTTGGGCCAATGTGGGCACAAAAAGAGTACACATTTTTGCACATTTTAAAATTGCACATTTTAAATTTTTGCAAGAATTGCCCAACTGTGCATAATACATACAATCCTTTCATATATGCAAGCTCTGAAATGTATGGATGATGGCACTAATGCAGAGTGTAGCACGACAGCTCACCTCATATGTATAACTCTGCTCATAAGTACAGATCTCTCAGCTAACAATAAACTAAACAAGCATAAGGGTGGCAATATGTCCAATGAATAACATTCTGATCAAAAAGATATGCACCAAGAAAAACAAAGCTTATAAACTATACCGCATGGAATACAAAGAGCCCTCCTCCTGAACTTCCATTACTTCTGGCTTTGGTGGGACGTATTCTTCATCATCTGAAATTTTTAAGCACAAAAATGTTCAATACTTTGTTAATCACCCATTACTTGATGTATTAAAACATGTTTCTGGTCACAGGACTGAACCTAAATTTCCATTACTGTAGTATAAGATACCATTAATATTCTGGTCAATAATGGATCATGGTATTGCTGTAACCACTAAATACACCTTGATATAAATATCAACCATAATTAGGACAAGTTTAGTATTCAATTGTAACAAATGTCAGGCCTATACTTTATCACAATGGCCATATAGATTTCATTATTCAACCAAATTTGGTTAATAAGTCTGGTGTTTAAATAAAACTGTGGTACTAGTAACTGCTTTAATCATAAAAATGGATGGCATTTACTTCAAATTAGTAATGACAGATTTCATTACTAGCTGCCGAATTATAATTCTTCATGATTCAAACAACACAAGAATAAGAATTGTTTCTCAAGGAATTTTTAAGGATTTAGAATGTTTTTAACAAGTATTTATTACAATGAAAAATGAACTTTTTTTTCTGATCACTGCATAAATAGGTACAAACGTGGAAAAAAAGAACATGAGCATAAAAATAAACTGATGCTATTTCATCTTAATCACCAAAGTCATGTCATTTATTCAACCCAATTTTAACCAAGAGCATGTATTAAAAGAGTTTAGGGAGAAACTCATGGAGCTCATCAAGAAATCTGAGGACTTTTCAAGGGTAAAACAAATTATTTTTTTTAATTCAAGAAGTTTTCATGGAAACCCCTTAAATTTGTCACCAAAATGGGGGGGGCAGCAAATGGCTGTAATTTAATATTTATCCAACACTTAACCCATAGTGCAGTCTGCTGACTGCAGAGGAACATGCATAGCTGATTTTGCTAGCTTGTTCTTTATAGTTGTCCTGTAAAAGTTTTAAAGCTTATAGGCATTGTTTCTTGGATATATGTTATAAATGGAATTTTCATTTTAACATGAATTTCAGTCAAAACTTCACTTTCTTGAATTCTTTGCCAGATTGTTTTATTTGTCTTTCCATCAATGCCATAGTTTGTTTGGTCAGATGGAAGTATTTTTATCAATTAAATATATGTATCCTTACTTTTTCATTTCATTTACCTTAAAGAGGTAAATAGTTTTGCAGTGCAAAATCCGTCAGTGCTGAATTGTTTGAGAATAGAAGTGAAAACTGCACTCTTCCTATAAATTGCCTGTGACTTAATTAGTCCTGCTATTTCAAAATTGATGTCATCATCGCTATCATTGGCCTCTATTTGCCAAATGAAATTGTTATCTGAAGATGAACCATGTCTGGAGTCAACTATTAGATAAAAAATATATCTAGGGTAGATAAGTTGTCTATACTTAACAATAAGCAGCATCTAGCTTCTTTTGTACACATTTTGTTTTAGTTTCATATAAGCAAAATTTCTTCTTATTCATAGGTAGTTTTCTTGTTTAACCTGTACTTTATTACACATAAGCTGAACACATCATTTCTATCAATAACGCCTTGTATATCACCTGAAATTAATAAGCCAGGTAAGAGCTATTTACAGCAATCATAGGAGGCAATGTGCAATATTTCTTTATTACCTGTGCTTGCTTGTGCTTTGATTTCTCATTTCACATGAATATGCATACAGCTGCTGAATTTGAGCAAGATCTTGTCACTGTGACTCAATAGTAACTTTCATGCACTCTGAATGAACCAATAAAAGTTTCTCTGATAAAAATGTGTCCTTTTCATTTATGTCAGTGAGTTGTATTGCTTTAACGATAATGTATTTTTGATTGTGCAAACTTCTAAAACAATGATGAAATCCCAAAGGCAGCCAAAGGTGATAAAGAAGTGTACTTGCCAAGGCTATGAAATCTATTAAGAGGTCAGAGTTAGAACTGGTCAGCTTAGTGCCAGAATGGTATGACTGGGGAGGACATGATGCTACATGCCACAGTGCTAGCCATCATAATAAAATGCCATATTGCAAACAGACTGAAAAAATTGTTAAAACCATATTAAAAATCCAAGATATACACATACACTTAGAAGTTTCTATTGAAAGAATTGCACTGAAATAAATACTGTTGGATAATATGGGATAAATAATAATTTTATATGGTTTGCTTTACATTCCATAGAAACCAATTTTATGCCAAAATCACAACTTAACATCATTGCATTTCAGTCCATTTACAAAATTTACAAATCCCAAATTATTTTTTCACGAAACATTATCTTATTAGTTTTATGTTTGGTTTTGTGACAACAAACGTTTTAATTCACAAGTTAGTGGGGTTTTTTTTCTGAAATACTGGTGCAAAAAATAACACTGAAGCTTAAAACCTTCTTGACTGACCACTGGTAACAAGACAAAATCCCAAATTATTTTTTCACCAAACATTATCTTATTACTTTTATGTTTGGTTTTGTTACAACAAATATTTTCATTCACAAATTAATGTTTCTTCTGAAATACTAGTGCAGAAAATAACATTGAAGCTTAAAACCTTTCTGACTTGTTACTGGTAACAAGGGCAAAGGAAGACTTAAAAAAATATTACTCCTTCACTGGTGCTTCACGATAGGTTTATAAAACCACTTTGTTTATGACATGAACAGCCATAGATAAACTACAGCCTTCAATAGCGTAAATGAACTGTATGCATTTAAAAACTGTCTTACTAATAGAGCCCCTATGAATTAAGAACATTTTCTTGCATACCTTGAGGATTTCATTTTTTGCACTATATAATGCCATATCATTTTTACCAAATAAGCTTCCAAAAATTTTATGATGTACATGTCAATTTATCCCTTGTACATATAAGCTAAAATAGTACTGGTTGTAATTATTAGTCCTAAAACTCATCTTCACTTTCAAAAATTATTATTGCTTAACATTTTATATATATATATATATATATATATATATATATATATATATATATATATATATATATATATATATATATATTTATTTAATTGATAAATTAATCTGTTTACTTGATAAAAACTCATTTTCAATTTCATGTATATTTTATGCCTTTGTGATATGCTGTGACTTTTCATTTTAAAATGTATGCTACTTTTAACAATTTGCTCAAAGTGAACCTTGGCAATATTATGTAAATGAAGAGAAACTATAACAAATTAATACCCAGTTCAACAAGCACTGCTATCAAATACTGTTTATTGAGAAAGAAAAATGTTACAGTTTGATGCAGAACAGTATGTAAATTTCTGCACATGTATATGCAGTCAATCAACAGGAATGTACAATAGCTAGGCATTTTGGCTGATGTACACTCCAACATGGATATGGGTGGGAGAAAATTAAATATAAAACCTCATACTTTTTCTACATTATACATGTTCAGCTGTATACATCCCTAGCTAAGCCACTGATTAGTACCATGTACAATGTTACTACTATATATTGTACAGATAACGGTACAAAACTGACACCTGACTTGGTCAGGTTTATGGTGTTTCTCACATCAGTTTGTTTAGTGTCAATGCAGCAATACTTGCAGTATCATAAAAACCAACTACAGTTGAAATAAATCTGTGATGTAGTTCCACCAGAATGTGTGGATGTTCATTTCTTTTTGCTGATGTCTACCAAATTGTAGTGGATACCAACTATTTCTTGTGGACACTTAATCCTTTTCCAGTTGTGTCCATATCCATCATTTTAAGTGGAAATCTTTGATACTGTTAACTGATTTGCAGGCTCTGTGCCTTACCTTGTCCAGATTTTGCCATGAATTCTGATGAAGTAGACTGGCTAGCAGGCATGACAGCAAATGTAAAGCCAGGGAATGCTGTTGTAGATGTCACACTACCTGCTGCTGACAGCTGACCTATAGCTGAAGTCAAACCGGTTTTCAACAAGGGTGGTTTATCTGACAAGTCCATCTCTGAAATTTAAATATGCCTGGTAATTCTATGTCCTTAATTAATCAGTATTCATTTTATTAACATTCTACATCTTAAGAATCAAGCCCATCATAATGATCAACAAAGTTACACTACGGAAACACTATTATTTGCATGAATTCTATAATTCCAATTGTTGGGCACTGACATTTTATTAAATTAATTAATATTCAATAAAACTGTAGATATATTATTAGGGATATTCAACTTAAACATATGTAGTTCACAGGGGAGGTACTTTTTAAAGATATATGTCTGATTGCTAAAAGTGTTCATAAACAATTCATACAAAAATCTAAGTTAGATCTATGGGTTACTACTTCGCATGACAGGTTCATTCTCTAGGTTCCAAGTACATTTTACTAGAAAAAGCCCTTGAATTCTTTAACAATAGTAAGAAAAAGTGGGGGTAAACACAATTTATCGCTTACGTTTAAAGAGTCAATTTTAAATCCAGGGGACAAACTGTTCTTTAACAGACAAGGTTTACCTCATTCTAAATGAAAACAGTATATCCCAAAGGTTTGAATTTACTTATCTCCACCTAACATTAGAGACTGGATTGGATATTTTTCTTGCTTACCATCTCATTCCCACAACTTGTTGGAACACTGTGAATATGGTTAAATGAATTGCTTACCATCTCATTCCCACAACTTGTAGGAACACTGTGAATATGGTTAAATGAATTGCTTACCATCTCATTCCCACAACTTGTAGGAACACTGTGAATATGGTTAAATGAATTGCTTACCATCTCATTCCCACAACTTGTAGGAACACTGAATATGGTTAAATGAATTGCTTACCATCTCATTCCCACAACTTGTAGGAACACTGTGAATATGGTTAAATGAATTGCTTACCATCTCATTCCCAAAACTTGTAGGAACACTGTGAATATGGTTAAATGAATTGCTTACCATCTCATTTCTAAAACTTGTAGGAACACTGTGATTATGGTTAAATGAATTTTGGCCAGACTAATACAAAGAAACAACAAAAAAAAGTGATCACATGCGCAAACACAATATTTCCAAAGTAGCAGGGATCACTAACATCAATTAATAAATGGAAGATAATGTCATTATCAACACAAATATTCAAAATAAATGTGACAGATTAATCAATTTTAAGACATGCAAATTCCATAAAATTGGTATGCCCTGCCTACTGTGCTCAGGTCACCAAATGATGAAATCTATATTAGAAAAGGAAAATTAATCAGTGACCTTACTTCAAAAATAAAACCTATACTGCCATACACAAGATGTTATCAAATACAGAAACATAATACCATGGTTCATCCTAGACCTCAAACAGCTTTTAAGACATAATGCAGAACAAAAGCAACCATGAAATATATGAACATGTAACCTTGATCTTCGGATAGAGCTGAAATTTGTGGAATGAAACGGGTCAACAGACAATGTAAAAATTTATTTTCCACTAGTACAGTTGCACAAAATTTAGTTTTATATCCTATACAACTCAATGGCTTGTTGCTGTCTCTCAAATTCTTAGAAATTCTTTTCCCTAATTCATTTGATGATGATAATCATGACGTACTCAAATTGGCATGTGATGTCCAACCAATGTAACTTTGTTTTTTCCATCATTTATTCACAAGAAACTCAATATTTCTTTTTATTCTCATATGTTATTATCACTTTTCTACAGGTTTATTTTCCTTTTCATCTTAAACATGCATCACTTTCAGGATGCCAATTTTTAAAAAGTCTATAATGAACAGTTTGATCATGCAGATGCTTTGCATGAACCTATATGTGCAGTTTAAAGCATCTGGGCTGCTACTGTAAAAGGTAGTCTGGTTTCTTACCTAACTTCACTAATTCTAATGTGAAATCCAGATCCAAATAAAACAGAAGAACTAATTATCCAGATTTTTCAGCAACAATCGTTTTTCCATAGCTTTTCTTAGTATGTCTTAAGTCCGTATTTTAAGGGTAATTTTCTTAAGACCTATGGCAAAATTGTAAGAGTTAGCAGGTGTGCAACACATGACATACATATATGACACAATTTCTAATGAAAAGGATATCAAGTTTCAACCTTTAATCTCAAATATATTTCAAGTTACAGAGTGGAATGGAAAGAGCGAGGGAAACTGAAAATGTTGAACTGTGATATGTACTGTGAAAAGTCCCATTTTCCCACTGTAATACATTCGAACCCACTTAGACAGAGGTGAGATGACAGTGATCCATAACTGAGAGCGCTTTAGACCACTTGGTCAATCGAGGCCCCCATGCAGTAGGTAATAGACTTTCTAATGATGAATGAGTATATTAAGTTTCATCCCTTAATTTCAAATGGCTTTAAAATTCAAACAAGAGCTGGAGAAAAGCTGACAGATGGGAACTTGACCTGTTTTTTTTGTTGTTGTTGTTGTTGTTGGGTTTAACGCCATTTGTCAGCACAAGATAGGCCATACATGGCGGCCAGTATTAATGGTGGAGGAAGAACTCAAAAAAACCCCGGGAAGAACCACCAACCCACGAGAAGCTACTGGCAGGCTTTCACTTACCCACGTTAGCCGAGTCTGGACTTGAACTCACAAAGACAGAGGTGAGATGGCAGTGATCCGTAATGGTCAGTGCTTTAGAACACTAGGCCACTCAGAGCCCTGACCTGTTTTTTTGCCAACATCATAGTGACACAATTCTGCAGTTGAATGGGTGGTGCAAATGGGAAAAAAATTTTCAGTCAGGATAAGCCTGCGTATCCTTGTCAAGAAGAATTCTGTAAATAGTACATTACATGTCAGTCATATTAAATTGTTTTGTGAAAAGGTTTTCTTCTTTCAGACTCAATGACCTTGACCATTAATATAGATAAAAATACTAATAAGTATCTTTCTTGTCTCTAATAAATTCTGTCCACTGCCTGCTCTGGCAGTCCTGCTTGCTGTCAGAACAGGTCCAAGCTAGACATTGTAGGAAATTATTAGGGAAAACCCAACGTTGATATCATCATCCATTCAGGAGGAGTAGCAATAGCATTTTCAAGATGGTCACTATGGTGACCATACTGAATGTCAAAAAGACAACACTTTTTTGGACCTTGGAATGAATGTGTGCATAAGGTTTCATAGCGATCTTCCTTGCAGTTTAGGAGAAGCAATAACAAACTTCTGCTATTGGACAAATGACAGACGACAGGCTGTCACACAACCTTTTCTAGACTATGCCCAGTAAAGCTAAAAATACATGAAATGTTGCAATTAGAACTAAATTTTAGCAGTTATACAGTTATTTCATCATACTTGCATACACAAAAGTTTTAAATCTCTTCAGACAGGTGGTTAAAAAACAGAAGTAAAAAAAGGTTTGGCTGAATTTGGGGAAAACAAACAAATCAAGCTTAAATTTCTGCATCTTGAAGTCATTTTCAAGTCCAAATAGTCCATCATAACAGATAAAACTTTAGGAAAATCATTGAAATGTCAGAAACATTCCATTAATTCATCTACCTAATTATGCATACTAATAGGGTCAGACTTCATATACCTAATTTAAGATGTTCACTGTGTACAAGGTTTTCATCAAACATTAAAGTATTAAATTTAAAAAGAAAAAAGTACAAATTGTTTAAATAGCATGAAAATTTAAAAAGGTTGTCTACACATGCATAGAAACAGGTTTTATTATACAAAATGAAAGGTCTCAAGACATCAGAGAATGTATGAAATTTGTTTAAAATACTCATATTGTCACCTGATTCTTTTCTTGGCAACAGAACGGACTCTGGTCCAGGTGTTTCTTTGCTTGGCAATAGAACAGACTCTGGTCCAGGTGTTTCTTTGCTAGACATTACAACAGACTCTGATTCAGATTTTTCTTTATCCTCTGAAGAAACTAATGTTGCTAAATGACTTTCATAATCTTTAAAAACAGGAGTCAATATGCAGTAAGGATTTTTCTGCACATGTTGTTGTATCCAGTCAGTCACACTTTCATTTAATTTTTTCAAACTTTGCAAATAGGCAGATTTCTCTGAGGCACTGGAACCATTCTGAGATTGATTTTTAGTAATCTGAATTGTGTCCCCTTTAACTTTCTTGTTTGGGGATGAATCTATTCCACGAGAACTTATATTTGTGCTAGATAAACTAGCAGTTTTCTCTGGCTGAACAGCATTTCCATTTGTGGCAGATGGGGCAGCTGCTTTATTTAATCCAAATGAGAATCCTCCAAATCCAGCAAAGGCTGCATTTCCACCTCCCTAGAATAAAAACATGCATTCTTGAAAGCAACAATAAATAAAACAATTTTTTTTCAATATGATGGACTTTTAATTCTGACCCATGATTATGAGTTTGTTAAAGAATCTGTAATCAGTGATAAAACCTAATTGAAAAATCTAATGTCCACAAATGAATAGAAAAGAAGTATTTTCCAGCCAAAACTTAATGATAAAGCATCTTTCATCTCGTCTTCTGAAAACCTGCCAAAACCGAATGATAAAGCATCTTTCATCTCATCTTCTTAAAATTTTCACTGACAAAAAGAAAATAAAGCGAAATATTTCTAATATTACAACAGATTTTGCAACAAAAATGCTTGTTAACGTAGATGTGGGTAGGTTATCTCCCATTATTCTGTTGTTTACAAATGTTAGTCAAAGTAAACAAATATGCAGCTAAGAAAGTCAAATCACTAAGACTGACATTTTGCTAAGACTAAAGTCCATTAAAGAATCTGAATCTTTGTTTGAAAATAATGTGATCTGATATCATACACTACTGCTTTTTATCAAAGAATAAACTGGAATAATTCCTACCATAAACAAAACAAAATTAATTCTGTGAAATGCCATTAGGCAGATTTCATTATTTATGATAATAAAATTTAAAAGCATGAATCCATTTAAAAGGACACTGATTGCTTGAATCACATGACCAAGATTAAAAACAAATTAACTGAACTATTCTCTCTTACCTACCATGCTGAGACCATAATAGTCCACAATAATCAAAATTAATGAGAAATTAAGCTTGAACTGATAGTAACTAAACTGGCAATGAAAGTAACCATATTTCATCACCCTACATTAAAAAGCAAAGAAATGGAGTGAAATAATTAATAAGTGACCTTGACCTTAATGATGAAACCTTGACTGTGAGATACATGAAATGTTGTCAAAGAACAAAGCATAAGCATACCATGGTTCATCCCTGTACCTCAAACAGCTTTTAGTATATAAAGCATAAAAAACTTAAAATATTGATATGTGGCCTTGACTTAGAGGAAAAGTCCTTTATGTGCAGTGCAATACATTTTCTAGTATCAATATACCAATACACTATGCTTCATCCAATTAGGCAATTCCATTTTGAACATATATGGTAACCAGGGCAGGCACTTTGTTCAAAGTATATTCCAGGGGACTCGGATTATCGAAGAGTTCATATGAAAACAATACAATTTCTAACTTGCATCTATGGGTGACTATTTTACATTAAAAGTGACTTCCCTGTGTACTGAGTGTGTGTGTATGTGTATATATATATATATATATATATATATATATATATATATATATATATATATATATATATATATATATATATATATATATAAATATATAAGAAAAAGCCCTTATCAGAAAGAGCTGCTAAGAGAGCAGAAGGGCAAATGACATTGAAACCTAAAATAGTGACATGACCTTGACCTTGAAAGCATAGCCCCATTGTATGTGACACACATATTAGTGATGATGTACAAGTATACCAAGTTTCATCCCCTTCTAAATCTGTTTTGAAGTTCTGATGAAAACAAATTAAGCCTTGACCTTCACATTAAAGATAGCACTACCAAGGTTGTGTACACTATACCTTCTAAAAAGTTTCATTCCTTAATATCTGATAGCTTTATATGTATAGAGCCTACAGGGGAAATGTGATGAAAACACCAACAATCAAGATATGACCTTCACCTTGAAGTCTATATCAGTCAGGTGTTTTATACCTTCTATTAATGACCTAGTTTCATTTCATAATGTCATTTGAGTTTTAAATTCTATAGCAGAAGAGAAAGTAATATAAATATGTAACATGAAGCCATGACCTTGACCTTAAAGATAGCACTAACAACATGGTATAGAACAACATCTTCTAGTGTTGCTGTAAAAAGATATCAATTTTTTTCCTTTAATTTCCTTTGGCTGTAAAATTAGAGAACAGACAAAAAAGTGTAATGGAAAATGTTAAAAAATATGCTGTGACAGAACCTTAAAGATAGGCCCCAATGCAGCATAAAACACAGCTTCTACTGATGTGGTACAAGTTTCATCCCTTAACCACAAATTTCTTTAAAGTTATAGAATCAGGAAAGTTTTAAGCTGTTTTACATGCACAGAATAAACTATAATGAAATATCAAAGTTAATAAATAGTGTTAATGACCTAAATTCAATAATGTGAGGAGTTGTTTTAAGCACTTTAAGCACTATTTTAGTTACAAATTGAGACCAGTTTGCTTTTCTTCTGGTATGACAAGAATCAGAGTGAAGCACTTTCAAGAGGTGCATACAAGCAAATGGAAAATGAAGTATGAACTTTCTTTGAACAAAGTTTGCAATATTCATGACAGAATATCCCGTTCATTAAGAATAAACATTGGTCAACTCTAAATCAGAGCCCCCCAAATGCCATTTCAAGTCCAATGCTAAATTTACTTGCCTTGGTGTACAAGACTTTCCAATGATTTCAAGTCCAGAACATGGACCAACTCTGAACTGCATGTGGAATAGACTTCAATTTAACATGACTGATGTTACCAAAATTTCTTTAGTACATCCATTCCCTTCATCAATGGTGAAATCTGGGCAAATTTATCCAAAGTGAACCATAAAGAACCAATTATTTAGCCTATTTAGCTGAACTACAAGTTTTGTTTGTGGGTGAAATCTATGTACATTTTCTAATTTTCGACACACTGAATGTATACATTTTCAGTCCCCAAAACAATTTGTACAGCCACTATATAACACCATCTACAAAGGCCTGAATATAACAATAAAATACCTTTCTGTCACAACTATGATGAATAAATCTCTCTATTAAATTTTTTCCCACATTTTCAAGACTTCCTGCATAATTTGAAGGAATTCATGTTGTTTTGAAAAATGTCTAGATTCTGACTTCCAGAGAGATGCAAAAATCTTGTTTGTTACATATTTTGCTCCAGTAGACATATTGGTACATCATAAAATGTACATTAACAAAATAATATACAGATTTTCAAAAGCTGAAGAAACAACAAAAAATATGTTAAATAAAATTCTTACAGAATCACCTGGAATTCTTCTCTTTGGTTTGATGAAAACCCTTTCCTTAAGAACATCAGTTGTTGCTCTCGCGAATTCTCCTGCCTGAAACACAGCCAAAGTACAGGCCAATATTTAAAATCTGTGAATAATTCATGAACTCTCTCCTATTTTCTCAGTCAATATTATACATGTGACCAACCAACAGGCCAATTTAAAAACTTGTCTTTCATACTAAAATTTCATCAAACATTTAAACAAAGCTAAATGTTACATAATACATACCAACCAATCACGAAATCTTCCGCATGTTTCCCTTGATGAGCCCATGCTATGTAACATACTATTCATGAATGTGTAGGGCTAAATTGGCACATCAGCACAATATTAATAATATAGTACAGATTAAAAAGTTGCTTTATGTTTTTGTTGGTTTAAATAGCTCTCTTAACAGATGTATCATGCTAATGAAGTGAGAGCCAAGTGTCTTTTCCATGGACAAATTGATGTCTCTGACAAAGACTGGCCTGGACTGTTAATTTAAATTTTGTAAAATTCATTTATAATACAAAACAAAGTGATTCACTCTGCGACTGAGATATACTGGTTGAAAAGAAGTTCCTGAAATTCAAGATAAAGCCATTTCTTCTTTTGAACGGATGAATTCTGAAACAATCTGTTTATCCTCCATGACAATATTTTCAAATTAGCCACTAAGGTAGCCATAACTGATGACTGGCACCATTTTGATAAAGGCTAAACTGGACATCATTAGAAGACTTTCAGTGAAAAAACCAATGTTGACTGTCCATTCTGAAGAATTTGTGACAAGGCTTTTAATATATTCTTTGTGGCAGCCACATTCAGGATCAACTAGATACCATGGTTAGTCTTCTTGTGAAAACCTACTGTTGATATGACTATTGTGGCCATGCTGAATGTCAGATTGGCACGTTTTCAATTTGTTCCAACAAAACATAAGTTTTAGGGTGAAAACCCAGTGTTGATATGACTATCATGGCCATGCTGAATGCCAGATTGGCACCATTTTCAATTTATTTCAGCAAGACATTGTAAGAAGTTTTTGGGTGAAAACCCAGTGTTGATATGACTATTGTGGCCATACTGGATGTCCGATTGGCATCATTTTCAATTTATTTCAGAAAGACATTGTAAGAAGTTTTTGGGTGAAAACCCAGTGTTGATATGACTATTGTGGCCATACTGGATGTCTGATTGGCACCATTTTCAATTTATTTCAGCAAGACATTGTAAGAAGTTTTTGGGTGAAAACCCAGTGTTGATATGACTATTGTAGCCATACTGGATGTCCGATTGGCACCATTTTCAATTTATTTCAGCAAGACATTATAAGAAGTTTTTGGGTGAAAAACAAGTGTTGATATGGCTTTCAATTGTGGCCATACTAGATGCCATACTGGCACAGTTTTCATTTAGTTCCAACAAGAAATTAGATGAGGTTTTTTGGGTGAAAACCCAAGCATCTTTCTTATAGATCTTTAAAACAGCACAATACATTGAGCCTCACCCTAAGGAGGTGTATGTAAGTGCACAGGATGCATCTGCCATTGCAGTTTATAGACTTGAAAAAATAACAAATGATTTTGCTTTATCATATTTCAAAGCAAGATAAGATATTTCAGTTGAGGAAAGTATCATCTGTGTTTTGATTATTCCTGCTTATTACAATCCCATGTAGCTGGACTTAGCAGGAGTTATACATCTATTGATTATTCCTAATTATTATAATCCCATGTATCCCGACTTAGCAGGGGTTATACATCTATTGATTATTCCTAATTATTATAATCCCATGTATCCAGACTTAGCAGGAGTTATACATCTATTGATTATTCCTAATTATTATAATCCCATGTATCCAGACTTAGCAGGAGTTATACATCTATTGATTATTCCTAATTATTATAATCCCATGTATCCAGACTTAGCAGGAGTTATACATCTATTGATTATTCCTAATTATTATAATCCCATGTATCCCGACTTAGCAGGAGTTATACATCTATTCATTATTCCTAATTATTATAATCCCATGTATCCAGACTTAGCAGGGGTTATACATCTATTGATTATTCCTAATTATTATAATCCCATGTATCCAGACTTAGCAGGAGTTATACATCTATTGATTATTCCTAATTATTATAATCCCATGTATCCAGACTTAGCAGGGGTTATACATCTATTGATTATTCCTAATTATTATAATTCCATGTATCCAGACTTAGCAGGAGTTATACATCTATTGATTATTCCTAATTATTATAATCCCATGTATCCAGACTTAGCAGGAGTTATACATCTATTGATTATTCCTAATTATTATAATCCCATGTATCCAGACTTAGCAGGAGTTATACATCTATTGATTATTCCTAATTATTATAATCCCATGTATCCGGACTTAGCAGGGGTTATACATCTATTGATTATTCCTAATTATTATAATTCCATGTATCCGGACTTAGCAGGAGTTATACATCTATTCATTATTCCTAATTATTATAATCCCATGTATCCAGACTTAGCAGGGGTTATACATACATTCTGTAATCTTCCTATATAGCTCTCCTATAAATTGTGAAGTTTTAATATGAACTGACCTGAAAACCAAAGAAAGATCCTCAGGTCCCCATTGTTGCTCTGAAGTTGTTTGAGGAACTTTATTAGCTATGATGCTATGTGATCAATATCAACAATGTGTATCACCTAGACCTTCTTGGTGGTGATGGTTTGCTATTATATAATTCTGTTACCATCATTCTCCATATGCTCATGTCAACTCAAAAATGCTGCTAAAATAATGTTGTGATAAAACTGATTCCATATAAACGTCAATGTTGTATTTTTATCAATATACTCCAATATTCATATTATCAAGTTCATATTGCAATAATATCTTGCTCTGATAGTATCTTCCTTGGCCTAAATGCAAGCTACTTACAAAGGCTGGTGACAGTAGATGGAGTAGAACTCAAATTAATGTGAAAATATAACAGGGAACAGGTGGATACATACAGATAACCTAGACACTAAATTGCCAGAGGTGTTTTCTTAGCAGCAATGGTGCAGAGTGTATTAGACAACAGATTGGCACAATTTACATTTATCACCAACTAGACATAATGAGAAGTCTTTCTGTGAAAACCCCAAGTTGATACATTCTTCCAATCAGGAGAAAAAGCAATAAAAGATTTTCAATAAGGCCTTCATACTGGCACCATTTTCTGGTGAAAATCTCATGTTAATATGACCCGCCATTTAGGATGAGAATTGATAATATGATTTTCAACTTGGCTACAGTGTAGGCAATATTGGAAATCTGATCAACACCCTTTTCATTTGAGATATCTAGACATAAAATATTTATGTGAGAACCTCATGCTGATGTGACCACCCATTTCATGATTAGCAATAACAAAAACAAAAACAAGATTTTCAAGATGGTTGCAAAGGTGATCATATCAGATCAGCTCCATGACTGTGAACTGACTAAACATCATAAAACGTCTCCTGATAAGAACACATGTCAATACAAGCTTCCATTCAGGAGTAGCAATAACAAAATTTTCAAGATGGCTGTTGTGGTGGCCATATTAAATATCAGCACCATTTTCATTTAGAAACAGTTCGACATAATGAGGAATGGCAGTAACAAGACTTAGAATAGTGTTAACTGATTTGTGCATATGGACAGTTGGATTATGTAGTATACACCACATAATCTCTTGTCTACGACATGCAGAGCTAATAAACACTGGATGTAGAAAACTTATAAGAAAGGGGACTTATATGGAAACAATTTTAGTTACAATGACTTCTGCCCTCTGGGCCCAAGAATCAAGAATAAGGTTCCTCTGCCAAACTGAAGATTAACAATTATGTTTAAGAAAATTTGATCCAGAAAATCAAAATTAACAAGACATTTCTGTTAGCCAATGAAATTGTTTATCTTGTTGTGCTGCTTTGGTGCTGAATGCACTCTATTCAATAAGTCAGTTTTGTGTAAGCTAGAGTTTGTCTAAAGTCAACTGTATTTCATGGGGTCCTTCTAATACATCATACCATAGAGGCAATTTTCTTGCATCAAAGATTAAAACTGAAGGTCAATGGTGCAGTGATTACATGCATTAAGGCACTGGACTTGTAATCCAATAGTCATGGGTTCTATATCCAACCAGGCCAAGATGCCTTTTGTGCACTTGAAAATGCAACTTGGCTTCCATTTTGCAAGGCAAGAAAATAGTAATGTGTTAAATTACCACTTAAAACCAACTAACCAATTCTTTTGTTTGCCTGCATGAACTTTTAATTTTTATTTTTTTCTCTAAATTAGGAATTAGTATTGTAATAAGCAATGATTATCCTTTTACCTTCTGAAACATACAAAGTTACATGAAAAGCACTGCCATTTATGGATTTATATAAAGAGCACTGCTATTTTCGTTATTGCTTGAAAAACACTGCCATCTATGGCATTACATGAAGAACACTGCCATCTATAGCATTACATGAAGAGCATTGCCATCTATGGCATTACATGAAGAGCACTGTCATCTATGGCTTTACATAAAGAGCATTGCCATTTATACCATTACATGAAGAGCATTGCCATCTATGGCATTACATGAAGAGCATTGCCATCTATGGCATTACATGAAGAACACTGCTATCTATGGCATTACATGAAGAGCATTGCCATTTATGGCATTACATGAAGAGCATTGCCATCAATGGCATTACATGAAGAGCATTGCCATTTATGGCATTACATGAAGAGCATTGCCATCTATGGCATTACATGAAGAGCATTGCCATCTATGGCATTACATGAAGAGCATTGCCATCTATGGCATTACATGAAGAGCATTGCCATCTATGGCATTACATGAAGAGCATTGCCATCTATGGCATTACATGAAGAGCATTGCCATCTATGGCATTACATGAAGAGCATTGCCATCTATGGCATTAAATGAAGAGCATTGCCATCTATGGCATTACATGAAGAGCATTGCCATCTATGGCATCTCATGAAGAGCACTGCCATCTATGGCATTACATAAAGAACATTGCCATCTATGGCATTACATGAAGAACATTACCATCTATGGCATTACATGAAGAGCATTGCCATTTATGGCATTACATTAAGAGCACTGCCATCTATGGCATTACATGAAGAGCATTGCCATCTATGGCATTACATGAAGAGCACTGCCATCTATGGCTTTACATAAAGAGCATTGCCATCTATGGCATTACATGAAGAGCATTGCCATCTATGGCATTACATGAAGAGCATTGCCATCTATGGCATTACATGAAGAGCATTGCCATCTATGGCATTACATGAAGAGCATTGCCATCTATGGCATTACATGAAGAGCACTGCTATCTACATTTTTCTACATAGTTTAGATTGTTATAGACACATTATGTACCTCTTCTGGTTCATCCTCAACATCCCAGTTGCGATCATTGAGATCAGAAGTCGCTGTTCTTTTGGCCATCCTTCACAAAGTAATCTGGAATAAATAGTAGATATTAATGTTTCTTATATTTATTCAAAAAGGGTGTATTAACCACACTCTGCAAGAACTACACACCTAATTGTTAAACCTAACAAAACTTTCTTGGTAATGAAGACACTATTTTTCAAGGAGTAAAAGAAATTTTCTCTGGAGGTCATCAACTGTTATGTTCTGCTTAATGGAAAACATATTTGCAAAGCTCAGAACTGTACTCTGATGTAGCAAAAAAGATTACATCCAACTAAAAATATTTTAAAAGCACTCAGATCAATGTGAATTATAATTCAATTTCAGAAACTGCAGTTCCAAACCCAATGAAAGTTTATGATGTTTTGCTAGATATTTCAACTTCATGTAATCCTCATCCTGTTTGTTTTAAAGTCACCTCTCTTACTATAAACTGTAATTAAATCACTGCAACACGAGAATGAATAAACATATCCGAGATAAATATTGTGTTTCCATTTTTTCCCCACAGCAATCGGAATATCTCTTTCTTATATTCTGTGCTTATCATTTTAACATTTAAGAGCAAAATCTTAAACACATGCCGAAGTCAAATGGTACTAAACAAAGTAATATGCCATGACTCAGAATCCATATTATTCAAAAATTATTTTAGCACAACAATAAAAATGATTTAAATTAACAAAATTTCTTCATGTATTTGCGTATCAGTGGAAAGTATTTCTGAAACTCATTAGTCTACCTTTTCAACTAAAAGGTTAGATTTCATTTCATTAAAAGCAATGTTTTCTCCAGGAACTGATGCAAGTCAGCACCCAGTACAATGTTTCCCTCCTGATATCAACTAGTGCTCTACCAATATCCTCCTTACTGACTTGATTAGCAGAGAGAGAGGTGACAATACTTTTTCAAAACATAATTTCTTTGTCCCAAAACAGCTTGAAAAAAAAAATACTTTCTCTGCTTTGTTGAAATAAAAAAGAACTATCATGACTCAAACTTTATCAGATTGCTGTTTACAACTAACATCATTTCAACCAATTTTAACACGTTCTCCATTATCATGTGTGGAAATCATTCATCTCTGCACTTGCGATGTCAGACTGATTAGCCTTCAAGAAGATCTACAAATTGTATTTCATCATTATTTGTTGGGAAGGGTATTCTGGGGCCTTGTAGTACTTTAGATTTCTGAACAATGAAAAATTGCTTGATCAAAGTTGCAAACAGAAATGGAATTGGAGAGCCATTGAACCTTTATATTTATATAAAGATCAGTGGCAATAAAAGCAGTTTCAAATTTTGTAATTAGTTCATGTCATAGTACTGTGTTCTTGTGAATATGTCAAGACTAGAGGAAACACCAACTACATGTATGTATGTGTATATATATATATATATATATATATATATATATATATATATATATATATATATATATATATATACACACATACACAAACACACAGAGGCCTGGCACTTGACATTTTTCTTATGTGTGTAATGAATGTTAGGCACCTTTAAGAAGGGTTGGCAGATATTATTCAACAGAGATGCCTGTGTGCATGCACTTCATATAGGAAACCAGCCTGGTCTGTATATGTATATGTATGTATGTATATAAAAACACAATCAGTGGTGATGCACTTACCAGTCACCACAATGAAAAGCTCAGTATCATCCATGAAAGACAGGTAATTGCTAATTATATGAAATCAATGGAAAAAATATAACAGCTACCCATTCATAGAAAACATGGTTTGCTTTGCACACAAAGTTATTGTGTTTGATGAAATTAAGCAGATGATTTAGACACGGCAGTATGTATCCACATAAAGCCACAGTAGGGGTTCAATATTAATATTTTACCAGTGTCTTTCAAGAACTTCAAAATGAAAATGCCACATTTTATCTTTGCTCCAGCTTATCTGGCAAATTAGACAGCACTTTATTTTTAAAAGTTTTGACTATGAGAAGTCTAATATGCTATTTTGCATTGATTTACTTATCAAAAGAAACAATAAATTCCATTAAATTAACCTCTACAATACTACAAAAACATTTTTCTTTTTCCCATTAAGTAGACAAGTTTATATGAGATGTTGCAGAGATATAACTTTTTAGGAAATTTACTTGAAATCAAACTCCAATGTCTTAATAAAAAAATTTTTAAAAAAATTAGCAGTCATACAATGATGTCTGCCCAGATATTTAAGCTGTTTTGGCCCAATGTCTTACTTTCAGCATAAATGGGGTGTTTGGTATTGTTCCCTAGAGGCCAAATTTTCAATGTCTCACACATTTGGCAGCCAATATTGACACTCTTCAGAGATCAAAGTCTAACTGCTTTAGTCAGACTATAATGAAACAAAGCTACCCTGCCATTCTGAGCAACACTAGCATGTTATTCTTCATTTTGTTACAGGAACTTGCCTTTAGTTCAAACAACTTTGGTATTCCTTGTCTACCACTCCTTTTCAACCAAGTGAAATATATGTCAATGGAACTTGAAAACACATCCACTTGCTTATATAAAGTTTTTTTTTTAACTTGACAAAGCAATACATAGGCCCATTATATACACACACAGACACAACATACACCACATAGTAGAACCTGTTTTGGAAGGCTGGCAATCTCATCAATACAAGCCATGGGAATTCATCTGCTATGTACCTTTATCACTCATTTCTGAGATTTCCTTGATTCTCATGAATATGCTTAAGCAATCACTGCAAGTGAAAGTAAATTTTTATTAACACTGTGACCCAACATGACCTTCCACACAGTTTGAATGAGCTGATCAATTTCTTTGACAAGCATGTTCACTGATGAGTACCACTGTGTTGATGTACATTACTCATAACAAGGAGAAAATCTCAACCAGCCCCTGGGTGAAAAAATTACAACCTTATAATATACGCATTTCCTTAAAAAGTCAATATTTATCCTCCAGAAGGTACATATGAGTCATGTACTAGTGTCCTATAAACAAGCGACACGTCAGCACCTGATTGCTGCAATTTGCATTATATGAAGGATGCTACTGTCCAACAAAGTATTCCCTGTTCTGAAGCTTGTTTGTTGTGTTTCATTCCACACATACAGAGCATACCAGTGTACATAACATTAGATATCACTCCAATATTACATATAGGATCCCAAGGGCAGGAAACACTTGTTTCTCAACCTGTTTGGAGGGCATGCAGCATTTTAGTTAGACAAAGAGAAATAATACACACTGCACTAACAATGTATTAAAAAATGAGGAGATGATCTCATTTGTTTTGAGTTTTTCTACCTTAATTTTGCGCTCTGCACTGCACAATATATTTCCTTGCATACTTATATTTTTATCATAAAAATTCTTATAGTTTCAGGTAACTCATTTTATGTGTGTGTGTGTATATATGTATATATATGTGTGTGTGTGTGTGTGTGTCACCAGATTGCTAATGTTCATTTGTTCAATAGTATAAATAATTAAGGCAGCTGATATCATGATAACAGTGATTGTGATGTTGCAACCATAACAATTCTCAATGCCTTTACCATGCCATTCTTTAAATCTGTATGCAGCTAGAAGGAATCAAGGAAAACATTACACTAACTTTTCCACATTATTAATTCATTTAATTTTATCAATTCCATTTCACAAGAATCAATTTCCAAAGACTGGACTAAAAAACTAATTAATATATTTGATTCACTTTTTTAATTTCATCTTTGAGCAACATACCATACTGCATTCACTTTTTTTATTAAACCAACTTAAACAATTTCTCCTCAGCAGGATTTTAAAATCTAAATCCTTGAATTCTGGACTTATCACTTGCATACATTTTGTTGTTTCTTGTTTTAAACATCAATGGCCCTATATCTTGATGTGGTTTTGTCAAACTTCCAGTCACAAGACTATTTGCATAAATCCAATACTATTTTGCTTTTTTCTTTTCCACCCCAGAGGATTGTCCAATTCCATAATTCATTCCATGAATGTGTTAGTCTCTTTGGCATTCTGTTTTCATTATTAGACATTAATGTATCTATTAATTTCTGTCAACTAGTCTTGCATGGATCATACTCATCTGTAGCCTTGCACTTGACACCAATGAAATTATGTAAAGTTGCAATTGGGATATTACTACCACCTGAAATCAAAGGTGTACCTGTACATGGCACCATAAAAAACAGCTGATTTTATGATGATTAACACCAGATATCTGAGGGATTAAAACTGCCTAGTGGTGCTTATCAAAAGAGAGGTGCCAAAGCACATAAACATGTAATTGGACTTTTGACTGAAATGATCATCAGCCACAAAGGTGTGTCCTAATCCCCTTATCTGTTGAGATGCAACAGATGTGGCTTCACCTAATTTCATTAAAATCACTTGAACTTTTTGAATTTCAACCACTACACAACAGATACTTGCTTTGTATTAATGGATTAAATAACAGAATATAGCTGACAAAAACGCTTGTGTAACTAGGATTCATCTGGGGACATTTTATGTAACCAAAAATGAAAAATATGATTCTTTTACTCCCAGAGAGCACTGTCTCCTGTAGTGTATACCAAGCATGCATCCAGCAGACTCTAACCTGCAAATTTTTTTACACCCATTTCAAACTTGATATGAGCATGCTCCATACTTCCAAATTTCTGAGCACGTCTCCACACCACAGAATGATCTGAGATCTAAGGACTCTAAGAATACATTTGTTCCATGATTGTCTATAGACAAGTATTTAGGACTGCATCTATTCCTTGACTGTTGACAAATATCTAGTGATGAATATATTCAATGAGTGTCTATTGACAAGTCTCAGAAATGCATCTATTCCACGACTGTCTATTGACAAGTCTCAAATGCATTTATTCCACAACTGTCTATTGACAAGTCTCAGAAATCCATCTATTCCACGACTGTCTATTGACAAGTCACTGTGAATGAATTTGTTCAATTGTCTATTGTTGACACTCTAACAATGCATCTATCCATGATGTCTAGTGATAAGTCTCTAGGAATGCAGGCAGATATGAGGATACGGTTAGGCAGCTGTAGAATGAAGTGTCCTAACACAACTCCAAGTGTAAGAAAAATCTAGTCATGTAATCAATAGCAGTTTTCTGATATTGTAGCTTAGCATACAATGCCCCATCCACACAGCACATCTCCAATGAAGGAAATAAATAGTTAGGACAAAGTTACATTCCTCACTTTGCTGAACAGCTCTTTTTCTTCTGGTGTGCTGTTGGTAGCCATATTCTGAAGAGGAGAATGAAGAACTTGGTAGATCTCAGACAAAGTCTGAACTGCTGCCTCTAAGGAAAACCATCTGCAACTAACTTAATCCTCATCTGCAGCTTGCCTCTACCTCAGTTCATTGTACTACCCATCTGAGCAACTTGCTTCAATATCAGCTGGTAGTCACTGAATGAAGAAACAACCTTACAAGCCTGCCAGTCTGTACACTACATAAAGGATACCTGTTTAATCCTAGTGCAGTGTTTTAAAATAACTTTATAGCACCACCACTATGTAAAAGTCATGACCTAAATGACATCACAAGCTAAATTTGCAAGCTTATTCAGAGAATCACTTTTGCTAAAAATATCAAACACCAGGAAAAGCAAGACAGTTAAGGAAGTGAATCAAGTCTGCTGACAAAAAAACTTCACATATATACATTAAGCTTTTTAAACAATGTCACGTGTCATTTCATCACAATTGGTCCTATAAAGTCTGAAGCATGAATGTTCACTTTATCCTCTAATGAGGAAATCGCTGCAGCCAACATTTCTGTTTTATCTTGCTCACTTAAATAACCTCTGGATAAAATTTGTAAAGCAAGGCATCAATTTGATATCTGAAAAGCAGGATGTCTATTTTGTATCTGAAAGGCAGCACATCTATTTGGTATAAAAAGAGAATAAACGAATCATAAATTCTGCTTTATATACTTTACTCTCACTTGTGGTAGGTATAAATTATCTACTTATCATACTACTATCATAATATGTAAACTTTTGTGTACAAAGCAAAGCATGTGACCTACGAATGTTAAATAAATTTGATAAATTACTTACAATTAGTGCTTGCTTGACTTTAACATATACATGATTCTGCCAGAGGTAGGACAAAATACATTTTGGATATTTATGTATATACAGAAACTTGCCAGAACCAGTTCAGTGGGTATTGGAACTGTTCCAGCAGTTGCTGCAACTGGTGCAATTATGTGTGGCTGAGCAATGGGATTAAGGCTTGCATGTACATGCAACAAGCTGTTAACAGATACTTTTATTGTTGTAATCTGGAGTTTTGGAAAAATGTGGGATGTTTTGGGGGGTATTATAAGTAATAAAGAGATAAAATGTGGTCATGATGGTTTTTTAGTCTTTGATTAAAAATTGGTAGCTCTTTGGTGTTGGTGAGATAAAAATGAAAGACTGACCCGAAATGATTCATAAATAATTGTTGAAAAATTTGAGGTTTTTTTTAAATGATCTTATTTAACTAAGAGCTGTTATTTTGCTCAATATGTTTCAAGTTTAATGCATAATAATTGACCCATCCCTTTTAAAGGAACAATGGTTCAATATAATAAAAAGCACCTTCAACTTACATAAAAAAATGTAAAAACTGTATAAAGTATGACATGCTTCAGTTGCTATTGAGCATACACACTGCTGATCCAATTACTAAGGACAATAATAGTGTCCTTAGACAATAGCTTGCCTCAAGACCTGTAGGAAAACATTGTTTACTAGGAAATATTTGGAGACCTGAATAAATACACAAGTCAATTTAACATGAAACTTCAATGGTAGTTGACATCAGGACCTGGAGGAGAATATTGCTACATATGAAATATATCAAAATCCACATAAACGCAAGTCAGTTTAATATGATTTTGTTTTTGTATTTTTATATTTGAAGTACAGCAGTTGCAACATTGTGTGACAAATAATAGCTATAAAAAAATGAGTAATTTTGCATATATGGAAATTGGAGTTGGGGAAAGTGGACTTTGAATCTGTGATTTTTTTAAAACACCAGCCCTGAGCCTGTGTGGAATAAAGTTTTCTTTGAACACTGACAGGTGACAGAGTATCCACTGCTGCTGGAATCCATGACACAATACTGAGTAAGTATATACTTTTCTGGAACAACTTTGCAATTCAGCCAGATAATTGGGCAGCTTGCTACTAATAAATTTACTTAGACAAATTTGTAATTCCTGGACAACAAGAATAATCCTATTTTTCTGATCAATTTTGTAAATCCTGTAGATTGCTCACTTTTTAAGTGGTTATCTGTCTTGTATGAGAAAAATTTGCTAATAATTCCTGCCTGATGTTTACAAATGTCTTCTGATAGAATTTGTAATTCAAAGTACTTTGGGTAGTGTCAATAAGGGTTATATAATATTAAAACTTTAGACTGATTCTGAAATAACAAAACTACATGTCCGTGACTTGGCGATTGCATCAGTCAATGTCATGATTAATTTGAAGAGAACCTTGTCATTGATTTTGAGAAACTTTGTTTTGCAATCAGGCAGTGAAGTAACCAGTCAGCTTAGGATTTGAAACCGGAAAACCTGAAATTATAGCATGTCAATGTTATGACCCTAAGCAGTTTTTAAAGAGACCACCAGTATCCAACCGGAAGATAGTCAATTTGAGTTGGTTTCTCAAGCTGTCATAAATTAGCTTGTAACATCAATTAGTACAGTTTTTGATGTGACTAAAGAAACATCACAGTACTCTGAAAGCAAACTGTGTACTCAAAAAAAAAGATGGAAAAAGGAGGTCTAGGAAATTTGGACAAAATCTGGAACAAAGGCTTCTGCGACTAAATATCTTCGCTCGAATCTGTCTCACTTTCCTAACTAGATGTAAAATTTATGTTATTATGTGCATTTAATTTAGTAGAAATTTAATTGTGTATGTATAGGTGAATTATCATCATAATATAGCATATAGCGAATTATTAATATTCAAGATTAATGTATAAAGTTGTTAGTATAGAATCAAAGTGGATGGTGAAATCTGCCACGTTGTTGCATGATGGTGCATAACTAAATTTAATAGCAAGTTATTAGAACTTGTTTGTATTTGAATATATAGTTGCATATTATCCAGTCAGGCATTGTTGGCCTTGTGCACGCATAGTTAGACACTTTTTATATTTGTGATTCTTTGTAAGGTAGGAAATGCATAGGAATATTGCTGATGTTGATAGTTTAAGACATCGAGAATTAGGGATACATGTGTATGTATCAGGTCATGATGTTGTCATAGCCTTTATTATAGAAAAATTGTATGAAATATTTAGATGAGTGCGCGAGTTGACATAACGATTTAATTGCTGATGAAAGGTCTGAGAGTGTTAATTCTACTGTGATTGAGCAGGAGACAAAATTGTACGTCCCTTCTAATCCACAGGAATCATTCTTGATGAATTAGGGCACCATCTGAAGATTAGATAGAGGAGAAAATGTGGAGAGCATGTGGAAATAGGCAGTTGTGCGAAGGGGCTGGGCCAGAGAATGGAAACAAGGGCACTGGACAAACTGAATAGGGATACAAGGCAAAAATTACAGAAGCATAACATATAAGGGACGCAGGAAGGAAACACTCACCTTTAATTCTGTATGATGAAATAATTGACAATTTGAATAGGTCTTTGTACAGATTGAAAAAAATTGCGTTGAAAAATTGTCCTGTAATTGTTTAAAAAAGTGATATAGTTAATTAGACAATTATACCTTTCATCTTACTACTTTTATATTTTATACACCTAGAATATCTGCTTTATTGACAAGGGGCTCAGAGCTATTTAATCTTTTAATTGTCAATCCTTTTCTGGTCTTAGTAATAATAATAAGTGGGCATGTGACATTACTCTTGTCGGAACTGAAGATATTTGATATTCTGATAAATACATGGAAAACAACATCACCTCAAAATACAAGCAACATGTTATACTAGTACAGCAAAGCCTATATCACCAAGAACAGACTAATTTAAATTCAATTCAGCAATTCAAATCCTAGGACAAGACAAGGTGAATACACAGGATTAATACTAAAAATGTGTGTTCTAAATGATTTTATGCAATGGATTAACAGATAATGGATTAGAGTAATTACCATATAGAAACATAAGTTAGTCTAAATATATTTCTTAAATTAGTAACAAGCAGCCTGATATTCTGACTGAAGTACAAAGATGACTCTCATGAAGCACGTTTCAACACAACTGTTCTCCACCGCCAGTCATGTCAGAAGAAAAAGGTGCATAACATGTTGTTGGTATTAGGTGACAGCATACATTACATCATGAAAATCTGTCCAAAATTTACAAGATAGAACCTGAACTTGGGTTTCAGAAACCTACAAAAGATAAATATATTACCAATATATAATTACCAATATATAATATCAGCAGAAAAACAATACCTTTTGCTGTGCTCATATAAAGTCATACAGCAAAAATACATGGTCATGATGGTATAATTTTATCAAAGTGTAAAATTTAACTTGTAGACTTGTAAAAGTACAAGTTACACAGGTCATGTGTATCATTCAAGTTCAACTATTTCAGCAATGAATGCCATTTTAAAGAATTTGATTCTACATACCTTTAAGTGGTAAGTATTCACTTCATTTTGATTTGTATACATCCTTTGGAAGGTCATTGTTTAGACACCACGAGAAGTGCATACAGCAACATCAATGTTAAAGTACATAGACATTAAGTGATCAGTACAATCGGGATTCAATATCATGTGCTGTGATGTCACAATGAAAGCTACGCATATTGATAAACAAATCTGTCTTACCCTCGACTGTAACCATTCCACTCAACATGCTTTGACTTGTTTCATACTAAGCTAGAGTACAAGTCTCATGGATCATGTATGTGCATTTACTCATTTTAAATTAAATTAAAATTGTCCTTTTCAACTTTAACTCTAACTTTATTTTACCAAGTTTATTCAATCCTTATTATCGAATGCTCTCCACCTCAACTATCACAAAGAAACTGCCAGACAAATATTATCAATCGCCATGGACTTTTACAATGGTGGCAATACACTAAACCTGGGTCAAATATGAGTATGTAAAATCAAATTCTAAAAAAAGACACCCACTGCTGAAAAAGTCAGTGCTAAATGCCTACATCACCCATGTGACTTGTACTTTACCACTGTAATAGTCCATGGTAATAATTTTTGTCTCGAAGTTTCTTAGTGATAGTTAATGTGCAAAGGATTTAATAATCAAAATTGAATATACTTTGGTTAAAAAAATACTGTTAAATTTTAAAAGAATAATTTATATTTAAAATGTGTAAATGCGCATATCGTGTGACTTGTGCTCTAACAAGTTTATGATTAACTTCTAATAAAAAAGCAATAACATATTTTATGCAATAATGCTTAAGTATATTTGGTTTTTCTGATATAAATACTGAGTAAGAAATGAAATGCCTCACTGAAGTATGTAAGTGTCTGACGCTGGAGCCGTTAACATTACAGGTAAGGTACAGGACCGGTCGAAACGGGGAGGGTGGACAGGAAGGCATGTCAGTTTAAGCATACTTGTGAAAGTATTTCTTTCGAAAAGTAAATACTGCCCACTGCTACGCTTCCATTTCATTTCAAACGTATCACATAATGAAATAGCTTGAGGCGACATTTTTGTTTTCATTTACCAAGAAATCGAAATCGTTGATCTTTAAATTCTCTCGTGTTGCTATTCTCTTACATCCGGGAATTTAATAGAGCACCTTAGACCTTATCGCTCTTTTATTCCACATATTCACTAAAAAAGTAGTTCCTATTATTATTTCATCGTTGCTAGAATATTAACAAAGTAATGATACAGTTTAATTGTATACATAATAATTAAATAGAACTTAGAAAACTAGCACTGTAGAGCTCAATTTAAAAATTAAATAATACTTATCAAAAATTGACTAGGCGTAGGAAATTATCAAGTCCTATGTTTGGAACAACGACGAAATGAAAAACTTAAGGGTACAGTAATCAAGTAATGGATTGACAAGAGAAAAAAAAGGATTACACCAATATCAGGACCCAGGGATATTAATAAACAACTTAAGATGTCAAGAGCAGACTTAGACCACCTGCAAGTACAGCTAAAAGCTGCCATACAAAATCACCAGGTAATTAAATAACTTCGTATCCCATATTCAACGCAACTTTGTGGAATATCTCTACATTATTATCATAGTGAATTTATTGCTAAGTTCCGTATTTAGCAACCTGTAGTTTCAATATCGCATGTGACAAATGAAAAATTTTCTTTCCATTAATTATATTAGTCTTGTTGAGGATTGATGTAGTTATCGCCAGATTTTACCGCAAATATGAGGCAGTAGAAAAGTTCGCTTGTAGATGAACCCTATTTATTGATCGATTGCTGAGTAAGAAGCCAAAGTCGAGTCCATCTTCATCACTGGCAGCAAGTGAAGCTGTAACTTTCTGCAATCGATAAAACTTAGTCTCTTAGCACGAAACTACCCTAAAACCATGTAAAGATGGTGCAAATATCTAATATCATTTATTTTTTCTGTTTCAGATGCTGGTTGCGAAGATAAAACAAGAGTCACAGGTGAGACCTCTGTACATGTATCCATTGTGTCTGTTGGCATTCTGATGTAAAACTTCATTTACCATAGCTGAGCCCAGATTATTGATTTTTGTTCGGGAACTTTTGTTCAGCCATTTTGTCATAAGCTGGAAAGTACTTTGTAGGTAACATGTAATTTATATTGTTTTATATTACAGAATGCTGTTCTAAAGTGCCAACTTCATGATATTCAGACAGAAATAACAATTTTAAGTGAAAAACAGGTAGGTCATTTTATGTTTTATGCTGTATGTTTAATTTATGTAATGGTCCATGATCTACTGTAAATACTCTAAATGAATTAGTTATCAGTAAAATTATTGAGTTCACAACATGTATTTTTTAAATTATTTTATTACAAAATTTTTATTGCATTTTGATCAATTTCAGTTCATTTCTTCACAACTTATTCAACACCAGATAGCCAGTATTTTGCTGTTATGTAGATGAACTTTCTACATGCATACATTCAACTTCTATCATTTTACAGGGAAAAAAACTATTTGAGGGGGAAAAAAAATCATATTTTTTGAAGATAGTTCCAGATAATGGACTTTATTGTGAAGGCAATTAGAACTTATATAATGGGCCTGCATCCATTTTCCATTTGTTAACAGTTTTTGTTAATCTTTCTATACTACCTGGAGAAAACTTATGAAACATGGCACATAGTTCTATCCAGGGATTTTATTTTAGTCCTAAATAAAAATTGTGCTAATATGACATCCAACATGGCTGCCATGGTGGCCATCTTGAATGGATGGTCAAGTTGACATGGTATTTTTCACTAACAGAGATTAGAAGTTAGTTTTAATCAAACCCAGTTTGTGGATATATCCGTCAGAAAAAGAGAAAAAAATACTTTTTCACTAGTGGCAGTTGACTTGCAGCATGGATTTGGTTAAATGGTAGGTAAAACATAATTAAAGAAAAGTATGTTTTAAATAGGGGTATAAACAACCTCATTTGAATTTTTTTTTAAATTACAAATGCTTTAATATCAGTAATCTATATTGGAAAAGAATTGTTCATTAAAATTTGATTGAAATATCTGCCTTTATAAAATTATTGTTTAATCAGTGAAATTTGAATGTTGTTAGCAGATTTCAGACAAACAAACTAATTATTGGACAGTGAATTGGAGCTAAACTATTATCAGGGCTTGAAAATGATGCTAGCAAACATTGCTTGTTAAAATTCTGAAATTGCTAGCTGAAAATAAAAAATAAAATTTTTTGCAAGTGGTATTGTGTCCAGTTGTATTTTAAAATATGAATTATGCTGTTGGCCATTGATATTTTATCTAATTGAAAGCATTAGAACTATCAGCATGATGCTTGTACTAAGAAAAAAAACAGTAGTTTCTAGCTCAAGTTGTTGACATAAATAAACCATCAAAGTGTTGTGAATTTTAAAATTGTTTTAATTTAATATAATGTTTATCTACCTCTAAGAAGTTATTTTCTTATTTTGAATATAATATTTAAAAAATTGTCTATAGTTTCAAAAGCTAACCATTTCATCTATGTGACTGACTTGAGAACCTAAATTTCGTCTATTTTATTTTTTATAGAATCTGCATTTTATTATTGATGGTGTCCAGAGATAAATTAAAGTATTGTCATTTATTTCAATATCTTTGAAACTCAAAATTTAAAATATGTTGATAAAAACTATCAAGCAGCAGTGTTTTTCTATTTTGTGAAAAAAAATTATAATAATATTATTATGAATGATAATAATAAACTTAGAACATGACCTTAGAAATTAAATTTAGGCTGCATCCTTGACACTTATTTATCATTTTTGTCACAACTTAACTCTATAGTACCCATAAAGTTCACCATAAAGAGATCGTAAAATAAAGATTAAAGATCACTACAGTTGATTTTAAATTGAATCAGTATACATCAACTAACTTTCAGATTAGAATATGCTGATGCTAAGAAGCACAAAATTTTGTTGGCTGACAGAAATGTCCTATTGATTGAAAACCAGACAAGAACATGAGGTCAATAATTATAGGAAATGTAAAGAAGAGAATATAGAAAATACTGTGATGGCCTGTTGTGTATCATTCATATGGTGTTTGTCCATTAACACAAATCTGTTGTTACACCTCCTAAAGTACTCGGAGGATTTTCCTGATATGTTTATTACACATTCATCCAGTCATCTTGGTGGCCCTAAATGGAAATTGTGCTGCTTAACTTCCAAAGTGACCACTGGTCACCATCTTAAAAGTTTTATTTTAGTTACTTCTCAATCAACATGTCTTCTTTGCAAAAGCACTTTATGTGATGTCTGTGGTAAAAGTCATAGAGATCATGTAAACCTTCAACACCTATTATCTCAATAAAGGGTGTCATTTTTTAAAATACATAACTTCAAATGGTAATGATTCACTTTATTTCAACCTTCATACATTCATAGTCCTTTTGGAAGATCAATATTTACATGCTCCAAGAAATACATAAGGCAAATTCAATGCAGAATTATGTGAACATTTTTGGATGAAGTTAACTTAAGGTGTGATCCAGTACTTGGGTATTTTTCAGAGATTTTTATTTTTTTCATAAAATACTAAATGCTATGTTATTAAAAGTATACATTTGAAAATGAGGAAAATGAAACGTGAACAAAAAAGGGATATGTAATCATACTAAACCACATAATTTCTTTATTCCAAGTCAGGGAAAAGAACATATGGCATAGGAAATAAGTCAAGGCTGTCAGAAAATAAGAAATAATAATTACAGAATAATAATCTTACTTCCTGCCAATTTGTGTAACAGTTGTATGAAACTTAACCATTGCTTATAAGAACATTCATTAGCATCAGATTCAAATTTTATTATCATTTTTGACTGTATTTTTGATTAGACTGTGTATTTGTTATTAGTCTTTAGGATAATAGGTAAAGTAAGTGATGCAGTGTTTAGGAAAGTTAGCTTTATTAAATTATCAATTATTAAGTTATGGAAGTCAATTGAATGTTTCACTTAGGTCTCTTATTTTTTTAATAATTTTGTTCAGATGTTGATACACATGAAAAGGTCAAGTATGGTATTAAGTTAGGTTCTTAGTTGTATCATTTGAATTTCAGAAAATCCTAGTTCAAAAATTGCGGAAAGATTTAATAGCAGACAGAGAAAATAGAAATACTCCATCACCAAATGCTATACAGGTAAGACTTAAAAAAAACAGAAAAATAATCACAAAGTGCTAAACAGATAGGACAAAAAAAACCATACAAATTCATGTACTCTATCACCACATGGTAAGACAGAAAAAAAAACCCAAATACTCCATCTCCACATGCTATACAGGCAAAGTAGAAATCAAATATTCTGTCAGCATATGCTATACACATAAGACAGAAAACAAATTATGCATCACCAGTTGTTATACAGGTAATTGGATGTGCAAAGTATATATGCAGCATTCATCATTTTGGCACTCTTCACAGTAAAAATCACCAGCATTGTGCATTAAAAGATAAAAACAAAGGAATTGACAAATGTTGATTTATGATTGTAAAACAAGATTCTGATCAGTTTTGGGGATATCAAGAGTAAACCAGTATTATAGTTGGGGAATCATAATGAAAGGTTTGTTGTTGATTGATCACTGTACTAAACTTTTCTTGTAACAAAAATATCTGCATTTTAGTAAGTGTTATCATTTATTCAAGTTTATTGTTGCTGTGAAACAGGTTAGTTGTTAAAATTAGGTCTATATTTGACAGAGTGGAATGTTTGTTTAACATTCCTGTACTTTGAAAGAACCACAGTAATATTATATGGTTGATATATACACATATTCTTCACTGCTGTTCTTAAACTCATTTCCACACTGTAGAAGTTAGACACATGAAAATGGGGGTCAGTAAGAATCTTGTGTGTGTAGATTTTGCCAGCAATTATTAAATTTTGATCACACACAAATAAGAGATCAGGATGATTTATCAAAAATTTCCTGGGAAAAGGCACTTAACTCATATTAACTCAACATAATATCTTTAAAAGTACCATTAAAACCAACAGAAAGAACAAACAGAAGAAATGCTTATAAGGAACTGATATTTGCCTCTGTGGTTGTTCTTATCCTCAGAGACACAACCAAGAGGATAAACTTTTAGAATGGAGGTCACCTGTGAGGTATATATTTAAAAAAACAGACTTTTTAATGTTGCCATTTTCATTGTAAATTAGTTTTAATTTGCTTATGTAGGCTACTGACCAGTGAAATATCCATACTTTCCAGACACTGTCAGAATTGTTATTACATGGGGATGCATGTTTTCATTCTGCATATTTTAATGGAGTTAATGCTTTCATAAACTGAGACTTTATGATGATGTGATAAAGTTTATGAATTAAAGGGATCGAGCTGTAAGTTTTATTGTATTTTGCTTTCAGAATTGTTTTGTATTTTTCATAATACTTTTCTTTGTTATAGCCCAAACTAACTGTTCCAGTACAGCAGAATACCACAGATGTACATCCCACTGATTTGTCTTTGAAGACACAAGTTTCAAATATTCAGTCAACAAAAACAGAACTCTGTTTACCACAGTCTGAAATTATCAATAAACCCGATGTGCCAAGAAATGCAAATTCACCACCAATACGAGTACCACAGTATACAGCCCATAAACCTTCTATACTGCAGGTAAGTAACCTTGTTGTGATCAACATCCATTTTTTTTTCTTGAGCATCAATTCCATGCATCATAAAAAAATTCAGGTCAAAATCTGAGCTCATTTCAGACTTCCTTCCTTGACATGCTAAGGTTTGAAAATGCATTATAAGAATTACTTCTTTTTAACATTTTAAAATAAATTACTATGGACCCCTTATAGTCCATGGCAATAATGGATGACTCTATCAGTTTATATGTAGAACGTTAATTTGCAAGAAGAATCTTGATCCAAGAGAGAGAGAGAGAGAGTGTGTGTGTGTGTGTGTGTGTATGTGTATGTATGTGTGTTTTCTCAATTGACAAGCCAGCCATCAATTCAAAGGCTCATTACTTGTGAACGGTTATATTTGGTTTGTAATGCAACTGCTCTTTTTAATGCCAACATGGTAATTGACCTGTTGGAATGTTTAAGAAAGTTGGATGTAAAATCAAGTTCACATATAATTGGAAAATGTCAGGAAAGTCAGATCCTGACTGTATATAAGAGCTGGCTGTTGTTTGGAGTCATCTGTTGCAGGAGGTTAGACTGGTTCGTCACTGTTTCATAGAGAGGTTGAAAGCAAAGACAAAATCTGCAGGTATATATATATATATATATATATATATATATATATATATATATATATATATATATATATATATGCTGGACAGACTGCAAGATTTGGATCTTCATTTGACTCTAGTGAATGACCTTATTTTTGACTTTGATCCAGAGACTGGCATATTGAGGATCATTTCAAACAATGAGAACTTTCTGTACTTAGCTCTGGTTACCTTGAGCAGAGAGGTAAATCAAGGGACATAACTCAATTGTTAATTGTTATATGATTAGACCTTATTGTGACTACCTCCCTTGAGTAAATTTAGACATGATATAGTATTGCAAAGGGTACAGAATCATTTCTGAAGATAATATTTCTCAAAGGTAATTGTAAAAGAAAAGAATTTTTCAAAATTTATTATTCTGGTTTGATTAGAGGGATATTGATATTTGCTTTTAAGAAATAAAATGTAATAGCATGAAAATTTAAAATTCATCTGGATAGTCATCCCTGTTGTTTGATCCAGTATCATCTGAACTTTACAAGTCATCAGTATTCTCAGCATCTTAATTTTGATTGTACAAGTTGACAAATTTAGAATAGAATATATTTGATAGGTAGTAATGGAGGTTTGTATCCATTTCACTATAAATCTGGATTAGTGCATGATCCCAAACAATACTTATATACTATTCTGTTGTTGTTCTCTGTGCAGTGACCCAGAGTTATGTTTTTGTGTTAATTAGTTTAATATTCATATAATCCCTCATTTATTAGTTGTTGCAATAATGTGATCCATGCTCCCCTTTCTTCTTATACTTTTGTTGCCCTGAGTGGGGAAGCATATGCAAGACGTAGGGTACTGGGTCTGAAATATATATTTTTTTGGTTGTATATTTTGGTTTTTGCACCATATTTGGAATATATAACAACATATATAAGTGTGTGTGTGTGTATATATATATATATATATATATATATATATATATATATATATATATATATATATATATCACTTCCTGAAGCATTTCATGCTTTTGAATTTTGCAACAAGTCATGGTTATGGGGTGATGTGTTATGTCCTTTAATATATTGACAGCTTACCTCCAGTGAACATAACATCAGTTGTTTTTTGATTTTTCAATTTTTAATTTAGGGAAGTAAACAGACTAGTTTTAAGAACCAAGTGTTACAGCCTGGCATGGAACCTACATCAGGCAGTCACTCCTACAGCGACAATCACATCAGGGATATACGAAAAACAGTTGAGAAAAAACAGGTGTCTCCAGAAGAGAAAATGGTAAGAATGTTAATTTTCAGATGAGACAACTGTCTAAAGACCTGTTTGATTTAAATCCATATAATACAGTAACATTTTTCTTTTTCCTTTTGCATTAATTGATATTTGAAGATTATTGTTTACTTGCGAAGTCAGCATAGAATATAATTATTACTTTTCTCATGTTTTATCAGTGACAGCTTTTTTATCAACCCTTATGTTAGTTTTAAATCCTCTCCTGCATGGTATCTACAGATAGTTGATCATTGGAATCATTCCGAGTAATTTGGCTTTACATTTCAAAATTTTATTGTCACAGCTCACTGTGATGTCTTTACCACCAGTGCTATAAACAGTTATGATTGACTTGTTTAGAATTCAAATGAGAAAAAATAAAAGGATTGTGATGATAACATTACTTGTATAATGCTTTTATATTGCTTACATTACAATCCTAAAATGGTCATGTTGTAAAATTAATTTTTAAAGTTTTATTTCCACCAAGAATTAATTTGTAAAGCTTTTCATCTTATCTGGCAAGTCACAATAATCAGAACAAGAATTCATGATGCATTATTCTCCTGGAGTATTCATCTGAAACATGTATCATTGAATTCTTATCTCAAGTTCCCCATAGACATTTTAAGAGTCAAATTCTTTCTTTTGTCCCTAGCACAATCAGGTCTTTATTAAATTGAAGAGAACAGTATTACATTGTAATATTGTCACTTCTTTCCAGATATCCTTTTTAGAAACCCTTTCTATTAAAAATGCAATTGTCATGTTTGGAGTTCTTGGAAGATAATTGTGCTGTTAGTTTTTACCAGGGATTAAAATATGAGTTTTGTCCCTTGACATTTTATTTGTTCAGAATGACTAATATATTGTGTTTTAGTGCCTTATGAGTGGTATGGAGGAATTGAAATACAACAGAAGAAAAGGAAATATTTCAAATACCAGAATATGATTTCATTGTGACAGATAGTTTGATTGTGCCTTGTTAGTTGATGGTATGGAGATCCTATATGCTAACAGTGACATTTCCCAGTCAAAATAAACGTGATAGTTGGACACAAGTATTAGTAGCCAATGCAAATGGTGTACATGCTGTAAAACTGAACACATTAAATGGAAATTTGTATCTCATCCAAATATAACTGATATTTTAGAGATAGCTTAAAAGAAATGACCCTTTTAGTTAAGTGAGGGAGCTCAAATTTTCTTTCTGATGAGTATTTTTTTCTTCTTATATTTAAGGATAATTGTTTTTAAACTAGTAAATATATTTAGTTATTATTTATACAAGATAGAGCAAAAATTTATTTTTTGAGCTATTTAGTGGTCAGAATATTGTTTCTTTCTCCTTTCAAAAAATTCAGTGGGATGTCCCATATATGTCTGTGGGCTTCAACTGCAAGTATATCTTGTTTTTATTGCTAGAGCACCAAGTTGGATTCATTAAGCTATTCTGCAGGTTTAAACTAGATATAGATCAATTAAATTACTTTTCAGATTCAGTTAACTGTGTTTAGGTTTTGCATTCAGTTTTATTTCTTGGATACAGTTAAACTGTTGAGTAATTTATTTTTCTTAAGGTAGAATTTGTTTGATAGGGTTTGGAGGTGTTTACTAGAATCCTCATGTTCATCCATCTATCCATCCTTCTATCAACCACACAGTGTTACAAATGAAGTTCTTGCAGATTGCCATGCAATGTGGTAAATATTGTAACCATCATATAAATATGTGCTTATCAACAAATTTTTGCTCATATTTACTTGTAGTTGAATATTGTGTTTGAGAAAGTTTTTAAGCATAGATAGTCCCACATTTTTCATTGGATAGCCATAAAACTTGGTAAATATTTTGGTCATAATCTTGAAAATGCAGATGTTGGCAAATTGTTAACAGTAAGAAGCATCCTTCTCATGATTTAATTACATTGTATTTTACATTACAGTCAACGTATTGGCAAATCTGGTAATATATACATGTCTGGTATAACAGTTTATGTACTGCACTGGTCAGTGCTGAAAGAAAATTTGTTTTAGGCACAGGCCCCAGGATGGTGATGTAAATAAACTCACAAGTCCTGACTGAAGTTACACAGCCTGGACAGTATTTGTATTTCCACACCTATTCCAGATCTCATAATGTCTCCCGATTTTTTTGCAGAATACTCCCAATTATTACATTGTGTCTGTCAGTTTTTATTTCTTAGAAGAAAAACACCAAGTCCTACATAACTTGATATAACGTATGCAATCCACAGATGACATATTCTGTTTTATTACTTGTGAATATTGTAGTGATGAAATCAGTGGTTAATTTAGGCATAAGTTAACAGGCCCAGCTATAGGGCAAGGTGAATGAGGCAACCAACTTGGGCCCCATGCTTTTCTGCAATGCAGTTTTTTTGCTTGGGGCCTTGGGCCCTGCACATCCTAGTCCAGGCCTGTCAGCTAAACAAGCTACAGCTTAGGGCTTCACAGTCTGATGGGATCTCTCAAATTTCTTTTATACCAATTAGGGGCCTCTTCATCTTCCCATAGCTTAGGGTCTTGCTTTGTCTAAATCTGCCACTGGACAAAATAACTAATATCACAAGTGTTTTTTTGTCAGTATATATAATGTTAAGATTAAACATTATTCAAAAAAATTTCAGATTTTTTTTAAAACCAATACAACAGTCCTGTAGTAAAACAGTTTTTAAAAATATCACCAGTTAGCTTAAATCTCATGAATAATCACTGTGAATGCTGTGTAATTATCTCTGCAAACAAAATTACATCACCATTTCCACCAAAGAGACTTGGCCAGTTAACACACACCATTCCTCTACCACATATGTAAAGTTTAATTACCATGATTAAATTAAAAGAATGAAAATATGTGTAGACCATGCAGTATATGTGCCCCAAAGAACTAATTCAGAATAAATATTTTATTCAGTAAAAAAAATGTTTTATGCCTTAAGTCTTAAACCTAAGAAAAAAAGGTGGGACATAAAACATGGAAAAAACAGTTGTCACATGTAATGTGACTGTAGATTTGAAATGTAAAAATAAAGTCTTAGGCATGATCAGTTACAACAAAATAGGGAATCTTATTAGTCGTACAATTGCTTGTTCTTACATACACACATTGTCGAACATGGTTTCTTTACAGTATCTCTGAAGGGCAGATCAAAGGGAGAAATGGCACATACCATGGGCATGCCCACATTTGGGAAAGGGGGTGAGATCAGTAGTTGCCTCCTCCAATTTCTATTGTCAGCTAGTTAATGTGAAACTTTGATATTATACCTGACCTCTTTTCTTTTAGATGATGCTATTTAAACTGCTCAAGGTATAGTTTTATATCATTTTAGTCATTACAGATTACCATTTATGCATACTACATGTAACATGCATAGACTGAAAGAAGTTTTTGGGTTGTTTATTTTTAATTTTAAATTTTTTTTTAAGATTACTGAAAATTGTGTTTTCACAAAACACGACTATGTCTGGGGTTTAAAATCTTAATTTTAGCAAAGCTTCCATTTGATTAAAACTAGATCTCAATTTCACCTAGGACAGTGGTGATTTGATTTAGATTATGACGTGTTAAGGCATGTATGTCAACATCTTGAAAATACATTTACTTATTTCATCAGTGTGATCAAAGTTTCCTCAGGTAAACCATTTTTTTCCCACAAGCCAGACAGTCATATCACTTTAAATACAGTATGGGCTCGAACTAAAATTAAAGGGGCCTCAGGTGTTGGGTTATTAGATTTTTCTACCACTGCTGTTGTAGATAAAAGATCTATGAGTTGATTGTTGCATTTTTTGGTTGCTTACTCTGCCTTCTGCCTATTTTTGTAACTTGGCACATTTTAACACTTTTCTCACAATTTAAAATATCCAATGGTATGCCAAGAACAGCGCCAACTTTTAGTCTAGCCTAGCATTTGTGTATCCTAGATCTGCCATTTTTTTCAGGATCCCTTTTGTAACATTCCTTTGAGAAATGTAATGAGTACAAAGTGATGTATAGGTATTGCTTTGAAATCTTCTCACTTGCAACAATATATCCATACTTTCATTATGTCGTTACCTTTTGGAAAAGAAAACAAATATGTTGTCTTTTCTTAATGTGCTATTACACCTGTAAGCAATGCAAATCAGCATTGTATTTTACTCTGGCAACTGGCAGTCGAGATGCAGGAATCCTTACTATGATAACAAATCACAGAAGTAACTGAATAGATTCTACATTTCCTTTGCTTTCTGGTTTCCTTTAAAAATCACTGCTCCTCTTGAATGGAAAGTCACTTGAACATTTTTCCACAACAAGACTTCTTAGGATGATCAGTTGGTCCTAATGAAAATGTACTGATCTACCCTCAGTCTTGAAAATCTTTATGCTACTGCGTGATGGATGGTTACATCAAAATGGAATTTTCATCAACAACTTCTAATGATGTTTTGTTGGCCGTAATTGAAAATTGTGCCTTCCTGACATCCAGTTTGGCCACTATAGCAGCCATTTTGAAAATCTTATTACTGCTTCTCTTGAGCAGATTGTCTTATCATCAGAAAACTTTTTATCATGTCTAGGTGTCCTGGTTAATAAAGATTCGGATTAGACATTGTGTGGCTGCTATGGATCTTGTACTTTTTGTTTTCACATCTGTTTTTGAATGGATGGTCATATCGAGATTGGGATTATCACCAAATGATTTAAATTTATTGATGAGTGGGCCTAGCCTGTAAGCCATAGACATCATGAAAATCTTAATCTTGGCTGATAGGGTGTGATTCCTTTTGATGGAGTCTTATTGTTCAGCATATTTTCCTCATTGTGGAATTCAACTCTTGATTCAATATTCTTTTGCTGATGATTAGTCCAAGAATTGTAAAGGTGTTTAAAAAAGGTGGAGGCTGGTGGACTGACAGTTTTCATCAGAATTTATCAATATGCCATCTGTACAGACTAACAAAGAAAACATGACTGCTGACAGAAAAGAAAACAGAACTAGTGATGGAAATTATGTCTTCTTAAAAATAGTGCTTTTATAAAAATAAAGATAGAAGCAGTCATAAAACATATTTGAATACCTTCGATTTTGCCCATTGGAATGAATGATCAATGTAATCATTAGTTAGTCACTAAAGTATTCAATAATTGAATTAATGATTGATTTCACTCTGCTTTTTTCTGGGGTGTTTTGTCCACTTATGTCTGCTTCTGACTCCACAAAATTAATTATCATCTAGTTATATTGAAATTGGCAACATGCATTAAATATGTAACAGAATGACTTTTGAAAATAATTTGAGAACACTTTTTTATTTATTTATTTGTTCATATAAATATTTATTGGTCTCCTGTAATTTTCACATAAGCAATGAAATCTTGCAAGTGGTTTATAGTTTGAGTTGAGTGCCTTTCATTTCAAGATCACCAGTAAAAGCAAAAATCTCATAAATTACATTTTTAACAATGAAGATCTCATATTAACATTGGTGACACTCATCAAAACCCTCTTTGATTGTTTAGAATCAGTAAGCTTATAAACTGCGAGATGCTAACTTAGAATGTTTAAGGACATGAAAGTCAACAAATCCCAGATATGTTGATATTTTATGATTGAAGTGTAACTTTTTAAAGTTAAAAAAGAAATATTTATTCCTTATTTGTGAAAACTTGCTTTAAATTGTCAATTATTCATATTATCACATCTGTATTGGCCAGTTATGTACAAGAAGAAGTTGGTGCTGATAAATAAAGGTGCTGATAAGCATATTATGACAAGATTACATGGTATAGAGCTTGCAGTAGATGAAGTATTATGAACTGAACAAGTACCCTTGTTGGTAAAATAGTTCTCTCTGTCTCTCTCTCTCTCTGTCTCTCTCTCTCTCTCTCTCTCTCTCTGTCTCTGTCTCTCTCTCTCTCTCTCTCTCTCTCTCTCTCTCTCTCTCTCTCTCTCTCTCTCTCTCTCTCTCTCTCTCTCTCTCTCATTTTTTTTTTTTCATTTTTGGGCTTGCCCATGGGCAAAGTGTGACCCTGATAATAAGTGTCTCATCCTTTTGTGAACAAGATAAGGACAAACACATATAAATTTAAAATGTTTAGCAAATGTAGCAATCTGAAGAAAACAGGAAGGATGAGTGGTCCAACTACAATGTTGATTGTTTTCAGTAACAAGCAATAGGTTGCGTGTATTTTATTTGACCCATATTAATAGCAGCATTAAAAATATGCAAATAGAGAATATATTTGGATAGACCAACTACACTCTCTCCATCCAGTAGTGGTAGAATCAATATTTAATTGAGGGTTTCAAGCCATTCTTTCATACAAGATTGTATATGAACTTCATTGTTTCCCTTTAGCTTCATTTGCACTTTTAGTGACCCACAAATTTTTAAAGTTTATTTTTACTCAGTCTGACCCCCAGTTTTGACACCAAAAAGATTTTTAACTCTTAAGACTTGCACCCCTAGTGGATACCCTGGTACTTTAAGGTTGTGTATCCAAAATAATTGAAGGGTTGGTCCATGAACATTAAGTTTTGAATCAGGGGCAGAATGGGATCTAGGCAAGAATCTATAAATGGATTGTCCTTTTTATGCAAAGAAAATGATCTTCAGTTCCTGTGTATGTATGTTATGTATGTAAGTATGTATATGTGTGTGTATTTATATATATGATCTAGGAAAGAAAGTATATTAAGCCACAGTTAATAGATGGTTAGATTTTATAACAACTTGGTGCTCAAAGCATTTCTTTCACTCTGCTGTTTCAGTATGTGTGAATTTGTAATTAGAAGCTACTAGCAAGTGAACATATGAGGCCCACTTAACATACAAGGCCTATTTAACATAGAAGGTCCACTTAACATACAAGGCCCACTTAAACATATAAGGCCCAGTGTCATGATTGCTCAGTCCAGATTATCAGGAAATGTATAAACTTGGTATTATTACCGCATTTGATGTGTATACAATGCTGCAGACCAGTGTTGATCCTTTATGCAACTTGCCAGCCACCCAGTCTTATAGTCTTTACACCCAGGCATTAAACATTGGTTCAGAGATCAAAAGAAAGCCTGCAAGATGAAGGGGATGTGTTCTCACCTGCCACATAGACAGGCAAGCAAGAAGACATTGTCTGCTAAGTTTAATTGGGACAGTCCACAGCTACAGCTAAATGGAATTAAGATAGAGGGTGTGATTACTCCAAAGGAAAGCCACTCGTAATTTGGTGGGAATCATATGACCAGAATTATAAGAGGGAAAAGCTTTGACAAGGCCAGTAAGTTATTTGTTCGATTTTTGCAAAACTTGACAGTGTCATAATTGTAATTATGGGTAGAAAATATACTTTGTAGTAACCAGTAAAGTTAGTAATGCATTATGTTAGAGTTTATGCATGTGTGAATTGAAGTTTGGAGAAATGATTGAAGAATGTAAGATTAGTTACAATAGGTGTATGAATGTATCAGAGCATGAATATTTGCATCTGATTATTGTGATATTGTCAGTATAATGAATTGTGATTATGTATTGATGTGAAGCAATTTATTGTTGTATGTATATGAGTAATTGATACTGTGCTTTTATTATGTTATATTATTATGTTGTGTTTTACCATACAAGAATGTATGCATATTTTGGTGTGAATGAATGCGTGACCTGTGAAATTTAATAACTAATAACTGTTTTCCGATGATTGGCTGTGTATAGTTTTAGATGTGAGCAATGAGGAAAATATTGAACAATCTTTGTGATTTCACAGGAAGCTTTTCAGGGGACAAAACATCTGGTGCAAGTTTCATAGTCCAATGTCTCTAAGAGAGACACGGAAGTGAGACTGACATAGCAATGGAGTCAATGAAGTTTAGTTGACATAGAAAAGAGGGATAGAAGTAGTGGAGGAGGAAATATAGGAAGAGGAGAAGGAACTTGGAGGGAGTCAGGGAGGAAGAGAAAGAATTAGGAGATAGAGAGGAATACACAAATGAGTACTACACAAGGACAGGTGGAGATCTCACACTATGGATCAAATGATGCAATAGACTACTGCTAGTAAAGGGTTGAGCGGAAGAAGTGTATTTGGGAAATTTAAATTATTAACCATTTAATTGTTATTAAATTGTTATTATTGAACTTCAGCCTTTTTTGTATGTTTAATTGTTTAACCATCTGCATTGCTAACTGGGGGATTGGAGCTGTACATCTGACTTTCACTAAATCAGCTTCCAAACCAAAATCAAGCCTGGGTGGGATGTCTACAATAATTTAAATAAGTATTGGAAGTACCCCATTCCCAATACTCCCACAACCAAAACCTCACAGTGGGAGCAACCTTTCACCCACTTAAGGCCTGTTGGGGTTTTAAGCTTGAGTTCTTTGTTTCATTGTTTTGAGATAATAGTGGCAGATGATGTCAGAGCACCTGTCCAGCAGATGGTAGATAACATAAGGTGTAAGAGGATAAGGAAAATAAACTCCCAAAACAATAAAAGGTTTTGCATATTTACTATCATAATGTCAAATTAGAAAGTATCAGGCATGATATATTAGTTTCAAAATAGAAGGTGTTTAGCAGAATTTGTGTGAATTGACAGACAACTGTTTTGATAAATGTAAGCATGCTCCTAGCTAAACACTTATTCTGACATCCATGTTCTAATCCAAAATGACCAGGTATGTGACATACATGCCAACCATTACACTTCTGTCGTAATCATTATGCTTTTTTAAACTAAATTATGCCTTACGCGTAAATGTACTTTATGCTTTTTTGGTATATCCCTCTCCCAAAAAAATAATAATTTGTTTTCTCATTTTTATCAACATCCTACTAAACGCACAAGACGTATTCTAGAAAAGATGGTTTCTGAGCAAATATGACATAAAAGTACACTTTTCTGTAGACTAATGGTGACTTTCCTTAGTGTTATGTTCTATTTATAGCAGCTGACCTATTTCAAATAAGACTTCTGTTTCTATTTATAGCAGCTGTATGGCTTAGGACATAACAGACTGGTTTTCTAATTTTAATCTTTAATCACATATTGTTTGTTAAAATTAATGTGAGGTTCAGAACCATTCTGTAGGAATTGGCAGTGAAGGTCATCTTTTTTATTGTAGTCGATGTGTATGTTAAAGCAAAAATGTTTCTCAAATGATTTAACAGATGGATTAAAAAGAAGATAAAAAGCTGAAAAAAATGACTTGGAGATGAATACATGAATAACACAATACAGTGCCATTCTAGGGTAGTGTCATGCCCATTGCAGGCTGTGTGGAAAGGATTTTAATATTGGTCATAGTGTAAAACAAAGATGCCTTGCATTAGCTCATTTTGCTAACTCCAGTTTTAAGGTAACATCTTTTTTACAGCAGTACTAAATTGTGGAAATGAATTATATAAATGCAGGGGCATTATTTACCAAGCTCTTAATAGAACACTGACTAAAACTAGTAGCATAATACAACTTTGGTCCTTTGTTCAAACGGATTCTTTCTGATGCAAAAATTGCAGAAAATATGCATGTGTTTTGTACATATGTACATTGAATTTTATTATGTTATATATGGATTATGCTTTTTCCTTGCAAGGGGTTGGCATGTATGATGTGATCATTGTATGTTGTGTGATAGGTCTTATTCAGGGAGACATTGAGATTTGATTTCCTGCTTATCCTTATTTCCTTAAAGCAGCATAGATTTGAAATATTGGCTGCAGTGTCTCCATGTCTACATACAGATTTTTAAAACCATACAGTTTATGGCTTGCTTGGAAACATGTAATTTATTTACATTCTCATAATTAAGTAATCTTGGGAACTGTCATACTCAGCTGTATGTACACAGTGTGTAATGAGCCTCCAATTTTAATATAATTTTTTGTGTACATTGTGTCCTTGGGCCAGATGTATTCTTTATGCATTTTGTCCTGTCATCTCCATTATTTTAACCCACCATAAGGCAAAGGATATTATGTTGTGATGATGTCCATCTGTATCTGTTTGTACAGTCACTCAGGTTCTACATGATACTCAGGTCTAGCCATTTTACAGAACAGCTTGGGACTGCTAATAGTGGCATTACTTTACTATACTTGAATCTATTTCATCAAATCTTATGCTTGATATGTTACAGAAGTTGGAGTTCATGGCCTGTATAGATCTAGTTACTCCAGACACATTAAAAGGTAAGTTTTTACACTTTGTTCAGACGCATAATAAGGTAACTTTTAACTTTATAAAACTGGGATATCCAAAGTTTTCCATGCTTTATGAAGCTATGTGCTTATATTTGCCCACCTCTTGCATCTTCATATCATTTAGTGTGCTGCTTCTCGAAGGATGAGTTTGAGGACTCTAATATAAACAGATCATTCTTTTTTCCACTTGTTTTTAACATACAAAATGTGTTTTTCATTCCAGAAGGTACGAAGAAGTAGGTTATCTTTACAACCAGTAGATCAGTACTTAGCTACATTAACCTAATTTCAAGTGTAGCTGATAAATTTTCCTGATGAAAAACCCCTGTGCAGCCACTTTCTTTTACAGACCTGTTTCTACACCCATGTTTAATCTTTTAAGAAAAACAGATTGTCTTTTTGATTTTGCAGATAAATTGCACACATCAATTTCACAAAAATTAATAGTGAATAAAAGTAGGTTTTCATTGTATACAAACAAGTCCCATTGTAAATTTGTTTGCTTTTGCAAATTTCTATAATTTGATATTAATATTTATTTGATGCCAAATTGTTCATATTTGAATGAATTTTGTTGGCAGTGAGTTACAACTAATGTTCCAATCAGCAGCAATTGCACTTAATTGATTTGGTAGGTGAATTGCCTTTGACATGTAGATCTGAATGAAAGATCAGATTATTGTAACCATCAGGAACCCATTCAACATATTCCTGTGTAATATTTTTTGCATTTTGTGTCGTCTTGGATTAGATGTACCTTTTATGATTTTTTTTTGTCTTTCCAATTCCTTATTTGTTTAATACCCACCATAAAGCAGAGCATATTTGTTGTGTTTCAATGATGTCAATTCATCTGTCTGCACAGTAACTTGAGTTCTACGTGATGCATAGTTAGGAAACTGTATAAAGTTTGCATTGAACTTGTTGATTTTGGATTGAAAAGTCTCAAAGTCAATGTCTCTCTGAAACAAACAGAAAGTAGTTTATATGCTATCATTTGAGTTTTCCCTCATCAACAGATATGAGACTTTGTGGATAACTTGAACTTGGGGTCAGGAAGAACAGTATTAATGTTAGGGTCAAAGGTGAAGGTCACTATAACTGAAAGAAGAAAATTGGTTTCAACACAGTACATTGAAATCTTCATCATTTACATCTATGTTACTTATGGATGGCTTGATCCTAGGGTGGAGAAGAACCTTACTGAATTTGAAGTCAGAAGTTCAAAGATCATTCGGAATGAAAGGCTAAAATTGTTATCGCACCATAACATTATTTTGACATGATGTACCTAAACTTTTTGGATAGCTTACACTTGTGGTAAAGAAAAAGGTTAAATGGCAAGGTCACTGACTGAGAGAAGAAAAATGGTTTCCACTTAAAATCATTAGTTCCTCATCAAAGACCTTACCAAACTTTGTGCATTGCTTGTACTTAGGTAATGAAGAAGCATATCTATATTGGGGTCAAGGTTGCTATCATTCATAGGAGAAAAATAGTTTATGAACAAAAATTTCAGTTGTTTGCATTGAGGATTATTAAACTTAGGATTGGCATACAATGGGCCATTGACAGTGATCTTGTTGGATAGTTATTGCCCTTGGCAAATAACATCTTCATATGATATGCTTCTTGTAACTTGCATGGCTTGAGAACATTCAGTGCATTCAGATGCAATTTTGTATTAACATTGTCTCATACACCTCGATGTACCTTTTGTGGCTTTTGCTCAGACATCTATATTTCTAAAATTTATATGAGTTAACTTTACATGTTCAGATGGGGTGTTGCTTGTAGCCATCATTACCTCAAAAACCATTCAGTGTGAAATTTGATTTGTACATTGTTTCACAAACTTTTATGTGTATTTGATGAGTTTGATTTCATATTGTAATAGCTCAGATATTTAAGAGTTTATACCAATAATAATTCTCCTCAGCAGATAAACAAATGATGAATTTTTTCTTTTAGAATTACAGTCAAAACGGTCAGAAAGGAAAAGAAGGAGCACAGCTAATCCACAGTTTACGTATGGATTTGAATTAGATGTAGGTATATATTGCATGCATGTCATCAAGACTAAACTTAAAAGAGATTTAAAAAATTGGGTTTTTTTCAGCTCACATAAAGTTTTATTTCCAGAGTAAGAGTGCCATTTAATACCATATGTACTCATCAAAGTACAAACAGTAAAATGTTTAACAAATTCACTTAAAAGTTTTAGGTAAAATTAACAGTGCAGACCAGTCTTTTTCAACCAGACCCAGTGCATGATTTCATGAGATTCTGCCATATCACATTTAATCTGATAATCTTTCTAAAGAATAAAGGAGACTCTGTGACATATTGTGAAAAAAAATGAGTTTTTCTTGTAATGCTAAATTATATCTTTTTTAAAATATTAGATATTGATTTAATTGATGAAATGAATTGGTGTCTTTCATTATTGTGATGATAAGATGACATCACCTTTTCCATGCACATGTATGTTTCCATCTGTTTGCATATCTGTTTTCAAAGTAGTAGTAAATTATGTTCTTTTATGCTTTCTGTGTAATTGTAACTTGAATGATTGTATAGGAAACTTTTGAGATAGAATTGTCTTTTCACTTATACAAAGTTTAGCAAAATCCCTTCTGTGAGCAATAGACATAAATTATATTTCTACCAGACTCTCCTTAAATGGTACAGAGCTCACAGAGACTGGTATAGACCCTAATCAATGTATCTTCCAGCATCATGTATTGTCTGTGCTGTATGTATATATTTTGTTATAGAGTCTCCTTTATTCATAATATCCTACTGAGAAGCCATAAACTTGAATTGACTTTTTTACTGATATGTTTGTAATGTTCAGTCCATGATCTACCAAAACAATAACCTCAGTTGTCAATATTTAATTTTCATTATTTGTTAGTTTTTATTTAGGTTTTTGTTTTATTTCATTATATGTTATGTTACATGGTATGTTGTACTTAACCTAGGCCTAAATCAGTTTTATTTTCTACTTGACCTGAATTATTGATTGGTCTTCATTTAGATTTCTACTAAAGTGTATTCAAGACATTAAATTATTAGGACTTGGGTCTGTAATTCTAGGATTATTTTGGGATTTAGCTTGCAGGTTTTTTTTTCATTTTCAATTTGCATTCTCGGAAATAAATTATTTGTTGAATTTTATAAAGCTTGTTACTTTTCACTCATTTCTGTTGCTTATTTTAAGATCATAGACTTTTAGCACCTCTCATGTCCAGTCATGTTCTGATTTTCCATTCTCTTCATTCCATTGCTATTTGTTTTTTGTTTTTTGCAAGACTTGTTTGTAACTCGAAATCACAGTATTGCTAAATTTTTATGAAAATGATTCAATTTGTTAAGCTCATTTCAATTTTAAATCAACCTTCAAAATTGAAAGGCAGTCATTGTCATATCCATTTCAACTCCAAATGGACATTGCTAATGTTTAACCCATACCATGAATTTGGGCCCCAAAATATGGCTTGTTGATCAGAACTAGCGCCATCCAGATGCATTCTGAGGTGCCAGATTCCTTTATTTTTGAACACCATAGAAATGACCAAATTAGCTAAATGGTAATTTATCTGAGGCTGACCAAATGGTATGAAACAATCCACTCAAACATGAACTGTTTCATGTACCAATAAATTTTAGCCCATGACAGATCATTGCAATCAACAAATAACCTTAATTAAGATGTTATTAACATTAGCCAAGCTATTCACTTGGAGTATAAATGAATATCTGATAGTGTAATTGTTTTCATGCTCACTTATGCTTTTAGTCAGATGCAAATAGGGGTACCTGGCACAGAAGGTCCATGAGGAAATTGTACATGTATCTCTGAACAGACACCACCCTTACCTAGCCAAATTTATCATTCTCATTAGTGCCTGCTGAAGGTTGCTCTGTGTGTCCTCAAAAATGTATATATATATCTCTTTGCTTGTCCAAAAGTGTAACAACTTTTAGGAGCAGACTATGTATGTTTGATTAGCTACATTGACCCTTGAATACATTGTGTAATATAATGAGAAGTGTTAAGTTACCTTTGTTATAATGTTTTATTTGATCTTGGTGATAGCATTTATGTCAACATGTTACCAGTTTTGCAATGTATTGAGATTTATATGTAGACATGATGGATGTGGGGGTACCTGGCACAGAGAAAATTATGCTTATTTTAATGTCTCTGAATGGACACCACCCTTTTCTTTACAAATGTGTTGATGCCAGCAAATTACTAATTAGAATTTGCTGACATGAATATGTAGTCATGATAAATGTATATATTCATGTTGTTTTCATGTCATGTTGCTACAACATAAACAACCTAAGCTGTCTAAATTTGTTGGCATGTCAACATAATTGTGTCCACGCCTTGCAATCAGTAACACATTTTGTTGATGTAAAATATATCATCACATATGATATAGACCTTCTCATGGTAATGAAGGCAGCTGTGATGCTTCCATAGATGACATTCTTTATATGTTAATATTTCAGTAAACAAGGCATTTACATTGATTTATGTTGTATTTATTTACAGTTCTTCTTACAGAGAAAACCAAGGCTTGCCAATCATTCAGATAATCCACAAGGCTCTCAAATCAAAAGAGGAAGAGGTTTGCATAAAATGCTATTTTAATTTTAAGTTTTCAAAGATATTAGAGTTTTTTTTTAATACAATTTCAAATGAAATGAGCAAAGTTTACAGTTGACAAACATCCTTGAAGTCCATAAAATCATTTGCTGTAACTAGGTAACAATTTTGACTTGGAGGGATTTCAATTCTTATATCTCTGTAGCATTGTATATATTCTCTTTGACCAGACATTGTTTGCAGAATGATAAGAATAGCAAATAATATGTTGTTATTACAGTTTAGTAAGAGTATTATTTCCATTAGCCATTTCAGGATGTATTGGTGTCAAGGGAAACAACAAAAATTAATGTAGTAGTTGTCTCTCTTTAATCTTGTTCACTTGTAATACTTGAAACAATAACTGAAAATGCTTTTAAATGAATTATCACCATAATAATTACTCTAATAGTGTTTAAAATTTAATACTCTGTTGACATAGAGAGAAAAGAACATTTTGAATAATATTTTAAAGTTTATTAAGAGCAATTAGTTCAGTAGATGAAAGTAATATCATCTTTGTTGTGAATGTAGTTCCATGTGATTTTATGCAAATGAGCATCATTAAAGTCTTCCAAAGATATCAGTGTTTTCATTACTTGGGTTGAATTTGTTAGATTCAGAGTGAATTTGGTAATTTGGTGTGTTTGTTAAGTTTCACCATATAGCTAGTAAAATTAAATCTGAAGGTATCATTAATTTCAGAAGGAATAACATTTTATACATTTCTTTATTTTTTGTGTAATAAAGCCTGTGATATATTTATATCATTTTTATGTCACAGTACATACTTTGCCAGAAAGACTGGGAGTTACAGTGGAAGTCTGAAGACTTAGCATCACTGGCATACTTGACAGGTTTTAGATTTTGAAGGGAAACTGCTCTGATGGCTTAGTGGTTAGAGTGTTCGCCTTGGATGCAGGAGGTCATTGGTTCGAATCCTGGCCAAGTCATACCAAAGACTTTTAAAAAATGGTACTAACAGCTGCATCGCTTGCACTCAGCATTAGGAGGTAGTGTTAGGAATGGTCAATATGGTATCAGGATAATGTGACTAGGTGGACATCATACTACATGTCTGCGGCATGATGCTCCAGTGCTAGACATCACTAAACTGTCACACTGCAGACATCATAGCAATATGACTGAAAAATTGTTAAAGCTACGTTTAAAATCTAAATCACACACACACACACACACACACAGATTTTGAAGGTCATTAACTTGCAGACAAGGACATCTCTTTTGAAATGTTAACAGTTGTCATATGAAAGTAGAATGACATTGCAGTGATTTTAAAAAAAATTGATATTGATTTTAAAGAAAGTACATTTGTACTTTGCTGTAGAAAACATGAATTTTTCTGGTCCATATTATTTATGTTTTAGCAAGAATTTCATCATTGAAAATTTACTTAAACTACATGATTATATGTACAGTCTGATCTGATGTCAAATACAGCTCTGCCAACCTTAAAATTTGATCATAAGTTATTCTGATATGATCCTCAAAGTACAGGTTTATGGAATGATATAGAAAGATATGAAAGTATGATCATTGTAGTCTGGGCCCAGTCCTGATATGTGATTTCAAATTAGATTCAGTAAGCTGGCCAGGAACCAGTTTAAATTTACTGGAGTATGTCAGATGCTTTAATCTGCTTATGTTTTTCATGCAAAATCTCTGCATAATGCATTTGCTGATAGCATTATCAATAAATGTTAAGCAGCAAACAAAAACATGTTGAACTTAAAAAGGGAGTCAAAACAAGATTCAGATTTTTGGTTGAAAAGCCCAGAAAAGGCAACAGTTATGTTCATGGCTTGATATTAACTTGTTTTAGTACCAGCAGTGTTGTGAATGTTCTGTTTTTTTGTTCCAGCTAAACAAGAATCTGGCTATATTTAATATCTAATAGCATATTTCATATTTTAATACAAAATATCACTTACAAGAAACTTTTAGTTCTTTCTTCTTGGCTAGTAATTTACTAGCTTATCAGAACTGTAGCTAGCAAAATGCTAGCTGGCTGGCATTTAATTTGATATAAGATCATGTTTTTTGCTTACTGTTTACAGTAGGTGTGTATTTGTGTGTGTAAATTTTTATATTTAATGTAACTTTAATAATTTTTCAGCCATATAGCTACAATGTCTGCATAGTGATGTCTAGCACAGATGCATCATCATGCCGCAGACATGTAACATGATGCCCCACCCAGTCATATTATCCCATTATCCTGATACCAGGCTATCCAGGTGCCTAGTTAGGCTGCTGTTAGTACCATTTTTATAAGCCTTTAGTATGACAGAGCTAGGGTTCAAACCGGTGACCTCTTGCATCTAAGGGGGACACTATAACTACTAGGCCACTGCAGCTGTTAACACCTTTTGGAAAAATTTTCTAACACGCAGAAAAATGTAGACCGCCTTCCTGAGAAGGTCTCATTAGGTTTGGCAATTCTGCATTCTGACTCCAGGGACATGAATGAATTGCGCAAATGAGAAAATGAAAAGTGTAACTTTAAAAACAACTATGCATACAAAGGGTACTTCATTTTCCAGATGAGAGAAAAGTTGGGATTAATGAGCACACAGGCAGCATTCTCCTATCCCAGATTGCTAATGTGCCCCTAAATTTAACAAATATAAATCATTATTGGAGATGGGTATAAACAGTGTTCTCTTGACATATATATATATATATATATATATATATATATATATATATATATATATATATATATATATATATATATATATATATATATATATCCTAATCATTATAGGGAGACAGATACATATAATATTGCCTTGAAAACTCAACCATGGTGTGAACTATGTGCAATAGAATCAACATGTGTCTGTCTATGGCATCTATGATGGGAGCTTGTTATATGTAGAAATATATAATAGCAAAGTTCTTTATATAAGAGAGTCAGTTTTAGTCTTCAAATTAATGTTGAAACCCATTTTACAAAATTATTATTAAGGCTATGTAATGTACTTCAGATACCAAAGATTTAAGTGATAAAGTTTGAGAACTGACAGTATCTGTATGAATTTTAAAAATTTTTTTTATCATCTTTCTCCTTATCATGAAAACAAACTCTGCTTCTTCCTGAAACCTGCCCTCACAGAAAGAAAATGGGGGGGAGAGAACTGTTACAGATTATGTCCCCTTGCCACTGCTGGTGGCTGCAATATATATAATGTGCTCCAGTTAAGCTGGTACAAAACAACAATAATCATTTGGGTGGGAAGCTTAATGATAACATGATTTTATTCACTGACAAAAAAAGCAATTTCTTGTTTTCTAAAGCACTGAGGGAATTACTTGATTCCAGTATTCAGGAAGGAAATTAATGAATTATAATCTGAGTGAAGAGAAATAGTAATGTATGTAGATTTCTTTTCTTGGTGTTTCACTATTATTACAAAGAGTTTAAATAATTACATGTCAAAGTCTCATAAAATTAGTAAAGTCCTTTTTTTCCATGTGCAGGAAGACCTCCCAAAAATGGTCGGTCTCCAGGTTCTAGTCGACCAAGCACACCAGACAGCAGCAGCAGTAATAGCACAGATAAGGCTGATATTCCAAATGGGTCTGCAAAGGTTTGTAAACATAGCAAAAAAAAAATCATTGTGTCATAGAAGTGTGGAAAAATCTTTGAATTCCCCCTTCCCCTTCCAATACAAAATGCCCATTCCTATCTATTTCAAGACTTTTGTTAGCATTCTGCTACATGAAATCTTTGTCTTGTAAATTATAAGAACAATAGCCGTCAATACTATGTGACTTAGTGAACGTTTGGCTGTCATCTCCATAATCTCTGCCCAAGTCAGTGGTGGATTTAAATTAAATTTTGGAAAGTTTTGGGATGTAAGGTTTTCCTTAAAGAAGGTTTTATTTAAGTTAAATTTTTAAACATTTTCTGACAAAATCTGACTAAAATTGTAATCCCTGTTTGACTTCAGGCTTGTTTATTGTAACAAGCTTTCTTTCATTGCACTATATTGGTATGGTAAACATGCTGCATGAACACTTTTCTTATTTCTGGACGAACGTTACATAGATTTTAGAATCTGTAATATCTTATTGCAATCAAATGACAACAGTAAAGCAGTTATTAACCACCACTGTAATAGTCATTATGCTTGTAAATTGACATGTAAGTAATTTTATAGGTGCAAGATGATGTGTGTTCGGTGTGTGGTACAAGTGGACAACTTCTACCTTGTGACAGATGTAACAATGTTTATCATATGCATTGTATTGACCCACCATTGACATCCTTACCTGAGTCATCATCATGGACCTGTCATAAATGTCAGGTGAGTGAATTGTGAAACATCATATAAACATTGTTTACCCACCACTCATATCCATTACCAGATTTAACCTTGACCAATGGACCTGACACTCAGATCCATTACCAGATTCAGCCTAGTACTGTCATAAGTTGGTGACTTGTGAAACACCTCTTTATGGTGACAGATGTATCTAGGTTTACCATAGACCTTGTACTAACTACCCAGGTATATATGCCAACCATTATAATTTTGGTCTAATCATTACAATTTTTTCACCAATTAACATTTTACACTCACTTGTGTAAGGATTACACTTGTTTTGGTACATTAATACAACAAAAAGTTGTTTTTGTAATTTTTATTATCATCTTTTTAATACCACTCATATAATTTTGACTATTTTCTTAAAAAAGAAGACTGCTGTGCAGTAATAGCATGAAGAGTACTTTCCTTATTTGCTATTTATAGCAACTTTATATTTGCAAAAAAAAAGAGATAGGTTTATTCAAATATGAACTCTGCCTCATAGATTCATTATATTTATAAGCTAGGTAGTTAGTGGACCAGTCTATACTTTTAAAGAAAATGGCACAAGATGTTAAATGAAATGCTTTACAGTTTGAGTTGCTGACATTATATGATGGAAAAAATATTGGAGCAAATTAATCTTTTTAAACTTGATAACATGTCGTATCAGAAAAGAAAATAGCACTGCTTTTACAAACTTTTAAAGAAGAATGCAAGAGTAAAGTAATACAACACTTGCAGTACATGATCATGTTCATTGCAGAATTCCAATTCATGATCATAATACAGTAAAAGTTAAACATGTAAATTAATTAAAAAGCGAGTGCTGAATATAAATAATTTTTCAGTATGTTTTGTTTATATTCTGGTTTTAATTCTAATGGAATTTGCTCATTGTGTTTAGAAGTTTGACTGTCAGCAGAACCAGGTTGGTTCATGATGTCATTCTCGGATGTAACATATACAATACAATTTCTGTCCAAGTTTCACTTTTGTGCCACTTATAAAAGCAATAATTATGTTTATACCTCTTGTGGGGAGTAGCATGTATGCTTAAGGAACCAGTTTAGGCAACCAGTACGAACTAGTGGTCTTTGACACAAATCTTCTGCCAAATTTTGATAGGTGTATTTGTTTAAGTGGTATAATCAGAAGAACTTGTATATCTGTCATTTTTCTGTATCTTAAAACACATTTGTTATAACTGCTCATAAACTACAGTCGAATGCAGTTATGTCGCCGGCCTAGGGGTTTGCCAAAAAGCATCGAGATAACTGATGATCTAGATAAACGAAAACCAATATGGTGTCAACATAATAACATGTGCTTGAAATTTCATTATGTACATGATGTGCGTTAGTAAATGAGAATGTACATGCACATATTTTTGGGATGTTTTTTTTTAAAACAACAGCGTTTCGGTGATCTGTTTAATGAAGCGATCGGCATGCTAAACAAATATACATACATGTTTGTTAACAACATAAAGACATATGTGCGCCAATGAACAGCAGAGATTTACCAGTATAAAATACAAACCACTGTTGATTCTCGATACAGGGTATAGTTCATTTTTACAAAAAGCTAACCAGTGTCAAAATTAAATTTGCAAGTCGTTTCACTCTGACAGCTCTGAAAAGTATCGTAAACAGAATAGCTACAGTATGTTATCCTTCAGATAAGATCAACAAGAGTGATTGAACTATCATTGGAGTAAACGATCATACGGACCGTCATCATGTGCTACGTGAACTCAGTTAACCAAGTATGATAATTTTATTGGCAAGTCATAAGCTAGTATAAACATAACTAGTCGCAAGAAGTACATGTAAATTAAAAAAATCAAAAGACCGTATTCTTACAAAATAGTATCTCCATTCCCACAATTGAAACTTACACGAGTAAACACCTGGCAATATTGGACCGTATATATTACTGTAGCATAAGTTAACACCCAATATAGGGATTCTTTCACTCCTGTATTTTGAGAAATAAATAATTATTTTTAATGATGCAAAAGTTATTTTTTTGTTGTTTGCTATTTTTTCTTGCTGAGTTTAAGTGTTTGTAACAACCAACAAAAAGAAGGATTAGCCATTCCATTAATTTTATCTGTTCTATTCACGTCTTCAGAAGTTGGTAAGTTGTAGGTATAGTATGGTAGCATAATTGACTGTCAAAACATACAGTACTCCACCATAAGTCAGCATAAGCAGATTATGATGTAACAATGCACAGCTAAGATGGGGTTGTGGATACAAAGAAAGGATTATTTGTGTACTGATTGATTCCAATTCATTTTTAAGTAAAGTTTGTAGCTTTCTTCCTTTCTCCCTTTTATTTATCCAGTCAAAAGCCAGATTGTTTGTACAGATTAAATAACCAAAAAGTCTGTCAATAGATGGGACATTTTTGTCACCAATAAGAAAAACAAATTGCTGGAGATTGGTCATGGGGATTGAGATAACAGATGTTAATTGAAAAAATTTAGCCCTCTTTTGTGCTCGAGATATTAAGGTTCCACAACATAAAAGAATCGACATAAGATGAGAAAATGCTAAGATAAAGAGATAATTTGGTGGTTCTACTTCAAAAATGACTTAATAGGGTTGTCGAGGTAACCAAGGTTGAGATAAGTGGGTTCCACTGTATTTGGAGCATTGCCATAAAACTGTACCCACATTTTTTTCAAGGTCTAACTGGTCCTTAACCCTTTCATCACCGCAGACCACAAAACCGGTCGGGGGAAGTAAGTTCGTAAACACTATGGGCTGACTTTTTGGTCTGGGGCAGTGTTCTTTTTTAGCGTTATATTACCAGACTAAATATCTTTCGGAGTACCTCTAATAACTTCCATCTGGTAATGTAGATGTTATATTTGGATGATGACATGAGTTTAGCTTGTATACAACTAGAAATATTGAACAAAGTAGGAACTTTTAACGTGTTTTCCGAATGCTGAAATTTGTATCCAAAATGGCGGCGTTTGAAGGAATTATAGAGGAGAGTTATCGGAGTATTTAAATAATTTCGACCTGGTAAATTTGGATGAAAATGAGAGAAGACGTATGGAGAGACAATGGAGTGCACTTGTGGGTGACAGTGATGATGATGAAGATGACTTTGAAGGTTTTGAACCAGAGGAACTGTACGCTCTACGTGTTGTTGTTGTTTTTTTTTTATGAAGCCGGAAAACCAAAGAGATTTGTTTCAGTTTTCTGACAGAGTTGGGTGCACCCAAGTGTTAGATGGTGCCAGGAAAGCTTTGGACTATTTTCAAATATTCTATTCAGATGAAGTTTTTGAAAAATTATCCGTTTAACGAACTTAAATGTGGCGATCAAATGTGGTAGAGACGATATAGGTGTTTGGACAGATCTCTTCTTGGAGATCATTTTGGTTCACTTTATAGAATCTTATATATTCTGGACACCATGAAAGAAAGACTTGTGTTGCTACTGTGATTATTCACTAGTACATCTAGGGTCAATTGAACAAGTTTTGAGAACTTTCTATGTTTTCTAAGAGGTAATAAAATAATTACTTGTATTTTACCTGTTGTGTTACCTGTTTGTACCTGCATTTTAACAGTTTTAATAGATATGCACATTTTATTGAATTAGTCATAAGATTTGATTTTTAACCTTGATTTTGACACCTAATCCAGCCAGATATCTTTAACATTGGCAAAGTTATGTTGTTTCAAAGTCTACAAGTCATTTTGCTTTACAACTCCAGTTACTTAGTGTTGAGGACTCTATGCCTGCAAAGTTACTTAGTGATGAAAGGGTTAATGAGAAAAATATAAGGTTTGGACGTCCAATATTGCTACAATAGCAGCCATCTGGGTAATCTTGGTTTCTCATTGTCAAATAGCCACATCAGCATGAGGTTTATGTTCTTATGATGTCTGATTAGAATGTTGCTGATCTGACATCCATTTTAGCTGACAAGGTGTCCATCTTATAAATCTTGTTATTGCTATTACTAAATGGAAAGTTGTATTGATGTAAGTTTTCATCTTATTATATCTAGTTGGGTTTAAATGAAAATGTTGCTCATCTGACCTCCACTGTGGTCAGCTTGAACATATTGTTATTGCTGTTTCTCATGGATGGCTACTTTAGCATGAAGTTTTCACCAAAGGTCTTCTGATATATAGTAGGTCCTAAATGAATATGATGCTAATCTGATGATACCCAGTATAATCTTATCTCCGTTTGTCTCAAATGGATGGTGATACCAACATAAGTTTTCACAACAACTTAAAATAGTGTCTGTTTGGTCCTGTATGAAAATTGTGCTGATCTTACATCCACTATGGCTAACACAGCAGCCTTGAAATTTTGTTTTATTGCTCTAAAATATCAGAGATGGTTTCAACACTCGTCAGTTAATAAGAAGAAACAGCCATATGGATTCTTCAACATTCTTTTCAGAAAGTAAAGGATCAGTTTCTTTTATGGCCATGCGTTTTTTTATGATGAAATAATATCTATGACCTATAGCTATTATTGAAGTCATTACTTCAGTACAACCAGTTTACATCAATTTTCTTTGCAGGGGTCCAAAAAATCAACTTGGTCTTTGGAGGCAGTAAATAATTATATAGCCAATAAAACAGGTGAGAAACGTCAAGGAGTTCATGATTTTGATACTGTTATGTTGTACGCCCATAAAATGCACATTTCACTTAAAATATATCCAGACAAGTGAGGGATTTACTTTACCCCAGTTAAGTTTTTAAATTATTGAATAACATGCTTCTGCTTATGTTACCAGTGCTTTGCTTCAAGGTATCACTCCATTGTAATACCTAAACAAAATTTGTGAATCAAGTAAGAATTTTGCTTTCATTCAATAGAAGGCAGCTTTAGAGCAGAACAGAAAATAAAATATTGATTAGATTATGCCTTTTGGCTTTAGTATAGAATCACAAAGTTTGTGATTCTGCTGGCTATAAAACTATCACTTGCACTAAAAATTCCAGCCATTTCATTGAAATGAAACTAATTTTATAAATGCTGGGTTTATTATATCTTGTGCTCAAGTTAGTGACTAATTTAGTAAGATAGTATTGATGACTCTAAACTTAAAGCTAGTACACTGGGTTTCATAATACTGAAAATTGTAGGAAATATATCAGGAATTTGAATTCAAATAGTGATACCTTCAAAGCAAACTGGATGTGGAATTTGGTTGTTAATTTATTTTTATGCATGGTATTTTTGGGAAATTGTTTTCATTTTATGCCATAAAAATTCATATTTTCCATAACCTATTCCTGACTTTTTTCTATTTGCACAGATTTATTTTCTTAGAGAAAACACAGCTGCATAACGTTCTTTCAATGTAGGCTCACATTTTGTTGTAACTAGTCCTTACCCAAACCCATCTATTATGAGGATCAAGCATTTTACTTGAGAAGATATTTCTGCAGAAAAGAAAAATGTCCCACTCTCAAGTGTGATTTTAGTCCTGGCCATGGAAACATCATAAAGAAAACTGAAGCTTTTGATAAAACATATGTCATCTGAAACACCATGATTAATTTTCTCTGTATTTACAGCTAGAGAAGAAGAAAGAAAAAAATTGTTAAAAAGAAGTGCAGAGTTATTAAATGAAAAGAATCAGCTTGAAGCCAGATCACAACAGCTTAATGATAGTATAGCTGTAAGTAAATAATACAAGGATTTTTATTGAATACATTCTATGGGCCATACAGTATGTCTGTGTTTAAATAATACAAAGGGGGTTTATATGAAACATTGTCTGGATCATCTAGTATAGCTGTGAATAGGTAATACAAGGGCTTTAATATGAGATATTGTCCATACCAAATAATATAACTGTGAGTAGATAATACAAAGGGCTTTATATGAAACATAGTCTGGGCCATATAGTATAGCTGTGAGTAGATAATACAAGGGGCTTTATACAAGACATTGTCTGGACCATCTAGTATAACTGCATAGATAATACAAAGGGCTTTATATGAAACATTGTCTGGGTCATCTAGTATAGCTGTGAGTAGATAATATAAGGGGCTTTGTACAAGACATTGTCTGGGCCATATAGTATAGCTGTGAGTAGATAATACAAAGGGCTTTATATGAAACATTGTCTGGGTCATCTAGTATAGCTGTGAGTAGATAATACAAGGGGCTTTGTACAAGTCATTGTCTGGGCCATATAGTATAGCTGTGAGTAGATAATACAAGGGGCTTTATACAAGACATTGTCTGGACCATCTAGTATAGCTGTGAGTAGATAATACAAGGGGCTTTGTACAAGACATTGTCTGGGCCATATAGTATAGCTGTGAGTAGATAATACAAGGGGCTTTATACAAGACATTGTCTGGACCATCTAGTATAGCTGTGAGTAGATAATTCAAGGGGCTTTGTACAAGACATTGGGCCATATAGTATAGCTGTGAGTAGATAATACAAGGGGCTTTATACAAGACATTGTCTGGGCCATCTAGTATAACTGAGTAGATAATATAAGGGGCTTTATACAAGACATTGTCTGGGCCATATAGTATAGCTATGAGTAGATAATGCAAGGGGCTTTAATATAAGATATTGTCTGTGCCAAATAGTATAGCTGTAAGTAGATAATACAAGGAGCTTTATACAAGACATTGTCTGGGCCATCTAGTATAACTGTGAGTAGATAATACAATGGGTTTTATATGAAACATTGTCTGGGTCATCTAGTATAGCTGTGAGTAGATAATACAAGGGGCTTTATACAAGACATTGTCTGGGCCATATAGTATAGCTGTGAGTAGATAATACAAGGGGCTTTATACAAGACATAGTCTGGGCCATATAGCTGTGAGTAGATAATGCAAGGGGCTTTAATATAAGATGTTGTCTGTGCCAAATAGTATAACTGTGAGTAGATAATACAAGGGGCTTTATACAAGACATTTGTCTGGGCCATATATTATAGCTGTGAGTAAATAATGCAAGGTGCATACAAGAAATTGTCTTACCAGTAAAGTATCATTTCTTATCAACATTTCAATGACAATAAGGTACATAGCATTTGGTGTATTCTTTTCAATATTTTGTCCACTGTTATCTTTATATTGCATTTGTTGAGTTAAGTTCACTGACTTGTTGCACTATTAGTCCTATATCCACCATATGTTTGTTACTTTCTTGAACATTTTAATCTGAATTCTGATTGGTTATACAGGTTGCATGTGCACAACAGTCACACAGTATGTTATTATTCTCACAGTGATTTCAGCTGAGCAAAGCATATAGTGCTTACATGGAAATGTGTTTAGATTACAGTATGAAAGTAATAAAACAGTTATGACTTTTGTTTCACTCACTACTACATTGTTTTATTGAGCTGTGAAATATAGATATTGGCCCCATTTTTTTGTTTGGCCAGTATTACAGTGCAGTGAAACAATGTATTTAACTTGATAAAAACCCATAATTGTATAATATTTACTTTGACCTCCTTTAGTAAGAAGAGAGAGAGTATTTTTAAATTTCCCATCAAATACATTGGCTTGTATTTTTTACACACATGGCCTGAGGCAAATGAACTTAATGATGATTGTGATGAAGAGTAACCTAGACACTTTGCCTTTGATTAGCTGAGCTTCTTACAACTCTAATGACCTATCTCTGATCAGATTCTGACTAAGCTTTGTATGTAAGCTTATATTTATCAAGATCTCAGGCAAATTTGATTGTAAGCAGTGTTGTTTTGCTAAATAGCACAAAAAATGGCTTGGTCTAACTGCTTTAATGGTTAGACTACAACTCATTTAAACAGTGAAAACACATGCACACTAGTTTATCACTCTAATCTTATCATAAGGCATATAGTGTTACAACTGAGTGAGAGCCTGGAGCTGACCTTAGGTGACCTGTAATCAGACAATTTGTAGCAGCAGAATGTTAATACTGTATATAACCACAAGCTGGGTCAACATATATTAATAGGGCATTATGTATTTGTCTGGTGCAGTTGTTAGTACAAAAGGCATTTATCATCTGATCTGAGACAAGTTCATTGAAGAAAGATAAGCAACACATTCTAATAAATTGATCTTGCATCTGGTTGCCTCAAGTTGATATTTCTCATTAAAGTTTGATAAAATTTGGAGTATAGGCTTTTTCATTAAACTCTTTGACAGATTTGAGTATGGCAAGATCTGTGCATACTAATGAGGTAATCTGGCAACTTGAATGAGCTTACTACTCTAGAGGTTGTATGGTTTGTCTTCAGAATTAAATAAAAGTCTTGGTATATTGATTATGTAACTGATATCTTGAACAAGTTCAATGAATTTACAAACTATGAATATCTTACATTCATTAAAATTTTAACAGATTATGAAAATATCTTTGCTGTCAAATACACATAGCTGCAAATGTCCCAAATTTTCCTTAATGTCCTGTATTTTAGACCAGAATATGGGTGTATGTTTTTCTTGCTAAAAATACATTTCTTAACATTAATGAAAATAATTAAAAATTTCTTTGCAATTTTCAGTTTAGAATAGGTATTCTGTTCCATTCTGATAGAAATATATTGCATGTATGTAGGAATAGGAATCTAAAATATGATTGATTCATTCGAAATTGAGGCTACCATGCCTTTCATTAACTACCATATTGGATTTTGAACAGGTGCCACCATCACCATATCTTGTCTTAAAAATATTCAGCTTCTAATCATATTGAAATGAAAAGTAAAACCTTCAGAATTTTCTCCAGGAAAGACAAGAAGAAAAAAAACTGGAAAACAATTGTGCTGTCTTGTTTAGATTTTTGAAACCATCTAGTGAAGGAGAAAAGGATACATTTTGCAAATTGTGTAATGTGATCTTGCTATTTGACATGAGTCACCCATGACATACATGCCTGAACTTATGATGTATATAAATACCAGAGAGATCCTTGATGTAATTTGATCAAAATTCAGTTTATTAATGATGTATATAAATACCAGAGAGATCCTTGATATAATTTGATCAAAATTTGGTTCATTAAATTTCTTTTAGTAATGAACCTTCTTCTTTCAGTTATTAGTGTTGCTGATAATTTATTTCACACAAATTTTCCAGACAGTAAATTCACAAAGGATTACTTGTGTGCTGGGACGAATTACTTGTATGCTAGGATGTTAATATTTCATTAAGAAAATCACATGGGATTCAGATTATCAGTGAAAGATGGTAGATTGAATCGATAATGATTGAAGAAAATAAAATGTGGAAGAGGCTCCTATAAACTGCCTGTGTCTGAGTGTGAGTGTGTTGCACTCTTGCACCTTCTAAATGGGCATCCAAATGGAACAGGATGCCCATTCAGAAGGCGCAAGAGTCAAATACATACATGTTTGACACTAAATAATTAAGTTATTGTTCTGCTTTACTGATGGTTGTAGATGTTGTAAATAGTTACAAATGCATTAGAATGTTAAAAATTAGTATTTGTTCTTGAAAATCAGCATTTTTGTCTTAAAAAATAAGTATTTTTGTATCGGGGGTGTTGTGGCAGCTATGACTGCAGATAATGGCTTGTCAGTATTTGATCCAGATTTTGGCTTCATAGTGAATTCTGTGGAGTTGGTCAGTGAACCAGACTAATTTTACAGTTTAAATTTAGAGACTACTCTGTTGGCCTAAGTGGTTAGAGAGTCTGTCCCAGAAGCATGAGGTCCCGGCCGAGTCAAACCAAAGACTTATAAAAATGGTACAAGCAAATGCCTCGCTTGGTGCTTGACATTAAAAGATTAGCATCAGGATTGGTGGGCCTGGTGTCAGGATAACGTGACATTTTGGGACATGATGCTACATGTCTGGCATTATGCCCTAGTGCTAGCATCTCTGTAAACTGCCATACTGCAGACATTGTAGCACTATAACTGGAAAATTGTTAAAACTACATAAAAAATCCAAATCACATACATAGTAACTTGAATTATTTATGTTGCCCATTGTTTTCATGCAAAATAACTGCATGATCAATCTGTTGCTTATAGAATTCTAAAAATGGTATCCAACAAAGAAAAGAATGTTCAAGGTAAAAGAAAAAAAATAAACCTTGTAAATCATTTAAATATAATTTAAGTATATTAAGGAATATTCATATTTTTAGGGAAAAAAGCAGAAGGACAACAATTATGTTTCAGTGAAATGGCATTTATCTGTAAAAGTGATTGTTTTAGACCACTTGGCTTCTTTTGACGCTACAAATATGTAATTGAGTTAGCAATAAAATAATAAAAAAGACATTTTACTGGGACAGTTGAATTACATTACTATTTCAGGAGGTGCTTAATGTTGAATATTTTCATCACTTTCTCTATCATTATTTCCATCTGTTATATTTGATTTCTGATGGTCAAAAAACTGGTATGATATGGCTAAAACTGTGTATTCTTTTTTCAGCAGCAGACAAAGAAGAAACAGGAAATGCTAGGAATTAACAAGCAGGCACAGGCATCAGTAGAGAACTTGAAAAACTTCATTAAAGTGGTGCAGTCATAATCAGCTAACACATTAGTCATATAATCAACCAAAACAAAAGGTATCAAGAATTAGATGACAAAAAATATCTTCTGGATAAAACCAGATACAAGGATCAATCAAAATTAATTCACCTCATTATTCTAAGTTTCCAGTTCATTGAAGCTGTTGTCTTAAATGCATTGAAGCATCATTCAACACCAGGGTCCATTTCTGCACATATTCTACATTGGCTTTGTGACACTGCTCTTTCAGCAGCCTCCCAGACTGAATCACACTAGACCAAATCATTTTACTGCAAATGTGGTTTTATTTTCACACAGATTGTGACTGTGATAAAAATACATTTTTAAGCCTTGTCTAGTTAGAGTGCTCATGTGTTTGTATATGCTTAAATTGCATAATGGTCATTTTTGTGTGATGCACTTGACCAATTTAAATAATACCATGACAATTTACAGAGTCAACATGTATACCAAAGGATAATTTTTAAAAATTAGATTGACAAGCAACAGTAAAATATCAATTTTCATTATTATTATTTTATGCCTTTATTTGATTTTTTTTTCATGAATATATTATGTTGACTGGTATCCACTTATTATATGTTGATTCCAAGGAATGAGAAGATTCATCTTCTAAAGGATGAAGTTCAAAAAAAGCAACAGGAAGTTCAAAAGAAGAAGCAACAGGAAGTTCAAAAGAAGAAGCAACAGGAAGTTCAAAAGAAGAAGCAACAGGAAGTTCAAAAGAAGAAGCAACAGGAAATTTGAAAGATGCAACAGGAAGTTTAAAAGAAGATGCAACAGGAAGTTCAAAATATGCAACAGGAAGTTCAAAAGATGCAACATGAAGTTCAAAAGAAGAAGCAATAGAAGGTTCAAAAGAAGAAGCATCAGGAAGTTCAAAATATGCAACAAAGTTCAAAAGAAGCAACTGAAATAATTATATCAAGTACAGAAGGTTGCATGAATTTTTTTACAACCAGAAGAAATTAGTTTGTACCTAATAGTTTTTTTACCAGAGCAAGTTTTAGTTTAAATCATATCAGTATTTAAAATAAGTAATTTTTCACATATGGTATTGAAATCACTTTTATTTCTATTGTTTTTTATTTCTCTTTTTTCAGGCAGCTAGAAATATGTCATCTGTTCTAGATAATTGCTTTTATAAATTTTTTATCATAAATTTGTTAAAGATATGCTATGAATAAAACACCTCAGAGCAGTCAGGCAGTAATATAAAGAGGAATGTTTGGTTACATATTATTTATTATCTGTAAGTTCTCTCCTCCACCATGAAAGTCACAGCACTGGTCCTTCACATGATGACTTAGGCTTAGGAATAATATCAGTTTGTAAACTTAATTTTAAGTTAAAATTCAACTTGAAAGACAGAACAATTTGGATAAAATTGTACCACATATAAGATAACAATGGCAGAATTCTATACCCAAATAGTTGTTCTATTGAGCCTGATAATTTTGATTTGCATTTTGCTTTTATTGATGTAATAACCCATTCTCATCCTGTCTCTTTCCACTTCATTTTGCACAAAAGTTCACCAAAGCCTAAGCTACACTCCTGGTGTTATTATTGGTACAAACAAATCTATATCATTATAGTTAGGTCACTGGTGAGGCCCAGAGTAGCCGAGTGGTCTAAAGTGCTCACCATTACGGATCACTACCATCTCACCCCTGTCTGAGTGGGTTTGAATCTCGGACTCAGCCAATGTGGGTGTGTAAGAAAGCTTGCCTGTAGCTACTATTGGATCAGTTGTTCTTTCCGGGGTTTTCCCAGGTCTTCCTCTACCAATAATGCTGGCTGCCATACATAGCCTATCTTGTACTGAAAACTGGTGTTAAACCCTATAACAACAATTAGGTCACTGGCATATCTTTTAAAAAATCTGCCTTCCCTGGGTACCATGTATTTTTAAATGGAACACCCCAGACTTGTTTTTCCTTCATTGGCTGTGTACAGCTTGGAATTAGAGGTTCTTTGAACACTAATCCTATCAGAATTGTGAAACTTGATATGAACAGTTCTGGCAGAGAAGTGCTATACCACAAAACCCAACTTAGATCATGATAAGGTAAATTCTTAATTATATTGTGAATGTTATATTTAGGTTAGCTTATCATTATATATCACCTGTGTGATCATAAAACTTGATATATGCATGCATCTAAAGAAAGAATACACTTCCAAAGATAAATTACCACAACGACCTACATCTACTAATTAAAACAGCTGTTAAATAGCCTCTCACCAGACAGAAAGAATCAAACTAGAATGTAATCATCAGAGATATCTTTGTGTTCCATTCTGTTAATGGGGATTGACACCTTGTGTACCATTGCTCTTAACAATGACTGATATGTTATGTACCATGCTGTTAGTTAACAGGGATTGATACCTTGTGTACCATGCAGTTAGTTAACATGGATATTTACTTTGTGTGCCATGCTGTTATCAGGGATTGAGACCTTGTGAACCATAGCTGTTAACAATGATTGATACCTTGTGAACCATTACTGTTAGTTAACCGGGATTGATACCTTGTGTACCATGCTGTTAGTTAGCAGGGATTGAGACCTTGTGTACCATTGCTTTTAGTTAATGGATATTGATTCCTTGTATACCATGCAGTTAACTGGGATTGATGCCTTGTGTATCATGCTGTTAAAAGGGATTTATATCTTTGTTAGCATTGACTGATACCTTATATACCATAATATTCATTAACATGGATATTTACTTTGTGTACCATCCTGTTATCAGGGATTGATATCTTATGAACCATAGATATTAGTTAACAGGGATTGATACTTTGTGTACCATGTTATTAGTTAACAGGAATTGATGCCTTGTGTATCATGTTTTTTGTTAACATGGATATTTACATTCTGTACAATGCTGTTAACAGGGATTGATATCTTTGTATACCATGCTGTTAGTTAACATGGATTGATACCTTATGTAACCTGCTGTTAACATGGATTGATATCATTTGTGCAACATGCTATTATCAGGGATTGATACTTTGTGTAACATGCTATTATCAGGGATTGATACTTTGTGTATCATGCTGTTAACAGAAATTGATAGCTTGTGTATCATGCTATTAACGTGGAATGATACCTTGTGTACCATTGCTGTTAATGGGACTGAAACTGTGAACCATTGCTGTTAGTTAACATTGGATTGGTACCTTGTATACCATGCTGTTCATGAGGATTTATACTTTGTGTACCTGCAGTTAATTAATCGAGATTGATACCTTGTGTACCATTGCTTTTGGTTAACTGGGATTGATGCTGTTATTTAATGGAGATTGTTACCTTGTGTACCATTGCTGTTAATGGGGATTGGTACCTTGTGTACCAGGCTGTTATTTAATGGGGATCGGTACCTTGTGTACCATTGCTGTTATTTAACTGGGATCGGTAGCATGTGTACCACACCTTTGGTTAACAGGGATTTACTTTTGTTGAATAAATTTTGAAAGGCATGTCTTACTATTTTCATTGACTTGTGACGATTGGTGTTTGATGTTATTTTTGTCATTGTGGAAAAATGATGATTACGCTAGAGGAATAATCCAAAGTTGTGGAACCATATTTTCCCAATCCTATTTGACATGATTATATAATAGCCATACTGAAGTATTTATTGCATTAAGTTTAATATCTGTTTTTATTTGCCTTAGAGTTGTGTGAAATATCAGTATAACCCTACTTTGTAAGCAGACCAGCACACAAAGTGTGCAGTTTGTGGTTGTGCTTTATACATACCATATACTTGAAAAGTTTCCCCCATTTAATCTCAATTCACTAAACTGATCAGTCTGTATTTATGTCTCACATACACAGATTCGAACTACAATAGTTTACTCTTAACATTTGCACAGATATTTTACGATGCAGTGAATAAAACTTGCATAATTTTTGAATTTTTGCAAGTATATATGGTGTTTAAAACAAGTTCCTATCAAAGACACTGATAGTAAAAGTTGATGGATATTGACACAGTTCCCATCCAGGACACTAATCACATTTATGTGGAATTTCCAGCTTGAATTTTTTTTTTAATAGGAATAACAGTAATTAGGAAAGTGTACGATGAAAGTTTAGTTTATGTTCAGATATTCTCCTTCAAAGAAATATCCTTCTGTAGAGTTATATTTAACAACAGACAAAGCAACATTCCAGATCAGTAATTAAAAAGATTCTTTGAGGTATTTTGGTCTGTATTTAATTTGTTGTGAAGAATTTCTAAAATTTTACTACTTGTAACTGCCGGTAAATAAATAGGTATACTAAATTTAGAGTTAATGTGTTAAGTGTTTTGATGTGAATTATTTGGTTCTCAATCGAATTACAGATTTGGTTTTTCCTTTATAGCTTCTACAAAACCTACACAAGTTGGTTGCCACACATTACTTGTATTCTTTATACTTAAATTAGTCCGGAAGCAGATAAATATGCTCTTTATATTTCAGTGTTGTATCTGCTATGAACAACAAATTCAGCACAAAATCAATTTTTAAAGTCATCATGACAACTGGTTCAGTGTAGCAAAGGATACTGCAGCCGGTATATCTGCCTATCAACTTTTGGGTCACATGTCATGTGAGTGGATTCTCACTGGTTTCTTCTTTCATCAAGGAGTAATGAGACAAGAGGTCTCTCTGTTGAAGGTTATATGGTATACATAAGTGTTTTCCAATAAAATAATAATGGTTTTACAGAATTAAAAAAGGAGAAATGCATTCTCCAGTTATCTCTCTAGTCTGTTAGGTTCAGCAATACTGGTATATAACATTTGTATATTTTTGTGTTTTTAATGCAGATCTTAATGTGTGTTCAAAAAAAATGAATTTGAAAATAGGCCATATCTTGCTTATTTCACCACCTGCCTTCCATTAGTTTGTATGGTTGTGAGTAAAATTTGTTGAAATAAATTATATATATATATGATCTATGTTGGTGTAAATGTTGCATATTTTACCTGTAAATGCGATCAGTAAATCTCCAAATGTGCATATTTTGTTTGTATATACTGTCAAATTTCTCACTTTTTATACATGCATATTCAGTAGTATTGATATAAATGGAATTATTTTGTATTATATTGGAAGATGGCAGTCTTGCAGTTTATGCTTAAAGAAAATAAACAAGATATTCTTATTCAATTTTGTGTACTAATATATACATTGTGTACTAATCCAAGAATTATTACAAAGCTTGATTTAGTTCCTATTCTTGCATTGCTGGTTACATTCGAAGAAAGAGGCTTTCACTGCATCATCATCTACCTGATGAGGTGATTTTTACTACATAGTGAATGAGAGCAGATTCAAGTTCATGATAGGCATACAAATCACCACAAGCCGTGATATCACATGTAGCATTTCTTAACATATATATATTTGTAAAATTTCTTTAAAACTAAATTTAGGTGAAATGAAGTAAAATTATTATTATTATTATTACTATTAAATTTAATTTAAATATAAACAAATTGAGATGTCTGTTTCTTCATTCATGCACTAAGGCTGATAAAATTGAGACTTATTTTCAGTTGAAAACTTTTCCTCTACAATTTTGCTTTAATATATTTCATTGATACTTGTACAATAATGATTATTTTGGGGGAGTACCAGACTACATTCTTAATATAGATCACTATTAAAGTCAAGTTCCATAGACTTCCTTTTTGAATGTAGGGCATCTAGTTTCTTAATTCTTTGAAATGTCTTTATAGGAATACAAACCCCTCAAAGACATAAAACCTTGGTTTATCAGTAGCGAATATGCTGGTAAAACACAAGATACATCACAATGCAGGTTATATATGTGATACTGACGGTTATGAAATGTCTAAATTTTTATTTTATTATTTCTACCATATCTCAATCCCCATATATTTTTGTAGACAGTACAGAGCAGTTTATATTGAAGCTGGTCTATTTAAATTCTAAATAGTTATAATACTGAAAAAATGAGAATTAGTTTGAAGTATAAAAAAGCAAAATGTGCATTATGATTTTTTATTATACTTGTCCATTGTTGTGCTGACAAACCTGTGTTGGACAAGATGATAGTTGATTCAAGGTTTTACAACATAAAACGTACAAGTACAACAAAACTTCATGACAGGACAAGATGCATAGAATCCATTTGAGGTCTTACAGCACAGCATGGACAACAAAAATCCATACTGAGCACTCACCACAAGGAGAGCCATGTTATGGGCCATCACTGTTAACATTCCTTATATGAATCTTTACAGCTCAAGCTTAACATTTTTCAACACACAAAAATCTAAACAGATGCTAAACCTGTTTCATTTTCTTAATATCACAACAATATAAAAAATAGTAACAACAAAATCTACAGAACTTTAACCATCCCTCTTTATTCATTTAGCATACCATGATAAAAATATTTTATACTTTCAAAAAATAACTTTGCTCACATTCATCTTAAATACATACAATAACAAGTGATCATTAATAGATGTAGATAGGTTTTGGCATAAAATGGTTTGTAATTTTGCTAAAATGAAAGCCTCAGATCAAGTATACTTACATTCACAGTCTAATGTAATTAGCACAAATACAATGGTATTTTGCAACATTTGTTTCTAATGTTTATCAAGACGGATCAGATGATTTATCATGTTGGTGTCATGCACACCACTTCTCAGAGTGAAGGGTGTGCTAAGAAACAATTATTTCCTTTAATAAAACCTTTAAAAATATGGAAAATTATTTGGGCAATTCATAACATCACTAATGTTTGATTCCATATAGTAAAATATTAATATTAAATCATTGTTCAGGCCATATCATATGTTTCTGATAGTTTTGTGAAGTTTATGTCCAAAAAGAGATGTGTGAATTTCTCAAGTGACACCCTCATACTTGTTTTAATATGCACCATTATATGAACACACCTCTTTCTCTAACAGCCGACTTGCATTTATGATGTCATTAGTTGGTACAAAACAAAATTGCTTCAATGTTAAATGCTTACCCAGTTCATACAATGTGCATGCCTTGTATCACAAACACCTATCCAGTTAACTACAGAAACAGCACTGTTAATTCTCCCTGTCAAAAGCAGACTGAGGAAATCTCCACTTATATTTAAAGTGAATTACAGGAAGTAGTTGCATATAAACTAAAATGTATAATGATCAATGTCCAAATTGCTCCAATGGTCCAAAAAGACCATAACCCACTACATGAAAAAATACCAAGAGTAGGAAAGACTCTTGTGTCAATACAGCAAAAGATAGTGTTAAATATTGTAGCATTTGTGGACATCATATTCTTCTTGATAATTAGTGTAATACCACCCCTTAAATTTCATTCAGACTGGCATAACTAAAAATAAATGCGTCAAAGCAAAACACTTATAAATAATTTAGTGCAAAAAGCTGTGGACATTCATTTGTATCTAATACAGTAAAATTGGGTAGTCTACAAGGATATACAAACCATTTATATATAACCACATGTGTCACTATAGCAACAAGAAGCCTGAAATCGCCTAATATTGTATTGATATATTACAGTTCATTAACCTAAACAATGTTGAGTAACTAGCACTGATTTCACCATTGTAGCTGATCCAGCTGGGTTCTTGTACAAATTTGTTAAGATCTGGCAACGACTTTTATGCTCTGGAGTCAGTTTGTATTTGAAACAGTGAGATTCAACTGTGTTCACCAGTAACTACTGATAATTAGTCACAGTTGATGCAATGAACACATTAAATTTTATCCTCTACTTAACTGCCATGAATGTGCTGCAATTATATACATGTATATGAATATAAAGTTTCTGCAAAAAAGCTAGATACCCCCTGATTATATATTACAAAATGTGGAATTATCAATAACAATGATGTAAGATGTTGTAAACATTCTTACTACTATTATGAGGATACAGAAATACTAGTGTTTGCAGCTATGACCTACAGGAAATGCATATATAACCCGAAAAAATCACAATTCCATGGACTTAGTGCATGATAATAGCTTACATAGTTGATTCCTTAGGTGTTATTCTTAATTAAAGAAATATAAATTTAATATGATGAAACTAATGATGAAAAAATGTCTTTATTATAGACAAAAGTGAATTAATCATGTCAAACAAAAAGATATGCCACTCGTTTTCAAAGGTTACATGAGCCAAATGTATAACAAAGTCAATGAAGTGCCAAAAATTATCTGTTAAAGCCCAGCAATTAAATCTTTAGCAAAGTAAATTGCCAAAAAAGTACTGGTCTGCATCTAAAGGTTCAACTGATTTTATAATTATTCTGATTTTCTAGTTGCTCTTAACATCCAGTCCATTCTGCACAAGTCCAAATATGCCACTATTCAACTTACTTAATATATTGCAATATCCAGCGATATAGCACTTTTGACATTCTCAGGTCTTTACCAATGCTATTCATAGAACTGTTTGTGTTCACACAAATCTGCATTGGTGTGTAACATTCAAGACAAATCTAGCATAAAACAAAAATATACTGGAAAATATGTTAACCCAATAGCAAATTTAATGGCAATGTTTTTGAGACATAAATGATATCTTTTTCCAACCTTATTAAGATACCAATGCACCACACACTTATCTATCATGCAATGTCTGAAAATCCATCAGACCATCTTTATTATGTACACTTTTTTCCACTGCATAGTGACAAGTCATCCTTGATTTACCAATGAACAAGTGCAATATCCAATTTAAATGTGATTGCATATTCACTGACAAGGGGGAATATAAATTCCAACACTTTCAAAATCGTTTGCTTTTTTCAATCATTACATACAAACAATTGAATAGCTGGTTTTGTGCTCCTTGACAAATGGCAAATAATGTGTATGCAGATGTCAACTTGTTTAACAAACGCTGAAAGCTAATAATAAAATCAAGAGCTAGATTTTCCTTAAGTATGAGGTATTGCATAGAATAAGCATCAATGTATGTTTATATACACATACATACATACATACATACATACATACATACATACATACATACATACATACATACATACCTACATATATAAGAAATAAATTACTGGCTAACTTAAAACATATTTTAGGAGACTAATTACAGTAACATATTTTAGAATAGTATACATTTCCCCTTGACTTGTAGGAGATACTTTACCTGGCAATGATTATTACACTTATTCCAGTAATGTCAAATTACAAATGAATTACTAAAACAATTGCTTTAGGAAATGTTTTCTGACATTTTTATCTGGTGAGGTATAATATCCTTGCCTACCCAGCATACAACACTATATGAGAACTGTTCCTTTGGGAGATGACGATAGAATAGAGGCAGTATCTCTATTGTACTGAACTCTTCTAATTTACATGTAAATTTGTTTATCATAACCATTCCTAAATTTCAGAGTAAAATATTTCAATGACTTTTGAAAATTCAAAACATATATAGAGGAAATGACAATTAATATCTATATGGCAAAATTACCAGTGATGTATCACAAAGGGTTCAATTAACTACAGTTTGTTCAATATGGCATTAAACTGAGGAATTTATCTTGGGGGAAACCAGCTGGGAGAAGATGAACCATTCTATTGGACATGAGTTTTCATAATCATGCTGTGGAATGCTGGAAATCAAATTCCTTCAAGGTATCATCAATACAAGCAATGTTGCATGCAAAGTGAAGATTAATGACAAGGGCCATAACTCTGTCCAAAAAGAGAAGATGAAAAGTAACCCTTGAAGAAGCAACATCTAAATTAATTTGATGTACACCAAACGCCATCAGATAATGCTGAATGTTTCTGACCCATGACAGATACAAGCAACAGTCCATCTCAAAAATAGAAGATCAACAAGGACTGCAACTTGTTCCACAATTTAGTACACAAGACAAAACCCATACAAGGGTGCAAGATATAATCTTTCAAATTACACTGGAATATTTTGAGTTTCGTATAATTTAAATGATTACATGGTTCTGACTGCAAACAATATTCCAAATTTCCATGGGAAGACAAATTTGCTACTGAAGGCCAATAAATATGTCCAAAATAGAGAAGACAAAACTAAACTTGTAAATAGAAAGTGTAAATCTATGTCAGAGTGTTAATACCAAATTACAACAGATTATGTTCAATGGTTCTTGTGCTGGTTACAAGCAATATCCCATAGTAATTATCGTAGTCTATATCTCTAATGAAAATAGAATCACCAAGACAAAAGTCCATAAAAGGCACATCTAGATGACCAAGTATTTAAACAATTGCATAAGAATATCTTCAATGGTTTCTGAACTATGTTGGTTACATGGATCTTAAAGTGATGGAGATTTAAAACTGATAAACTCTGTCAAAATCTTTAAAATAAGACAAACAGATAATACACACCAAATGCCATTCAATTATGTGTAAGGCTTGCAAATCTATGGTGGCTTAAGATGCAATGAACTGGATGTAGGGATTAGAAGGTTATTACTTCATGTATCCTCCTCACATATTGATGCAGGGTACAAACTTCCTTAATTTCTTATCAATGACCAAATTCTATTTTTTTTTTGAGATGGTACAAGCTAAAACAAAGTAAAAGAAAACAAGCCCATATGACCTACTAAAATGCATGAATTAACCAAGAACTTGCCAGAAAATTGATACAAATATATTAAAATATTTTGAAAGAAAATATTGAAGCAATTCTTAATGGATAATTTGTACTAAAATGATCTGGTATTGTCATAAGTCATTTTAAGTATTTAGTCAAAAGTTGTCACCATATTTCTACTATGAGCACAGTCGTTTCACTCCAGATGTTCTGTGACCTTTTGATATAACAACAGTCCATCAAAGGGAGAATACTCCTCAAACTGAGCCCTGTAATGGATCACACTTTCAGTGGGTCACTATGATCTTTATGATGCATTGTCAATGTATGACAACTTGGCAAGGACCCAGTATGATAAATTATGATGTATGCTGCTAACAAAATAACTGATTGATTTGTTTTGTTTAAAAAAAAACAAATAAAAACATCAATTTTGTTCCAACCAGGAAGATAAATGCTGAACCTAGTGAAGTTTCATCTAGAACTATGGGAATGCTTTTTGAAGGAAAATAAAATTTTGTTCAATTAAGTCCTAAATTTAAAAGTAAACTTAAGCAATTACATGAAGCAGAAGGTTTTTTGTGGTAAATAAGAAAAGGACAGTGCAAACCAAGCATATCTAGTATTCTACTGACAGTACAAAATTCAATAATAAACTAAGATGGAAAAATAAACTAATAAAATTATCCACATTTTGAATTCCCAAAAATCACCTTTTCCTCCCACAACAGTCCCATGGAATTCAAAATAAAATCATTTCTTCCTTCTGACTGTTGAGTTTTGAAACCATCTCTGATATTCTTCAGTGATAGCAAGTTTTGTTAGAGTAGCTGCTCTAACAAACATCCTGGATTTCAGACTGGCGAAACTATTAGGACCAAGCTGAAATCTTTTGATAAAGAGTAGTGACACAACATTTTCAAGACAGAGCTACAAATCTTTCTCTATCATGCATGATACAACTGATAGATGTAAATTAAAACACCATTAGGAATCACCACACAAACTGTTCCAATCCAATGTTATTACACCCTAATGAAATCCCTAAGAAAAACAATATTTTCTGATTTCTAAAGATTTTCTAACCAGTGAAGAATGTTATTTGGATAAAATATAAGGCAGAACATTAAAGACTCTTGACCTTTCTGTAGAATGACAAAGCAAACAGGTGTGATTTGGCCAGTTGTGGAAAGATCACCTGCACTAAAAATTTTCAGTCAATGCATTCATATGCATAAGGCTGAATACAAAGCAACATAACCTATTCTGATTTGTTTTCTACTGTGTCCATGTTAGTGCCTAACTGAGTTATATAGTCTTGGTACATTTGAACTCATAATTAATGTACTGGATTTCATCACACTAATGTTGAATAATGACAGAAATACACAAGGATTTTAATTAAGCACTGTCACATAGCCATTTCACACATTCAGAACTAACATTTCCATTTGTAGGACTTTTTTGTTTTTGTGCATTGCCATAATTGCAATATACAACATCATATTTTTTTAAAAAATAATAAAATTCCAATCCAGGAAGTAAAATACCCAGTTCATTAAATTCTCATCAATAGCTATGTTTAAAGTATCATAAAAATAATGGAAAATCTCATTGTAAAGAGATTAAAATATTAAGTTAAATTGGGATCTAATCTGCCAGTGCATTATGTAACAACATATCTGTGTGTACTAACCATACTTCCTTATGAGTCCAAATGCAAACTGCAGAGACCTAGATCTGCCATTGTAATGTCACTCCACTTACAAGAAAGAATATATGGTTTGTTAAATTGGGTAATGTAGATTCCAAGAAGGAATTCCTAGTTTTCAAACATGGCAACTGAGATAAAAACTATCAAAACTGCGGAAGACTATGTTGATTTTGCTCCTGCTGATGCTTATCTGCTTTGTTTAGAATAACATCAAAAAATAACATCTTACAAAATAATTTTTTTGTAATTTCTGGTTAAACTGCATAGTAAAACATATTTATGAGCAAAATGAATTAATTCCTTTGGCATCCAAAGGGAATGATCTTTCAAAAAAACATGCAAACTTGATACCCCTTCACCCACTATTATCACACGTGGAAAGAAAGCAAAAACAAAATGGTTCTAAATGGTTCAGTAACAAGGATGTTATTACCCCTCCCCCCAATTCATTATGTAATCACATGATCTGTATACATGCTCATGTGACTTACTCTGAATGATGAATGTGTTCCTGTTATAGGGTACATTTTCTTGTTTACCTAGTTTTCCATATCAGATCAGATTACATGTTAAGCAAGCACTTTCTTGGTGTCAGATTAAAACCTGCATTCATTCTGCATTCTATTTTCATTGGTTTTGCTGAATGATGTGGTCAAGATTGTTGTCAAAAAAAATTAAAATCAAAATATTTTAACAATGTAAAAATCAATTAAAGAAACTGTGGTAATGGCCATGAACCTAATTAGGTCATGTACATATGCATGCCATGGTTGCATAACTTAGCAGTGAAAATCTAAAAAAAATGTCATTAAGAAAATTTGGTACTGATAGAATAAATCAAAAAACAAGTACAGCTTATGCAAATATCTGGAGATAAACACAATTTCTGAAGAAACAAAAACTGCTAAAATCCTGCAATTTGTTCAACTTGCACAGATATAGATCATATAATGAATTTCCTGCTAAAGAGTACACTTCAAGTTTGGATTATCTGGTGGACACAATATTTTGAACAACAGTCACACTACTATATGTTATGCATCCACTGTAATTACTGAAAAACACTGTAAAGTAGATTATTTCCCTGGGAAATTTGTCAAAATGTAGTGTACTTCATTGTGTTACCCTAAGTAGGAGATTAAATCAGCCTCACAAAGGATTTTATTTTAATATGTAATTTTTTTTGCAAACTAAATATCCAACTAAAATTTACAGTTTTATGATCACAGGCCAGGTATTTTCAACTTCTGAACAAGAAACAGAAGTTTTAACTTGAATTCCAGACACTTTGACAGCAAACCATTAATTCCAGACACGTTGACATCAAAATTTTAGTTTTAATGATGAATGTGTACCCTAAGTATCACATCTAACCTTTTAAAATTCTGAGCATGAACCTGAGCTCCTTGCTCAAAATACTGAATGAGTACAGAGTCACATCTGATATTTGTCTTGTTTGCACAGATTCTAACACAAATGAACTAAATGTTTTGTCAGCAGTCAAAACTAATTATACTGGAAAGACTAGAGCTTAGAATAGTATGTCCTTAAAAGATATTCAAGGAAAAGAAAATCCAACAAGAGATCTAAGTGGATCTGGTCTTGCCCACCTGCTCACCATTTGCCTAATAAGCCCAATGCAAAAGCAACTTGACAAGAAATCTTAGTTACAATAATGCTTTCAAGAGAAATTTTTACCAGTGCTGTGGTTTGCATATGAAAACAATTGGTTAAAAATTCCTTCAGGGATTTTTTTCTTAAATTCCTCCATATTTGGTGGTAGGTAGCATAATTTGTTCAATACTATAAGCCCCCTTTGCTAAAAAGCTTTGGGCCAAAGCTGGTCTAATTCTATTAAACAGTTCTTTTGAAATAACAGTGTGTAAATGTTTTTCAAAAATGTTAGTAATGAAGTGAGATCATTTTTACAAATCTGATCTAAAATTCTGCCAAATGCACTTCACCAGTTTTAAAAAAGAAATCATTTAAATGTTTTCACTTAGTAATAATAAAGCAAATAATATAAATATATAATATTATAATATATAATAACATTTGCATGAATCTGACAAGTCTTTATTATAGAATTCTTTCCATAAAGATGACTCAAATTCTATGCAGCAGTTAAATATTTTTCTTTTTTTAGTAATTGTAGCCATATTTGATAGATCAGCATAGATTTAAGTTCTTCATCACATGATGCTTACTAAAGGGTGTGAACAAATTTTCTTTCAATGGTTTTGGAGAAGTTGTTTCAAGATGATTTCTGTTTGCAGTAATGATGGCCATATTTTGATGGTATATCAACATCAACTGTATGACCATGAAAGCCCTCAATGTCAGGATTCAGTCTGTTAAATTCAGTTTTGAAAAGTCCTGTTTTTGTATTGATAGAAACAGCCATAATTTTTTTGAGGTTTTCTTTTTCTGTCTTTAGTAAGTATCTATAACTGATAAGGAATCAGCATCATTTTTAAAAATTTGCAAGATTTTCAATATGTTTCCTTCATTTTAAAGAATCTATTTAAAGTCTTACGAAGTTTTGATAAGTTGTCACGTTTTATGGTAGACTGGCATCACTGGTAAAAAAAACATGAATGCCCTCCATGCCAATATGCTTTGTTTCAAAATTTGGTCAGATTATGATAATTAATTTAAGTCTTTCTACTTTTAATAACATTTCCCATATTTTACAACAGATCAAGATATTTAGAATAATTCTGGAATGTCCTCATGTAAGGTTGTTTCCAATCAAGTTTGGTCAAATTCTATTTTTAATTTGGGATAAGTTATTTCAAGGGTTTGCTAATTTTGGTAATGGCAGACATCACTGATCAGCATCATCTGTACAAATATGAAAGTTCTTCAACACTTAGGATGATTTTTGTGACATATCAGTCTGTTCAGCAGGTTTGGATCAAAAGTGGACTAACAATTTTTTTTTTCTGTAATGACTGTCATGTCATATCTGATATTTGATTGGTTCATTTACACAAACTTTTAAAGCTTTCACAACAGATTGCTCTGTCAGGTTTGATCCAATTCTATTTCGCAGTTTTGAAAATGAAGTCAGTTTAGAGTTTTTCTATGTTTAGTATCAGTGACTATATTTAAATGAGGATTAGCATCATTGGTATAAACCTGAAACATCTTTTAGACAGTATGGCTGTTATCAAATTTGATCCAATTCTATTCAAAAATTTTGTTAGGCTATCTAATGGTTGGAGGGGTCTATTAGTAACAGTGACCGTACCACATTGGATATTGGCATTGCTTGTATTAATCTTTAATTTCTTCATGCTAGAATGATCTGTACTAAATTTGGTCATAATTTGCCCCGTTTTTGACAATATGTATCAAATGGTAATTGTTGACAGATGTTCAACACACACTGCATGACAAACACAGAGACAAACCATATGCTCACTTGGCTGTCAGACTGATGAGGTAATATAGGCTTCACAGTAATTACTGTCATGACTTAAGCATTTATCACATTCAAATACTGTCTGTTTCTTCTTTAAATTCAAATTGTCCTCCAGGAAATAAATACTAAACCAATATTTTTAATGACTAAAAACAAAATTATTGTATACATTGCTAAAATATTTGTTCAATGATGAGTTCCTAATTTACAGTGTTATAGCTCTATTACTCCTTTCCTTCCTTGCAAATATTTCACCATATCTTGACTATTTATGACAATGTTCTGTATAAATATACATGCTACAACTCCCATCACACCTGCAGTCACCATATATGAAACAACTGATCCAGTAATGTGCACAACATATCCCATTAATCCTGACAAGACAACTTGGGACAGGAAGTAGGCACTGTCCATCATTCCCATATCTGTGGCAATACCACGGGCAGGAAGGAGAGGCGGTTTATTCCCAGATATACCTGGCTGTATGGTGTCAGAGAAGTACAACTGCAAAAAAAAAAAAACCAATTTAATGTAAAACTTGTTTATTTGCATTATATTAGAAGGCCAAACACATGTAAATTTGCCAAGATTTGCAAGGGTTTATATAAATTTTTCAACTTTTCTCATCATAAAATTGACTGCTAAATTAACAATTTACTTATTAATGTAACTAAATTTTTATCATAACTGATGTGGTAAAAGTATTTTTAAAACTTGCAAAGCTTATATAAGGCCAAAAAAGTACATCCATATGCTAAACATACATAGATTGTATAAAAAATACACACCAAATTGAAAATCAAATCTTTTACAAAAATGCAGGCACAAGGGCACCTGGCAACTTTTTGTTCTGCCCTAATAGGAATATAGAGTACATTTTCCCAACAATAAAGATCAGATAAAGAATGTGTTCTGGTTCTTCCATTATCTTACAGAAAAAAAACTCCATTTATTGATGTGTGTGTGTGTGTGTGTGTGTGTGTGTGTGAGAGAGAGAGAGAGAGAGAGAGAGAGAGAGAGAGAGAGAGAGAGAGAGAGAGAGAGAGAGAGAGAGAGAGAGAGAGAGAGAGAGAGAGAGAGAGAGAGAGAGAGAGAGAGAGAGACAGCATTCTCATAATCTTGGAGTTTATAGACACAACTTCCAGGTGTTTGAAAGAAGCTGAGCAAAAACATCACAAAAAGGTTAATATATTAAACCACCCCATTGTTAAACAATAAATGAAAATAACAAATGATTAGCAGCAAAAACTTACAAGCAAGAAAGTACTAAAGATTAAAATAAAAACTATCTAATACTCCCATAAAACATTTATATTTACTATTACATGTAGCAGGAAAAGGGTTCATAAAAAACTAAGGCACAAATGGCAGTCACTGCTAATTTTTTTAAAATTTCATAATTTCAATCCAATTTGCATATGATGACTAATAAATTTAAAACTACACTTTATTTTTAATAGTATTTTGCTTCTTATAAGTCAGGTTTGAAATACAAAAAAAAAAAAACAAGGAAATAACTACAAGTTGATATATTCTTTTCTTTAACAAGAGTCATAAAAAGAAACAAAAACATGGTTATTACATAAGCTGTCTGCAGCAAAGACTGATTATATCCAGTGATTAAAAGCATCACCTGAGAGAAATTGTGGATTATAAAAACAATTAAAAAGATTAACCGAAAGCAAAGTGGGATTCACAGAACAAATATTAGTAGAATTAACCAAATGTAAAGTGGGCTATAGAACACCAAAGATTAGCTTAATTGGAACATATTTATGTACATTTGCACTTGGTTCTATTTTCTCCTCACATTTTGGATCTCAACTCAAAAGTCCTTTGAGATTTCCAATAATAATGCGCATTTTTGTTCAACCTTCTAACTTTTCTTGTATAACATCTTGCTGCTTGCCTCTTAAAAACTATTGTCCACTTCTGTCACCAAGAGCTGTTGTTGTGCTTATTTCCAACAATTTTTTTCTTTATTTGTAATTTGTTCATATTTCCATTAATTTTAGCCAAATCTATTACAATTTCATCATGCTGTATGTATTGCTGATTTAGAACAATTATACTGGCCTCTCTCTTTCACAGTATATTAAGTCTTCCTAAATTATCAAGATCACAGTAATTACAGTAACCATGATAGTCATATACTACACCAATCCTCAAAATTTGCATAATACAGCTTATACTATTTAAGCAGCTCTTACAAAACACTGTGGGACAGCAGATGCCTCACCTTTATCAATCCCATCTTACCACTATCCAGGTAAGTTTTGAGTCTCAGGCTCAGCTAATGTAGCCATGTGAGAAAGCTTGCCAGTAGCTTCCCTTGGTTCAATGGCTCTTACCAGGATTTTTTCCCAGATTCGTTCTATACCTTTTACTCTGGCCAGTCCATACTGCACTAAGTTATGGCATTAAACCAAAAATAACAATATTAACAAAACTTTGTACTGCCAAACAGCTTTCAACATAAGGATCACATTTAAGACCAGAAACAGAATTCTTATTAAGAGGTAGAATGTATGCATATATCAAAGCTTTTGACGGTCAATTGATTTGATTCTTGATGACTACGGACTGAACTTGAGAAGCCTGGGATCTTAGTTAACTATATCCAGCTTTATGATCCATCTGATAAATGGGGAACTTTTACATCTGGAAAACAGCAATTAAATGTTTCAGAATTCATGCCCAGAACTTCCTGTCATCTTGTTGAGTTGCTACATAGTGCACAAACACAATGGAATATTTACTTTGATTCTCTGTTCTACTAAGGTTGATGGTCTATGAAGCCATCAAAGCAGAGGATAGAAGACCTGAGAATGTCATGCACTGTTTGTTTAATGCACAGATGAATTCAATTACCCCAACCCTACTCTTGCATTCAGCACTTCAGGATTTTCTGTAAATCACCATTTTAACACACCTAGATAAAACACCCTTTAAAAATCTTGAGATCTTTAAATATCTTTCCTCATGGCAGTGTTATAAGCTCCTTCATAAATGAACTATGTAACTGTTCTCCTTGTGTGTTAATCAGCATTAAAATATTCTGCTAAGTAACTGAAAACTATGTAATTGGTTATAAAATGTACGACACAGTTAATCCAAGCATCATGGATTTGATATTTACCATGACCAGCCCAGGTCAGCTGCCACAGAGTGTCCTTGGAAAAGGCGCTTAGCTCCAATTTTCTCAACAGGATAATAATGTGCTGAAAGTGCTATTAAAAACCAACGAACTAACCAATGAACATATATAAACAATATACACAATGACAAAACACAGAACATCTAGCTATATTTATTGTATGATCTAGCAGTTTAAAAGAAACTAAACTTTTGTGTCCAAATAGCAAGTCTCTATGCAAGAATTGTAGGTTATACAGTACTAAAATGGTGAAAAAAAATGGGCTTAATACATCCCCTCAACCTCACTTCACTTCACATTTCACAGAACTTAAAAAAACTTAAAAAAGTTTTAAAATAAAATGAAACAAATGGCACCATAATCAGAGCATTATAAGCACATTCGACCTTGATTTTCAAGATCAATGAAATTTTTTGTGCAAAAACTATTTTCAGTGACCTTGACATCTGCCCTTAAAGCATCACAATTGTAAATTCTTCCTCATCCAAATTGCAAGATGTCTACAAAATATGGGATAGGTCAGTGATACAGAATCCATGTTATTGTGCAGAAACTATTTTAATGACATTGACCGTATTGCCATTTGACCTCAAATACGATTAGACCCTTCCATACACCAAGATCATATCACCTACACACTCTAGTTGAGATATGTCATGTACTGCTAATGTTTTGGTGAAGGAATCATTTTTGTATTCATTCAGTTATTGACCTTAACCTTCTATCTATATAAATCCAAAATCAATAGGGTTCTTCTCACCCCAAGTACAAAGCATCTACAAAGTTTGGTCACTGTATGATAAAGAACTCTGACTTATTATGTAGAAACACTTTCCTAATTTTCTATCACAGTTACCTTGACCTTAAAGATTTTGAGCCAGGATGAATTGGGTTCTATCTCATCTCATACGCAAGTCATCTATAATGTTTGGTAACTGTAGATGGTGTGAAATTGTTACTGTGTTGAAACAATATTGGTAAAAAAAGATGGTTGTGTAGACATCATAATATAACATGCTCAACCTTCAAAAATAATGCTCAAAACAAATATTTTCAAATTTAAAGGATAGACAATGAGAGTAAGGCATTTGTTTTAAAGATATAGAACATCATAAGGCAGGTCAAAATCTGTATGATTTATCAGTCGGGTTCACCATAACCACAATGGTTTTCATCACTAGGAAATGAGAAAAAAAAATGAAGTCCAATGAAAATAACATTTTCCAATATTTAGGTTACTAGTTGACACTTAAAGTACTGACAAAAAAAATCCAAAACTAATAAAGAAAACAAAATATGCCAAAACAACACATTTTCAGTAAACAAAAGTAAAATTATATCAGTTTGAGTTTTTTGTCTTGACATAATGTGATAAAGGCTTATGTCAACACTAGGTCAAAGGATAATATCAAAAGGTATTCACTTGATGTAGTATGCATGGGAGATAACTATATTTCCCAGAGACTGATATCTGGAAATTTCTTTGTGTTCTGGGTGATAAATGATTTAAAGGACTGCCAGGTACCTTGATGCATCTATTATGTATGCACCATTGAGAAAATCATAACCTAGCTCTTCTATACCAGATAAAAATCAGCACACAAACAGCTTTTGTATGCCAGCATATCAGCAAGGATTGCCTACCATGAACTTTTTACCAAATCAGAACTGATGAAACTTATAAGTTAACCCTATAAGAGATATTAATTACATCTTTGTTATTTTCATATGAGATCCATCAACTAAATGTGATTATAAGTAATAATATAAAATACATTTTTGTTTCTATCTTCACATTCATTAAAACTTGTTCACTTAGTGTCAACATGTCAACCCACTTCCCTCATTCATATATTCATATTTACTCAACACCTTCTGCATGTGGCTTAAGAAGTTCATTATGAAATAATTCCAACACATAATTATTTTTCTTTATTTTCCTTTTCGAAGAGTAGCATATATAGTAACATCCTCCTTGGATAATTATTCAATTTTCAGAGTTAAAAAATTTATGACCTTTATGGTGAGAGACAAAAACACTGCATAAGTTGGATCTGCTAACTATATTGCCAAAACAGTAGTTATTTTTGTTGAATTGAAAACAAAATTGCCTGAGAAAAAAAAATCTATATCAGTATTTGTACCAAAAGATGTAAATCCCAATAATGGGGTTAAGTCCCAAGGCCTTGTGGGAAGTCAAAATAATGTAAACTTTGACTGGTATTTCCTTGTATCTGTGAAAACTCCAACAAAGATTATATTATTGTGCCAGAATAATATTCTGATATGAGTAGGAATAACAAGCAAAGGACATTATATAATACCTTTCCTTTCTAAAAGAAGGGATAAAACTCCAACAAAGATTATATTATTGTGCCAGAATAATATTCTGATATGAGTAGGAATATCAAGCAAAGGACATTATATAATACCTTTCCTTTCTAAAAGAAGGGATAAAACTCCAACAAAGATTATATTATTGTGCCAGAATAATATTCTGATATGAGTAGGAATATCAAGCAAAGGACATTATATAATACCTTTCCTTTCTAAAAGAAGGGATAAAACTCCAACAAAGATTATATTATTGTGCCAGAATAATATTCTGATATGAGTAGGAATATCAAGCAAAGGACATTATATAATACCTTTCCTTTCTAAAAGAAGGGATAAAACTCCAACAAAGATTATATTATTGTGCCAGAATAATATTCTGATATGAGTAGGAATATCAAGCAAAGGACATTATATAATACCTTTCCTTTCTAAAAGAAGGGATAAAACTCCAACAAAGATTATATTATTGTGCCAGAATAATATTCTGATATGAGTAGGAATATCAAGCAAAGGACATTATATAATACCTTTCCTTTCTAAAAGAAGGGATAAAACTCCAACAAAGATTATATTATTGTGCCAGAATAATATTCTGATATGAGTAGGAATATCAAGCAAAGGACATTATATAATACCTTTCCTTTCTAAAAGAAGGGATAAGAATAATATTACAGCTTTACATTCCATGCATGTCCTTAGACACAGCTCTTTTGTATGCAAGCAAGCATGTATGTATGTGTGTGTTTGTGTGCATATGTGTGTATGTATCTGCATGTGAATGTATTTAGGTATGTATGTATGTCTGTGTATATGTGTGCATATATATATATATATATATATATATATATATATATATATATATATATATATATATGTATGAGTGTGTGTATGTGTGTGTGTGCTCACTTGCCTCAGTGCAACATAACCTTCAAAGTGCTGCAACCAAGAACTAAAACCCAATTGTTGCAAGTTTTTTTAAACAATAATCATACAGAAAACACATTTATGTCAACTTACTTCTTTTTTTGCATGATATTTGGTCACCAGGATGAAAGGAATAGTTGTCAGTGTTGCATAACCTATTCCGGTCAATGCAGCCATAGTGTTTACAAAGATTATGTTGTCGACTAGTACTATTCCAAACATTGCACAGCAAAAGGACATCATTCCAAAAAGGTAAGTTAAACGACAGCCATATCGGTCCACCAATCGCTCCACAAAAAATGCATACACTATTGAGGTAATGCAATGTAAGAGAAGCCCCCAGCTTGCCATACGGACACCTTCGTCAAATCTGTCACGCAAGTATGAATTTTCTTCGGCATTTGGGTTACCTTGGTACACAACATTGCCAACATAATCAGTGAAAAACAAATTAAACCCCATAACTGCAGTCCAGCTGCAGAAATTTGCTGCTGCCAAATGGCGTAATACAAAAGGAACTTCAAGCAAACGTTTTAAAGGGTCAGGCAATTTCTCATATATTGTTGAACAGAAAAGCTTGCCAATATTGTAAAATGCTGAAAATAATTTGAACCTGAGTAGAAACTTGAAGTAAGTACTTAATTTGTTCATAAGGTATGTAGTTCTTGTTGTTGTAAATGAGGAATTACTAAGTCCTTGTTCACTTGTTAAAGTACCTAACAGGACAACCCCATCCTCAGAAGAATTACTACTTGTATCATAGCCTGACTCAATTCCACCATTCATCACATGGCCTTTGGAGTCATCTGTTAGTAAGTGCAAGGCACCTTCTCCACCCACTGATGATTTCTCATCTGCAGTCATCAAAGTTGCTGCCAACAACAGTGTGAACAATATCACAAGCAAAGTAAACACACATCGTTCCTGTGATCCTAAATACATCCCTATCCTGAGTGAATTCCAATCCAATGCTGTGATAAGATAGCCAATAATACCACCTAAGCTAACCATAATGGAGTAAAATGTGAATATACGTTCATGCTGGTCAGTATCTTTGGAAACGTCTGAGAGAAGTGCCTCACATGGAGTTAAACATGCCTGACTTGTGAAATCCAGCATCACGACTCCAAAAGTTAGACTTATAAGAGACAAAGTCCTGCTGAAATCATTTTTGCCAAAAACTGAGAAGCAGATGAAATCTCCATATGGGACAATAATTAGTGCAAATATTAATATCATTGAAAGTACAAAGATAAATGGACGTCTCTTTCCCCAAATGGTTGTCAATCTGTCACTGGCATTACCAATAACAGGAACTAGGAAAAATCCCAACAATGGGCCAACCCCAAGGATAATGCTCATGTTTTCCTCCAAGTAACCTGCTTTCAGCAGCATTGGTGGTATGTAAGTGAATCCAGCACATGCACATATCTCCACCCCACAGACCACTGCATTCAAAAAAAGCATGTTAGAGACAGACAAAGTCTTTCTGACTGCTGATACAGCTGCCATCTTCGATGTTGGAAGGATTCCAGGCATGGATTGATTTTTTAGAGGATCTGTGTTTTCATTTGTAATAGTATCTGTTGTGGAGTTTACTCGAGTTCGTGGTCTTCTTTCGTATATCTCCACAGCTGTTGCCATACTCAACCATTGTGACTTAACTTTACTTGGCCTGTTTCAGACCAAATCTGAAAAAGAAAGATTGAAACAGAAAATTCAGTGAAAATTCAGTGAAGTTCAAATTTCTTCATATAGATAAACAGGAACTGTACAGAATATATTCAACCATGTGTGTGTGTGTGTGTGTGTGTGTGTGTGTGTGTGTGTGTGTGTGTTGTGAAAGTGATGGTAATTAAATTGACTAGTTTAAATTTGTAATCATTCCAATCCACCAAACAATATATTCAACCATGTGTGTGTGTGTGTGTGTGTGTGTGTGTGTGTGTTGTGAAAGTGATGGTAATTAAATTGACTAGTTTAAATTTGTAATCATTCCAATCCACCAACCCTCTTAATCCTGCAAGTTGAAATTAATATCACATGACCCAATATTATCTTCAACTATGGCAGCTCCAGGTGGCAGAGTGGTCTAAAGCAATTGTCTTTACTAATCACTATCATTACAATTGGGTTCAGTCTTGGGCTCTGCCCACATAAAATATGTAATATCTGCATCAGATTCTCTTGCCTGAGCATGATCCAACCTTCAGAGTGCTGCTGTACCATAAAACCACCAAACCAAGCTAAATATTAAATCACACCACTAAAATCATTTTCAGAGCTAAAGTCATCACCATGTTGCACACATGTTTGAATTTCATTACAGTATGCATATACTGTCCCTTGCTGAAAATTTCCCTAAAAATCATGCATGCAATAAAAGCATGCTTTTTAATATTAATTTTGGGGGGACCAGACCCAATAAATATTCCACAAAAGGTGAAATGAACAGGTCATTTTTTTGGCCCATACAAAAGTGGCCCTACCATAGTATCAATGTGGCCAGGTCCTAATAAATATCCTGTACAATGATTGAATAAATCATTATTATCATTTCTACTGATCTTAGTTATTATTTTTATCATCATTATTATTTAAAAACTGTACAAAGTGTTTACCTTTGAGAAAGAGGTGTGTGTGTGTGTATGCATGAGTGTGTGTGTGTCTGTGTGTGTGTTAATGGGCACAAGACAAAGTTCACATTTACCCTAAGTCACACATGAGGCATGTATGACCCACACATTTATAATGAATCTTTTTCATTTCATATTTGATTATACCAGGCTACATCTATAATGCATGCAATCATGTTGTATGAAAGGAATGGGGTGTACAGGAGTGTATTGGAGGCGTAGCATCTCTAGTGGGGGAACAGTCATGCCTCCTTTTGTGTAGCTCACCCACCTTTGGTCCACACATGCACTAGGCTCTCATCTGTGGCTCCAAGAAGCTGTAACATGCACAGAAGCCACACCCCAGTAAACCACTTCAACTGGGGGTCTAAACCAGGTGAGGTTTGCCAACAGGTTTTAAACCTCTGGTGAATCAAGGCTTGCCTAGCCAAGCATGTGAAGACTGGATTCAGCAGACTGCTGAAAGAAACCAACAGCTAGTTAAGCATGCAAAAAGTCGATTTCCAGTAATGTGCTGTGGAATGCAAAGTGCAGGACGAGGCATGTAGGTAGTCCTGGTCATCCATTGCATCCGATTCCATCCTCAGTGATCTTAACCTTGCTTTGTCACTGGATCCAGATGGTCTTGGATGAGAGAGTGAGGCTGACTACATGCAACTCTTCCTTACTTTAAACTAAGTCAACGCGCAAGTCATTTGGTCAACCTTCTCCCCAAAGTCCTGTGGCAATGGACAAGCGACATAGTGGCAGGAGTGGGTACACTGTCAGCATGTATGGGTGACAAGTCCATGTGTGGTGTAAAATGTTGGACTGACCACCACCTTGTAGTCTCCAAAACTAAATATTCACATGCAACCTAAAAGACACCACAAGGTAAGAAGATTCCAAATGGGCTAACATTGTCAAGCTGAAAAACTCAAACTCCAAATCAAACTTTGTCAGAACTCTAGAAAACCATCTTTAGTCCACCCCTCTGGACACCTAGAATGTAAAGGTAGCCTGGGCGACCCTTAGAGAACTAGTCAACAACACTGCCACAGAGATCTTGGGCCTTCTCCCAGAAAGCACAAGAACTGATTTGATGAGAATTGCAAAAACATCAGGCATCTGCTGAATGAAAAACATCACCTCCACAAAGCATACCTAAATGATCCAAAGTCCATTTCAGAAAGAGATGCCTTCAATAACATCCACAGGACTGTTCAATAGAAACTCCGGCAGATGCAAGACTCCTGGCTGAACAACAAAGCTGATGAGATCCAAAACCATGCTGTCAAACATGATATGAAGGTTTTTTGATGCACTGAATATAGTCTATGTCCCATTATCATCAAAGTCATCGCCACTCAGTGTGAATGGAAACACTTATCACAGGCAAATTGAAGATGCTCAAAGGTGGGCTGAGCACTTTGACTGTGTCCTGAACTGCCCAACATACATCAATGATGAAGTGCCAGTCAATGAATCACAAGAATGCTACTATTATACACCTGTACAAGTGCAAAAGGATATCTTCAGGCTTTTGACAACTACCAAGGTATTTTTTTGCTCTCTATCACAGGCAAGATACTTGCCAGGATTTACTTCAACCATCTCGCATCAAACCTTGACCATGAACTCTTGCCAGAAAGCCAATGTGGATTCTGAAAGGAGCGTGGAACTATCAACATGGTGTTCACTGATAGGCTGTTTGCAAGAGAAAAGCCAATGGCAGAATACTGACCTTTTTTATATGTTGACCTGACCAATGCCTTTGACACTGTTAGCAGCGAGGGCCTGTGAAATTTATCACCATGGTGCAGCAATTCCATGATGGTGTGGAAGCTAGAGTCTGGAACAATGGTGAGACATCAGATCCCTTTCCTGTCTCATGGAGTGAAGCAGGGCTGTCAACACTTTTCATTCTCATGTTCTCAGCTATGCTCACTGATGCCTTCAGCTATGGTGACTTGGGAATCACCATCAGATACCAAATTGATGGTAAATTGTTCAACCTTAGCAGGCTCCAAGCAAAACCTAAGGTCACAACAGACATTATCAGAGACGTTCTATTTGCTGATGACTGCGCCCTCAACGCTGGCTCTGAAGCTGACATGCAAATCAGCATTGACAAGTTCTCTGATGCTTGCACAAATTTCAGCCTTACAATCAACTCAAAGAAGACTCAAATAATGTATCAGTCAGCCCCAGGAAAACTATGCCGAGCCAAAAATCACAATCAACAGTTATAAAATGAGTGCAGTGAACAGGTTCACATATCTTGGCAGCACTCTATCCCAAAAGGTAATAGATGACAAAGTTAATGCCAGAATTGCAAAGGTCAGCACAGCATTTGGCTGACTACACACCAAGGTTGGGAGCAGAAGAGGCATTAGTCTTCAGACTAAGTTGAATGTGTACACAACGACAGTACTCCCTGTGTTATTATGCACCTACAAAACCTGGACAGTGTACCAACGCCATGCAAATAAGTTGAACCACTTCCATACGACCTGCATCAGAAGTCTCCTAATCACCAAGTGGCAAGATAGTATCCCTGGATACTGAAGTCCTTGCCCAAGTAAGTCACCCAGTATCTACACCATCTTGATGCAATCACAGTTGCAATGGGCAGGCCATGTAGCTTGCATGCCAGACCACTGGCTTGAAAAGAAAGTCTTTTATGGCAAACCTTAACAAGGAAATGCAACAAAGGAGGCCAGAGACAAGGACACCCTGAAGATGTAATTGAAGAACTTTGGCATTAGCTATGACATGTGGGAGCAGACTGCCCAGGACAGGGTTGTGTGGCACTTTTCCATCACTAATAGTGTTGTAGCTTATGAGGCCAACAGGACAGGCATGTCAGAACAATGGAGGAAGGCCAGGAAATCCCGAGCCAGTAACCCCACATTCAACACTGCTACCATCCCATATCCACAATACCACAGACCCTTCGGGGTGCACATCAGCCACCTACTCACCCATAGACTGTTTGTTCCTGATAAAACACTGAATGACTAAAGTGATCCTCATTGACTTGATGGACAAACTATATACATGTATATGAAAGGAAACATATTTGTAAACTAGTATTCATTTAAATATTGTTAACAAAATAACTGTAGTACTGGCATATAACTAATAAAATTAAAAACTTCTATGATACTACTAAAGGAATTGTGAGAAATTTGCTAAAAAAATAGATACCACCTCCCCACATAAACATACACCCTTTAATGCAATTTTATGAAGATCAATCTATATTAAAAAGAAGTGAGTATACTGTCTGGCCAACATGCATATCTTCTGATGATGACCACAACATGTATTAAATTTCATAGCAATCCAAAGAAAATATGTGACATCACTTGCATAAAGAAATTCTTGTTGTACAACAGATATATTTCATCTAGTACAAAAAGGGCAATAACTCTTACAAAACTGCAGAAGCACAAAACTTGGCAATATGTGCAACTTGAAATGATGACTGTAATATGTACCAAGCATCACAGCAACCAATTAAGAGGCTCAAGTGTGTCAGATATTTCTCACCTGGTAATTGACACCATTGTGCAAATTCAAAATTAAACTGTTGAAAAGTTTGGAACATGCTGTTGTCAATTTGTCTTTTAACATCAGGTTTTGGTGTCATGTATTTTACTTCCTAAGCAATATATTAGTTGCATAAAAAGGACATGTTACTGATACAACCAGCACTGTTCTTTTGATCTCACCCTGCCTGCTGGAGACTAGGCCTAGAAACTGTTTATAGCCCCCACCCTTAAAGTGTATACATGTACTTGGCATTACATGGGAAGTTAATCCATGCAGTCAGCAAGGAATACTGAATTTGTCCTTATCCCTGTAAAGTCACAACTTAAAACCTATTTTGGATCACCAGCCACAAGACATGTGGTCGTTCAGAGTTAATTCATTAGACTTATGACCAAAACAATGTGGTTTAATATGCACCACCTGTGTCAGTCTGCATCAACAACCAAATTTCTCAGGATTTTTCTAAGGTCATGAAATTCTCTGCTCTTAGTAGGTAAATAAGTATTGTATTTTATACAGAGAGGATTTCTCAGATTATTCACTTTTAAATGTAAAACCTAAACTAAAAAATATAGATTTAAAATAACTTATGAGTAATGGCATCGAATATATAAAATACTTTACAACAATAGACAATGCATGTGATAATATAAAAAGGGAGTTGTTTCAGTCAATTTAATATGGGAAAATAAATAACTGAAACTCTATTCAAGATTCAATATATCAAAGAATTTTAAATCTGGTAAAGTTTATGGTAATAATTGTCTCTACATAAATTCTGATACAGCTTTTGCCTTCACAAGATTGCAATAATTCACTGGCAGGGCTCAAAATGAATGCTAATCCTATAACCCAATGTCAATTTTGCAGATGGAGTAGTGACAATTTCTATTGACAACTGTCATGGCAAGTGCTCTGCTTCAGATTAAAAAATAAAATGTATAACACTAATCCTTTTGATGGTTAACTGATCTATTTACAGTAAAGCAAAGATGTTGTTACAATGGTTTTTATACACATGGAACTAGTGCTGTATTAGGCCTACAATGCAAGACTCAAACAACATAAATATGAGAGCAGAAATCTTACATTATACATCTATTGCTGTACCTACAAGTGGCATTGGTTACATAGGGATAGGCACCATTTTCATCCAGGACCAACTTGCTTTCTGGTGAAAAACCCATGGTAATGTTACTTCTCATTCAGGTGAAGAAGTGATTACAAGATCTTCAAGATGGCCACCATGGTGGCCATGATGATATTGAATATCAGATCTGCACCATTGTCAGTAACAAGCCACTAGGCAACATATGAAATAATGGGCTCGAAATTAGTGGTAGTCCGCCAGCCCGAGGAGGCTAGTATATATCCTGTCGGACTAGTAACTTTCATAATGTTAATAGTTTGATGGGCTAGTAAGTTTCGGTTATCAACTGTCAACATTTTTTTTACGCCATTCCATAATAAAGACTTGTTTTCAGCAGATGTCCTGTAAAATCAAAATAGTAACCATTATCAACACTGTCATAAAATTTTAGCATGAGAAGATGAAGTCAATATCAGCATCGGAAAGGTGTGTTTCTAAATCAAGAAACCGTCAGATTTATGCATTTCGCTTAACAGCGCCAATTATAGTACTGTCATTAACAACAGAAGTTTAGTAATTGATCCTAATTAATCTGATAACGAAATAAATAAAAAATGATGTATCACACTTTATTCACTTGACTACAGTAATAAACTACAAAACGGTATACTACACTAAAGAACACAGCAAAAGTTATTCAAAGAAATTAATGTATGCATGTTTGTTTAAGGGTTTCTTGGAGGGGGGTGCTCGCTAGCCAAACACTCCAACCGTCACAAACTGGAAACTATATTTTACACTTGCATCGAAATAATTATAACATTACATCAATTTATTATGATAACTTTATTGACACATCCTTTCCATACAACTACTTTTTATACAATGATAAGAATAGATTTTATATTTTTTGCCCTTACAGGAATGGACAAATAATTGAATACACGTGGAGATATCAAGCAGAATGCTCTACATTTGTTGGGAATTAAAATCTCAGAGTATGAGCATCTAAGATTTGAAAATGTTCCGCCTATTTATTAATTTCAACAATATACTGAGGTCTTATTTTTAAGAATAATTACCAAACTTTCGCAATTAATAATGAGACCATAATTGGAGCTGTAATATAGAACGCTCAGAGTCATATGGGGTTCATTTGATGGGAACACAACAATTCTAAGCTGAAACTAACATCATCTTCAGGTGTTAATATTTTGTAAGAGTGTTTACAACATCCACTACTTTGATTCTGCAGAACCACTGACATTTTTTATCAGAGAGAGACCAATTAATTGGGGAAGGGCAAAGGCACGTGTTTCGAAATGGTATTTTTTGTTGATTTTATTATATAAAGGATCGACATTGTGACATTTTATTTTATATAATTTGTGTCAGTTATACTGTAGCATCTTGTATTTTCAAATGAGAGACAATTTGCTCCTTATAAGACATGCAAATTCTGACGTTTTATAGAATGTGTTCAGCCACCGGAAAAAAAGCAAATGTTGACTGAAAATGACATAAAAGAGAGGAATAATTCTCATCATAGGAAAAAGTGCAATCGAATGTTTCAAAAGACATGGGCAACAGACAGGGAATGGCTGAATTATGATGAAGAAAAGAATGTTATGCGGTATAACTGGAGTACGAAATTCGCAAAAAAAACCCCACAGAAAACATCCAGTTTTGTTGTGGGTTGCTCAAACTTTAAATTTGAATCAGTAAACGTGCATGAAAGCTTGGGCAACACGAAAAGAGCAGAGAGAAAAGAGGCTATGCAGATACCACCAGAAGAATCGACCGCTCATAAGATCTTGGAAAGTTTTAACGGAATGTGTTTGACCATAGGTGCTCGACGCAAGCTTGATGCTGAGGAAAAAAAAAATAATCTGAAGGAAAACAATCATATAGGGTGACAAAAATATCTTAGATACTCCGATGATTTGTTCTAACATAGGACACTGTCTATCATACTATATAAGAGACAAGGTCAGTAACTCCCAAATACTTTGTTCAACCCATGACACTCAAATTCTTTCTGCTATTTCCGTCTTTAAAGGCATATGACCATATTCAATGGTTTGTATTACTCCTGATATATTTTTTCTATTCATCAAGCCATAATTGACCTTCCTGTGTTGCATCAAATTATAGCTACAAGTTTCAAAAATGTGCAAATTTCACCTGCTGGGACAATGTTGCACTCAGATGACAACCTGTGAAAAGAGCTATGGTAAAGAACAGAAGACCCTTCACTGATTTTGTATAGATGTGTTAGCTGGATGAGATGAAAGGAGTTGATGTTAGAGAGACTTACAGGATTAATAAACAAGTTGTTACATTTACTCACATCACTGGAAGTGAAAGGCAGAAATATTTTTGGGTGGAGCATTTTCCGGCCAGTACTTGTCAGTGCTGGTGTGGATGCTGATGTAGTGGAATTGGAATGGGACATATTAAAGAGCTTGTCAGTGCTGGTGTGGATGCTGATATAGTGGAATTGGAATGGGACATATTAAAGAGCTTGTCAGTGCTAGTGTGGATGCTGATGTGATGGAATTGGAATGGGACATATTAAAGAGCTTGTCAGTGCTGGTGTGGATGCTGATGTAGTGGAATTGGAATGGGACATATTAAAGAGCTTGTCAGTGCTAGTGTGGATGCTAATGTGGTGGAATTGGAATGGGACATATTAAAGAGCTTGTCAGTGCTGGTGTGGATGCTGATGTAGTGGAATTGGAATGGGACATATTAAAGAGCTTGTCAGTGCTAGTGTGGATGCTGATGTGGTGGAATTGCACAGCAAGTAGGTATATACTCGAATATTTAAAAATAAATACAAGAAACATCATTGATGCCAGATTTGTTAACATTTCGTTATTTAGCATAGTATCTTGATTGCAAAAAGTAACCATTTAAAGAAAGCTTTTAAAAAATTAATATAAACATTATTTAAGTATTGATTTTACATTTCTCTTGATGTAATTTATTAAGATTAATATTTTCCTAATGTATTCTGTTATGTTGCAATTACAAAGACATCTATACTTTGACTTGGTTCATAGTTGTAAAATGATGTACTGCTGACTGCAAGAATATTCTGGCATTGATTGACCTTATCCTAACAATCCCAGTCCACTCTGCTGATGCTGAGAGGAGTTTCTTAGAGATGAAAATGGTTAAGAGTGACCAGAGATCATGTTTGTGACCTTGAGTTCAGTTCTACCTACTCTTTATAATGTTCCATACAAATGATATTCCAACATATGATCCATCACTAGCAATATATTTGTGAAATGTTTCAGGGAGACAGGTAAGGAAACCTGAACAAACACCATATGCCATATTGACCCAGAATGCAGATGGAGGACCAGAAAGGACACCTGGATCCCTTTCTGGGATTGGATCCAGATTATCTTGAGAAACAAAAAATGTGAATTGACTGATGATGTGAAGCAGGATTTTATTTATTATTCTGTTCTGCATTTCAAATGATAATGCTATTTATGAATACTATTGTTGTTAATTTCAATATAAATGTGTGATATTGTTTTCTTGACAGGACTAGTAATGATTTGGCAGGACTAGTAAATTTCTCAGCATACTGGTCCTTCTGGCTACAAAGAAATTTGTGTTAAATTCGAGCCCTGAAATAACTCCATGGCAATATTACTTATTGCAAAGAAGCAGCAGCAATGAGATTATCAAGATGGTCTTCTGATTGGTTCTGTCTTTATGTCATGCCAAATAGAAATCAAATAAGTCTTGTAGTGAAAACTCTATGTTAATACAACTCTCCATTCAAAAGGGGTTTGCAATAACAAGATCTTCAAGGTAGCCAATGTAGTGGCTACACTGATCATCAGCACCATTTAGGATTGACTAAACATCATACAAGGTCTCTAAGTAAAAGTTCCTATGAATATGAGCAATGTGGCAAGAATACTGAATGTCTGAATGACACAATTTTGATTTAGGATCAACTAGACATCATAAGAAGTGATTTAGTAAACTTCCCATGTTGATGCCACCATCTATTCAGGATAAGAAGTGATAATATTTTCAAACTGGTCACTGCAGTAGCCATATTGGACATCAGCTTAACATTGTTTTCATTTAGGACCAACTAGACTTCACAAGTCTTCTGGCAAAAACCCATTGGCAATATTACTTTTAATTTATGATCAAAAGAGAAATAGAAATTAGAGGATACTTAAGAAAAAATAGAAATATGAGGATACTTAAGTAAGAAAAAAAAATAGAAATAAGAGGATACTTAAGGAACAAAAAAGGAAATAGAAATAAAAAGATACTTAAGGAACAAAAAAATATTTTCACTGGTCTGTTGTTTTACAGCACAGCAGGAATATAAGGTTATCAGTGCTAAGGCAAATGGAGTCAATCGCCTTGCCCAAGAACACACAACTGCTGACCAAAGAATGATCCAACAGTAAAATTTGAAATCTCACACTGGCAGTAATGAGTCATTAAGTGACCATGCTACTACCCCTCTGTTGGTGACCAATATGCAGGATGGTACATCAGGATTATTGGTTGTACTAGATTTGTTGCTTTACCACAGAGCAACACAAGTGGGCTATTTATTACCATGGCTATTGGAGTACAGTGCCTTGCCCAGAGAGACAACTTGGTAGCTGATCAGCCTGGTCTAATCCTAGGATTCAAACACACACCTGTTTGATCAGGATTGGTGCATTGATTACATAGTCACTCTTATCATCAAGTAATGTAAAGATCACTAAGTAATATAGTGGTTATCAAGTAATATATAAGCTATCAAGTAATATAAAGGATATTAATTTCTATTCTAAACATCAAAACAAGAATATTTTGTTTCTAAAACCACATTCATACCCACAGGTACTTGACATGAGCTTGATGTTAAAAAAAACAAAAACAATAATTTTCAGGAAAAAGTCATACCAAGTGACAAAAATACCTCAAATTACAACCATGACCATTCTAATATTGGACCATCTCTTTCATACTATATAAGCAAGACAGAGATTGTCCAATGTCATAATGGGTCATGGGGATAATTTGAGGTATTTTTATCACTCTGTATGACTTTTTTCTTAAGATTATTGTTTTTTTTAACATCAAGCTGGCATTGAGTACCTGTGTCCATACCCACCTTGATAATTAAATTGTCAATCCTTACTTGGCTTTAATAATGCATGCTTTTATAGTTTGAATGAAATATATTAACCTACCAAGAAACAAAGTGAATGTTATTAGGGAGTTCAGATAAACACTTGCTTCAAATCTAAAAGGAATATATAAGCTCAATTGTAAATGCCATGTCATCAGTAAACAGCATGGGGTTAAATCCAATGATGTCTGACTTGGGATTAGATCACTCACCCTACCAGTGTGAAAAATAATTATACACCCAACATTCTCCAAAACAACTGTAGTACATGTTTTGCCTGAGAAAGTAAATGTACAAAAGATGAAATTATGTGCAGTAAAACCACTCCTTGCAAATCCCATCTAAAATGACTCCACTCCCAAATTAACTGCTACTTTTGGCTGTTCCTCATTTATGTGATTATGATTTTTAACATAGCTTTAACAATTTTTCAGTCATATCACTACATGTCTGCATGGTGGCAGTTTATAGTGATGTCTAGCACTGGGGCATCATGCTGAAGACATGTAGCATGATGTCCCACCCAGTCACACTATCCTGACACCAGTCCTAACACTCTTAACCTCTTAATGCTGAGGTCAAGCAAGGCAGCAGTTAGTATTAAAGAGAACATTTATCTTTTTAAATCAAACCACTTTCAAATAAAGACATCTCTTCCTTAGTCCCACTGTAGGTACATGTTCTTAATTGAAGTTTTACAAGTATAAAGCAATAGTCTTGTGCTGAATTGACTTGAATTAATTATAAATAAAAACTAAAATAACAAAACTGCTCTGATCAATCCTAACTTTACATAAGAAAATAAAATTCTTAGTAAACCTACTCAAAAGACCAATACTAAACTGATTAAGCTACAGAACACTTCCCTCATCAACATGCTAAAACCTCCCATTTGGTTCAATCTACATCAGTTACATGTTGCAGAAATCTATTACTGCTTGAAATTTCCAAGTACAGTGCTTCCAGAGTTTGGATAATCCAACATGAAAGTATATATTGCAATTAATGAAATAAACAAAAAAAAATCCACTGGAATAGGTGACAACGTCAACACAATTTCAAATTATACAAAAAGGTTAAAGTTAGAATTATTTTGAAAATCTGATCCAACGGAATTAAATCCATCAATTACATACACAAGGATAAAAAATGTCAGTATACAAGACTGCACATATAGATTATTCCCAGCTGTCGCACAGTAAGTAATAACAAAGAAACCCTGTGATGTTATTATAGGATGCTGTATATTGACATTTACACAATTGTTATAAATGTACCATCTGTTGCTTTGTGTGCCTGATTCTGTGTATTTTGATCTGAATTAATCCAATATTAAGTTAACAGTTTTTAGCCATTCTAAATACTGTATCACATATAGATTTGTTTCTGATTTATCAGTGACATTTGAGGAGTGAACAGTCTAAATCAGGGTAACAGTTGTAATAATAATTAAGTTAATGACAAGCCAATACTTGAAAAAAAAAGATTAAATTTTGCAGTTTTGATTTTCAGTTAGCTTCATAAAATCATTAAACTTGTATGATCAGTTTTTCACTCACATTACACTATTTGTTTTCCTGGTGATCAAAGATATCCACAACAGTAAAAACAGCAATACTTACTAAAGTAGATTTCAAAGATATACATCAAGCATACAATCTGACTTCCAACACTTGGTGATTTCAATCCTTTTATACCATCTAGTGCATGAAGCATTTTAATATCTACAAATAATTATGTCCCCTGATCATAACTTTATGTTGAGCATGTGATCTCTCATATATACAAGACATAGAACATGGAAAATTCTAGGCAAAAGTGAAAATTTATTAATGACCTGACCTACAATATTTAAGGTACACAAATGCAGTAGCTTAAGCAATACTGTATCAAGCTGTCACTAGGAGTTTCATCTTCCAGTCCCAGTCAAAAATCAGATAACACAAAAATATTACACCTGTGACATTGATAGCAGGGTGTGGTTTTGCTATTTAATTAAAAACCACTCAGCCATCCAGGTCCCCTCACACCCCCATAAAATATGATTACAAGTCAAGGCTGAGCAAATCCCATAGCCTGAAGTCCCAGACCAGTAATTTTTTTAAGTAGGGCTAGTAAAATTTTCCAAATTAATAGTCTGAGACAAGTGCTTTTTAAAAAAGTCAGGCTAGTCCTTATTTTCATGATTTAATCACTATATTTACATTTATTTAGCCAATCATGTACTCCTGCATACTGAATACTTGATTCTAGCTCCTTTTCATGTATACATTTACATCCTATTACTGCTAAACTACATATTGGGCTAAGGTGCTAAGCAACCAAATTATTGACAAATCAAACTACTCAAACCAAAGAAAGCCAGTATGATCAATTAGCAGTGTCGTAAGTGGTTTTATTGCAAAGAGTTTACTCAATCTAGATCATAACAGCAACTCACTATGATTTTAATCCAGGGAATCAGTGTAATTAAATTAATGATAGGTATTTTACAGACATCAGGGTTGGTTTTCTTTATGAAATGATTAAATGACAGTAATGATTCTTTAATTTATAATTGGTTATACAGATGATTAACTTCCACTTAAATATTGTGTTTGAAATGAAACAAGTACGATAATTAATGAGAGGTTTCAGTTCATATTTAAAATAGAAACTTGATGTTATGATCACTTTAGAAGTAGTTATCAAGTATGCTGATAGATACTCTGTGGATAAAATGAGTTTGCTAAACTATCTTTGAAAGGAAGGTAATAACACTGATTTGAAAAAAATTTGAAAGTGTGTATATAAACATCAGCAACACATAAAAAACAGACAAATAATGCCACTTTATTTGTTGCTTTATGCTCATCAAAGGCCAAACAAAAACTAAAAAAAGCATCAGCTTAATATTAAATGATTGTGAGATTGTAGACTAAACTGATAAATATGTCAGTGACAATGGGGACTGAGCCCTATCATCCAAAACCAGTACTGAAAATTATATAGCGTTTTCAATAATGTGCTAAGAATGACAAAAGATAATGGATAATCATACTGCATGCATTCCAAATAAAATATTTACTTTTGTTAACAAATGTGCTGCAATTTAAAAGAGAACACCCATGAAAGAGATGATGTTAAGTACAGGCACTGTAATTTAAATTCTAATAAATCTGTTCAAATTATGATAGTAAATAAGAACATTAATTAAACTCTCAATAAGGAGAACTAATAGTATGAACTTACTTCAGTATGGGACTGATCATTTAATTTTTAGTGTTGTTGAAGACCTGGATTTTTTAATATAAATTCCAAGCCTTAACTATACTCTTTCACTGTTCTGAAGAGAACATGAATAAATTCTATCCAACATTACCTTCTGTGATACAAAAAATAAGTTAACATTTTTTAAAGAATATTTGTCATTTAACTCATAGAAATTTAAATGGTCAGTCCTGAAGCAAAACAAATGTATTTGTGGTGATATAATAAGCATGCAGTAAGTAAATAATTAAATGACTGCAGAGTCCAAGCAGTGCAAAAGAGTGCAAAAAGACTCATACCCATCCTCAGGCCTCTTTTCTCTGAAAGCTGGTGAAAACAATGAACAACATACAACATATGTTCAACATCCAGAGAAAAAAAAATCAATTTACAGCTCATGCTAACTTGCATTTCTAACAAACAAAAATCAATGATATTCAAGATATATCTATCATTTATTCCCCACTGACTCTAAACTAGTATGGATAATCTATGACATGATCATGATAAATAGGAGTTGTTCATATCAACAATATTGTCTATATTTTGTCTTTGTTTTTCTGCTGTAATGAAACAGAGACAGAAAAAAGTTTGTCTTATCATACCACACTTGTTGATGAAAGTAAGATGTGCAATTTTAATGAAATCAATTGTATTTTTTTTTAAATGAGACACAAGCTGTGCTATTCCCATGCTTTTGGTCAATCAGCATTCTACATATAAAGATATATTGATATACTTCATAATGTTTTCAAGACATTGATCACAAAGACACTGGGTTTAAGCTGGCTGTAAATGGATAAACTGACATATCTGGTTCTTCAAAGTCACACTATGTTCATACAGTTCAAAGGTAACACCATATATTATCCATGGTCAGTGAGTAGACAATGAGTGATATTTGCACTATAAATGATTCAATTAGATTGTAGCCCTGGGTGTGTACTCAGTCCATAGATAGGCTTGAATCCACCAAAAATTCAGGTTTAGTTCTGAATCCAGAGCTACACTGAATACAATGTGAATGTACCATAGTAATAAGAAGGATGCTAGCAAATGGTGCCAAGTAGGAAAAGCTAGAAGTTAAGGAATGTAGTTCACCACAAGCAAAGCTCCAAAATGTTGCTTCCTGCAATGAAGCACTTTTCAACTGAGACTTGAAAACAAATAACATTTTAGAAAAACAACCCTGAAAGTTGTATGCATTATATGTATTTAGACCTATTTACTTAACAATATAGATTAATATACATTTTCTAAGAACAAATCATGTTTGTTATCTCTGAAAAGGACTTTAAAAATTCAGGAAATTCATTTTAGTGTTTCATCAGCCAATTTTGGATTATCATGCTACCATAGCCTTATTCTTGCAGTCTATATAGACCTTTTAGGTACCAAGCCCTTTGTAGAGCCTTTGTCTTAGCACCACACTGAACCTGACAATTTTTTAATTCCCCATCTTATGCCCCTTTCTTTGATTCACAGGTGCTGAAGTACTGTTAATTATTACCCTTTCTTCAATAATTGAAACAAAGGGTCAAACAAGCCCAATGTTAGGTAGTGTGGTTATTTTGCTTGACCTTGAAACCAGTGCTGATTTGTTTCTAACTGCACCATCTGTATATGCTGAATTGTTTCAGAACAATACCCACTTTTTGGGCCAAATCCATATAACAGATCAGAACTATTATTTCAAATCAGATTGCTGTTGAATTGTACAAAATAGTGCATATATGCATGCATATTGCAAACAAACATTGTAGATGAAACTGATGTGTGTTCATGGTTACCATAGAAACAAAATACAGAAAATTAGTGGAAAAGTAATTCTTGAGCCCCAAAAATTCAAATAGTGTATACTTTCCTTCAAATATAGATATTCTGAATGTGTACATGGACAGTTAATATTTTTTCTACATATCACATATCCTTAGTTCATTACTTTTAGGCCTATGAAAGATAATTAAAACTACTTTGAAACATGTCTCTATATTTCAGTATGTTACAGTATTTAGATGATGCAATAGTGATGTAGCAATATTTTAAAAAATTCTCCAGATAAAATATAATTATATTCACTTATATTGTTCATTGATAAGGAACAAATATTAGTGATGCTGAAAATAATAAATAATTATAAATTTATTTTGCTTGATATAGCAACCAAAAAGTAATGTAAGTGTTAGAAAGTTTTAAAAGACTTTAAAATAGTATTGTTGGCAGAATCTTTATCCAACTAAATACAGCATTCATGTCAAAGAACTCATGTTATCAAGTTGTTTTAATTGTTTAGGTAAAATAGTAATTATCATAATTGTATAACAATTATATTAGTCATGGGTGAAGCAAATACTGTTTATGCAATGAAGTCAAATTAATGGAAAACTAGCTTTCTCATCTGAAAATTGTTGAAAGGCAGATCTGTTAAAAAACTTTATGTAAACACCTCATTAAGCAATTACTGTTGCTTGCAAAAATGAATTCAATGAAAGCTGGTATACATGTGACAAATTAATAAAGGACACAAAATTCATCTGCAATGTACTCTTTTTTCATCACATGTAAACGAAACAAATAAAAAATTCAAAATAAACAAAATATTGTTGAAAGAGTTAGGATTTCACACATGGATTTAATGACTTTTAGGGTTATTTCTATACTCATACAACATAAAAGTTTCTTTGCCAGCTTCATTACTAAAACTTATGTACATCATAACTTTCCTTTACTATCTATTAACATGAAAACTGAGTGCACATCAGTAGTATGGGATATATCATGTCTTTGATTTCTTTAATAGCTTTTATAATTTATGCATTTTTATATATACAACATCATATATATTTTTAAAATAACTTTCTTCACAAGTTGTTTTAAATTCTCATTTTTAATACATCTTCTAATGTTCAGCTAGTTTGAGCACAACTGTCAGTGGCGTACCAAAAGACATTTAATTCTTTTACATTCTAGTGTCTACATCTGAACAACCTGAATTCAATATCATATATACTGCAATATTATCATAGCCATTAGTTTCGGTCTTTTCGGTTATATATGGTAATGAAACAATAAAGTCTTTTCGGTTTTATACGGTAATGAAACAGTCAAAAACGCCTAGGTTCTAAGCTCTTTGATCTATACCGCCATGCCGAAGCAGATATCAACAAAGGTAAAAACACCAAAATGGAGTTCAAATACTGGGGAGGCAGCTCTAAAAACTTGTATGATAGTGAAATTGGTTATAAGATTCCTTTGAGCCTAAAAGTCATTATTACAGAAAATTAACATAAATATTTTTCCCTGACTGTAAGTTACAGAGCAAGAGTTATGTGGTTTTCAATGATAATTAAAAATTGCAACTTGCCAAAAATATTTGAAATAAAATTTCACAGCAAAAATCGTAACATATAATAACTTCCACGTTGTCAAACATTTGAAGAAAAAAAATAAATGCAAGTTTTTTGTTCCTTTGCCAACCTCAGAAACAAACTGTTAAAACAAAACAAAATGAACTGACGAGGGTCGAAAGTTCAAATACTGGATAAAGGTCTTGATTATGACATTCCAAAGTCACATACACTTCACATTACTGTCGTAAGAGTGGGTTGCTTAGGAAGTGAATCTCACGTTGAGAGAGAGAGAGAGAGAGAGAGAGAGAGAGAGAGAGAGAGAGAGAGAGAGAGAGAGAGAGAGAGGTGGGACATACAAAAATGAATTTTATTATGTGATAGAAAGATTGTGATTTTTTTTTTAAATGACTGGCAACAAAGAAATATGCTGGAGTTGACACTAGACACTCCCGTAAAATGAATGGTTGGTCCCTTTCAAGCTTGCAAAGTTCTCACTCTTGATAACACAATGTATCTATCACCCAATATATGAAAATGTTCTGCACATGACAGACTAGCTGATAGAATTAGCTACTACATAGTTTAAACTTGATTTAGTGAAACTTTAAATTTGTTACTGGCTGGGATCGCCACGTCATAATACTTATATATGAACACGTGATAATGTCAGAGTACTTTCATATCAACACGTGGTATATTCCTGCAGAAAATTAAATCTCAGATTTGGAGATTTTTGCGTATTGCTGTTTTATACGTCCACACAAAGTCCTAACAAACTTTATTCTAATTTTGACTAGTCCATACATATATACGGTAAAAGGCGCCAACTGGGTATGCGACAGATGCGAGATTGCATCTACATAACATCCACCGTATTGTTTACATTAATGTCCACGTTGACGACAGACTTGAATGGACAAACAAGTCTGTTCGAATATTTGCTTCACGGATAGTTCTGTTACAGTGACGCAAAGCCGTGATCTTCTAAACTATTACATGTGCTTCTCCCTGCTATTATTAGCACACGATTAATGATTGGCCTAGATTGGGCATCCGTAGACGTCACTATTCTGTGCCATAAAAATATGGTATCCGAACACAAAGCTAGGTGACGCTTGACTATAAATCTATGATTCTACGAAACACAGCCATGTGACGTCATCCATAAATATACGGCTTCCGCACTACTAGGGTTAATGAATTCTTCACCATCATGTAAATGTGTAATGGAAGGTTTACCTTCTGATTAATCACTTACGCTGCTAATAGTTGACAAGTATTCATGGTAATGATGAGATAAAATGTGTTAGAAAATAGTTTCAGGCATCATTTAATAGTTATTTATTGATAATTATTTGTGTTCATAGTGAAAAGCAAATGGAAAATGTATTAGCCCTTTCATATAACACTATAAAGTGTGGAGAATCAAAATGTGGGATGATCTGTAATCTATGTAATAAGTTTGTATCACTCATTATCTGACCCGGGCTAGCAGGACTACATAAAATCAATATGAACAAAGTTATTACTTTATAAATTTACCAAAAAGCAATTAAAATTTTCTGATTCACTAATGGACTGAAATAATTCTTAAACATTCTTATTCAAATTTACCCATTTTTAGAATAAATGAGCTTAATTTATCACAAATCTACATTTCCTATATTATTTGCCACCCAGTGTGGAAGTGCTCTGACACCATCTGACAATGAACTGTCCCAATACTGTCATACTCTTGAGGACAAAATCAAATAATGCACTAAATACTACTGATTGGTTATTCATGTAGAACTAAATATCTGACATCAAAATAATGTACACACACATTGTGGAATAAAGTGCAATCAAAGTTCACCCATGGATGTTCATGGAAAGGATAAAGACTTAAAATCTTCAAACAACATGCAATTTCTGAGAAGTTCCCTCAAGTCACAGAAATTAATGATGCTAAAATATTTACTAGTTACTGTGTAAATTACATGGATACTACACATAGGAACTTAAAAAAAGTTATTACTGCAAAGGACAGCATCAAGATTGTGTACAGTCTGGTTACAGATGAATCTTGGATTACCATGACTTGACCACTTGATTGCCATGAGTTGACTACTGGATTACGTGACTTGACCACTAGACTACCATGGACATCAACGGTAAAATTAGGTGCAACTGGATGTGAATCACAGATGATTTGACCATGGATAAACATCTATCAATGAAATAATGTGCACAATTCTTCCTAGGTGCCATTTAATGACACAGCTCTGAACATGCATGTCCATAGGCAAAACATTAGCTGGACCTTAAACATTACATATGTTAAAACTTCATGGTCTCCTCTGCATGCTTATGAACCATAGGTGTTTGAACTAGGTCTAATGTCTGTGTCAACAGTTCTGTGGAAATACTTTGCTAAACTTTATCAAAATGGGCATATTTAACATTACCAGATCAGTTTTACACTACAACACTGTTACATCTCTAGGATTTACATGTAAAGTTAGGCCAGTTCTATCCTTAGCTCTTGGTAATAAAGTTACTTGATTTGAGCCAGTGTTACCAATTGATTTACAGCCCCTAAGGTTACCAACCCACATACAGCTAACAGGGTTATCAATTGATGTACATACAAATCCCATTATGTTTATTGCAGTATATTTATGTTCTTTATGAATATTGAGCAATGCACAAACTGGCCAGGAAGGTGTTTGTGAGTGTAATTTTGAATATTAATGTAGCTTTAGCAAGTTTTCAGTCATACTGCTATGATGTCGGTAGTGTGGTTGTTTATAGTGATGTCTAGCACTGGGACATCATGCTGCAGAAATGTAGTATCATGTCAAGTCCAGTCACATTATTCTTTCACCAAACCATCCAGTCCTAACACTAACATTTTAATGCTGAGTGCCAATCGAGGCAGCTGCTAGTATGATTTTTAGGAGTCTTTGGTATGACTCAGCCAGGTTCAGACCAGTGACCCCCAGACACTCTAATCCTTCTGGCCTCAAGAGTGGTTTGGCCAGAAAGGATTTATTCTTAAGTCAAACTGAGTAAAAGTTATGATGGTGAGAATAATAGATCTACTGTCAGAAAATTTCCCAGGTAGTTTTCCCAGTTCACTAAACTACACAAAACAGCTACTACACTTCACAAGTGAAATTGGTCAGTGCACTTTCATATGTTTTAAGTATAATGTGCACCCAAATGTGAACAGCATACATTCAAATCTATATGTACCAACATATAGTTCACCATGAATAAATTTAAATTGTGTTTGCCTGAAACTATGATCAGATCAAACAGCATTTATCTTAACCAACCAAAGCATTATACAACAAAGGTTGTAGTCTACTCTGTTCATAATGAACATACATTAGGGGCCCAAAAAGTTAATTCTCATTGGTGTGGTAATTTTCCTTCTAACCAGGATGTTTATTTTTTGATGGGCGAGGTGTATCTCCAGATAATTGTTCCAACTAATGTACTTGTAATTCTTTATATGTACAAATTAAACAAAATTTTTTTCAACCTATCGGAAAAACCCCATCTCCACCTGAAATTGACTTGTTAAGTTCCTTATACTGAAAGTACTGCAACAATGAATTGTTCATCTAAAGTTAGAGCCAAAATGGTTCAGTAGTCAAGACATTCCACTCAAGGCCAGAAGGGTGCAGTTAAGACATTCCACTCATGGCCAGAAGGGTGCAGTTGAAGGCATGCTACTTATGGTCAGAAGAAAGCAGTTTTGATTTCCACTATCAAATCAGCTGCCATGTTGTGTCCCTGCTAATGTCTTGGGTTGCTGAGTGATCTATGATGCTCTTCTTTACATATCATGGATGTCACCTCTGTCCATGTTGGCTTGAGTTTCAGCTTTGTTAACATGGGTATGTGAAAAAGCTTGCCAATATCTTCATGTGGATAGGTGGGACTTGCCAGGCTTTTCCTTTGTTCTTCCTCCACCAAATATATTGACTGCCATGTATAGCCTATCAGGTGCTGAAAAATAGCATTAAACCCACAGAACTCAAAACCACTCCATGACAAGGCAGTTTACTTGCCTCAGTACATACAACTTCCATGTGTTGCAGTGCCAGAAATCTAAATCCAAACCAAACTCTCTAAAGTAAACTCATTACCACCAAGCAACATCACAATGCCTAGAAACCTAGAAATTATAATGAAATTAAAAGAGATTCAGCATGGGAACAATTTATATACTCAGTGCATAGCATGCATGAGAAAGGATCAAATTACAATACACAGGAAATGGACCAAATATAAGCTATTGTCTGGGAAACTGCAAATGCAATCAATTTAACTTAATTTCCCTGAGAGAATTGTAAGCTTCTCACCTTGGCTGGAACAACATAAAACAATCCCTCATTTCTCCTAAATGAACCCTATGAATTCTACATGATTATTCTACTGGTAAGAAGTCTAAAGAAAGTTTGGAAATATCCATTTCATGTTGACATGACAAATTTTTGACAAAATTTAAATTTTTTCAATTTAAAGGGATACAAATTTAACTTTTACAAAAATTTCTATACAAGTGTAAATTAAAATGAAAGATACAAATTTTTATTCAATGATTGTTCTGTTCATACTTCAATGATGAGAATGATTATTTAATTTTTCTCATTTTGCCTTATTTTCACTAATGCCCTTTTTCATTGTTTAAATCAACTATTAGTACTAAATCACTACCTCACTGCAAGGTCCTTCACAGTGGTCACAAATCCCATAGCATTATTCAATACTAAAATTATATCTATAATGTAAATCAATACAAGGCAATCCCACTGTAAGGTAGTAAACTCCAACTCCCATGGTAAGTTATAACATGGGAGCACTTATAGGTACTTTGATGCAGTATAATCTAGTGTTATAATAGATAATGGAGTGTTATATAATGGAGTGTTATAATAGAGGAGTGCTATATTATGTACTTGATTGTAAGGCAATCTTACAATGAAACAGCATACTTTATGACTCCAATGTAGTATAATAATGAAGGAGTGATTTATCTGTTAAATCTGGTAATAAGCATGGACATATACACAATAATTAAAGCACCAAAACAATGCATTTTCTTAAGTGTATGTTTTATGATCTTCACTAATTTGTATTTTTATCTTGTCTGCTGATTACACTGAGTTGTCAGCATCAAAAAATAGACATCAAAACAAGTGAAGCATTGAGTCATGATCCAGATTTTGTAATGCTGACATCACATAATGCATTGAATCATGATCCAGAGTTTATGATACTGACAAAACACTAACATGACATAAAGCATTGAGTTGTAATCCAGATTTTGTAATGCTGACATGACATAAAGCATTGAGTCATGATCCAGAGTTTATGATGCTGACAAAACATTGACATGACATAAAGCATTGAGTTGTAATCCAGATTTTGTAATACTGACATCACATAAAGCATTGAATCATGATCCAGAGTTTATGATGCTGACAAAACACTAACAAGACATGAAGCATTGAGTTGTACTCCAGATTTTACGATGCTGACAATAAAATATGACCTAGCAATCACATCCAAATTACCATGCTAGTGAAATCTTTGTTAAATTCCTAACAATATTCTTTTCTTATATAATTTAATAAAATCCCTATACATAACTGAAACACGAAAAAGTCTGCTTTATATTTCAACCATTTTAGTATAAACTTCTTAAATTATAAACTGAATTGCATTTTGATCTACTGATGTTCCATAAATATCAAGGTTTTATTAATTAGGCATGTGTAGTTCCAGCCTCATCTGAGAGTTTGGTGAGGCATTATCAAAAATTCAGTATTCTCTTCTACATTTTGGAATGATGGTAAATTTCCAGATTTTTCTTGAAGAAAAAATCTATACGAATACTATAAATGTTTATCCCAAAATTTACATAATTCAATTATGTTCAGATGCAAATGTTATTAAGAAAATACAAAGACGAAATTTAAACATATCTGTGGCATGATGACCCAGTGCTGGAGATCACTATAAACTGCCACACTGCAGATATCCTAGAGATATGACTGAAAAATTATTAAAGCTACATTAAAAATCCTAAACACAAAACACACCATAAATACTACACCATTTTTATACAGCAACTGTGAAGATAATAAACATACATATTTGTTTTAAAAATTACTTTTTCTTTGTTTAATATCTGTTTCATAAGAAATCCTTATAGAAAGCCATTTGACAGTATTGAATGTATGATCAAATGATTGTCCAATGCTCTGAAACTTTGCTCTGGAATAAAATTCCAGGTGAAATTAGAAATGCCCACTCTATTTCCTTATTCCAAACCCTGTACATTCAGTGGCTTCAGAGATGCAGCTAAAATAAATTTCTTTGATGAGGGCCTCAAGGTAGATTAGTTCATAGCTAATTGTGTTATCCTCTTTAAATAAAGTCATTATTATTATTACTATTATTATTAAGTTGTCATTCAATTCATTCTGTAGTAGTAATAAACTTATTCTAGATTTAGTTAGAAAGGCTCAATGACAGTGATACAAATTTACAAACTTAAAAATTCCTACAATGGAGTCTTAAAATTATACATTACCAGTACAACCAGTACAAATTAGATAGCCATGGAAGAAGAGTCTTTAGACAACAAACATTATGCCATCAACTTTTCAAGAGCAAGAGAATAAATTACTTCCAACATTGCAGCTGGATGACAGGAGTATGTGACTTGCATACAACACTGCAACAAATTATTCCTACATACTTGTATGAGTAGAAAGCACAAATTTAATGTAAATGAATACAAGATATCAAGTACACAGGTGAAAACAACTTTACAAAAAGGCCAGATTTTTTTATTCAGATTGGTCATGAAGGGAATTATCCTTTACTAAATGCATTAAAATAGTCAATAAAAAAAATGGAGGAATGTTGATGTTAAAGGGTGCCTTTTTGCTTTTCATTGTTTACATTCCTATTCATACTTCACTCAATATCCACTGACACTATAAACAAAGATTTTGATCTGCTGTAGCATAATATGCCTACAGATCAGGGTCTATGTTGTTTGTTCTACTGATTACTTGGACTCATACAAGTGAATATCTACCATATATACTGACAACATCATGCATGATAACACAGTCTTCCTGTCTAACTTGGTCCACATACTTTACTTGACAATGCTAGTCCAGCCTTGTCTACCTCAACAACAGGCAAAATCACAACATGGTAATTACATCATAAAGAGATATAATTTCCTTTGACCCTTCCAACCTCATTTGATATAATAATCCAAATATCTAAAATGGAGTTTGATTTTGAGGGCTTGATGGCAATATACAGCAAGGAATAACACTTTGGAAAGTCAGAAACATTGCACAAGTTTTCTTCATGAACATTTTTCATTATATTCACTTTAACAAAACTGTGTATATGCATGTTGAAAAGATGAGAGATATATTACACCTGGTTTTGGAATGTAAGCCCTGGACTATGGACTAGGATGAACATGGTCAGAAGAGGTGAAGTTTTTCACATAACAGTTTTGGTTTTGTTGCTTTATGGTTGAGGAACAATAGTTGGTTATTTAGAGCCTAGGCTACAGGATTAAAGTTCATTGTCCAAAAGGAAAACCAGAGTAGGCAACCCAAGCCATTTCAAAGGGTCTGATCCTGCACTTTTCAGTTCAGGTTATCCATTCAGCCACCATAGCACTTCCTGCACTAATTGCCTCCTAGGACATAAAGGCAAAACATGCCCATATACTTCCCTAAGCCCATAGGGGAAAAAAATGTAAAGTGTTGGCTTTTTAAATATGTTCAAAATAAATTTAAAAAACTCATTTAAAGAAGAGTAAATAACTAGATGTAATTCACTTCAAACCCAGTCTAGAGAAAATTACTTTTTTCTCTACTGTTTCAAGACAAAAATTGGGAAATCTAATGGGTGATGATGTTGTTTCCTTCACAACCTCAGTTAAACATTTTATCTCAAACTGATGGATGTACTGAATGTGGAAGTATATATGTGTTTGTAAATGTTCCAACAAAGACTACATTCAAAAAATTGTAAATATGTCATGGTGGAACTAAACTCCTGGTCTGACCCTCCTAGTAATATTTACATATGGACATATTAGATCTATGAATAAAAGGAAAATATCTAAATATCGGGCATATAAATATGCAAGGTATAAATTACGTAATTATCATCTCAAGTCAATAATGCTATGGGGTGACCAGAAACCACTCGCCTCATCTGAATAGTGAAGTATCCCGAAACATCCCAACATCTGGATTTCTCGCCTCATCTGAATAGTGAAGTATCCCGAAACATCCCAACATCTGGATTTACCGATTTTCTACAGCCAAAAAAATTAGGATCTGGATTTCTCCTTAGTGAATCTGGGGTTTGACTCGTAATTTGTGAACAATACAAATTTACAATACAAATTTGAAACTTACCAGCAGTCCAGCACTTAGGAATGCAAAACATAATTTCAAATTTTGCCAACAAATCAGTGCATTATTTTTTAATGGATAGGTGGCAGCATGGTGCAAATTTTTTCATCGGCAGAGCGATTGAGTGATGTCTTTCAGCATTTTATACAGTAGCCAGTCTGTCAGATTATAGGAAATCATTAAAACAAAAGTTTATATTGATCTTTGTGACTATTTAGATACTTTATTTCTAAACTTAAGCAGTCTATTACACTATTTATTAATTATTAATTGGCGACTGGTGAGTATCCGCTGTTTGACAGTGTGAATGAGTGTATCAGTATAATACTGTTGGATAGTAGAGACACTCGCCATCTATCGAATACTCAAATAGATTTATAAATAATGCAATAAATAGGTAATTTAAAGTAAATATTAAATTAAATTTAAATTAATAAAAGTTAATTATTAAATAGAAATTACACCTTCTTGGCCTTTGGGCACTTGCTGGCCTTGCACTAATAAAATATGGTAGACTCACTGAGGCTTGCAAGCAGTGATTGTTGCATGTAAGGCAGTGACATCTGGATCAGGATCCAGCAAATACTACCCCAACTCCAGTCACCCCCTAAATAATGCCCATATTCTGGATTTAACCGAAACAAAGGACAATCAGGCAAATCACATGTTTATTGATGGTTAAAGCATACCACATGTGATAAGAGGTTCAGGTGGCAAATGTATTGTTTATATTGTTGTAGGGTTTTATGCAATTTTTCAGCACAAGGTAGACTATACATGGTGGCCAGCATAGATGATGGATGAAGAACACAGGTAAACCCTGGAAACAAACCATCAACCCATGAGAAGCAACTGGCAAGCTTTCTCACATAACCACACTGGCCAAATATAAAACCTGAACCCATGCAGACAGAGGCAAGATCACAGTGATCTGTAACAGTGAGCACTTTTGACCACTCGGTGGTTCTGGGCCCCTTGTTGTTTATGTAAGTAATGGTTTATCAGCAGAAATGATAAAAGATCTAGAGATCTATGATCAGATAAATTGAAGCAATATGGATCCCAGTAAATCAATAAAATAAAAATTTAGATAGCATTACTTAGAATAGATTCCTGGTGCATGGACAATGGAATTAACGTAAACACAGAGAAGTATTAATGATTACTACCAAACAAACATAGCAAAATTGGAAAATGACCATTTGAATCATAAGTTGAATGAAATCTGCCTATAAATGGTTACCCCTAACAAAATCCTTGGGGTGATAGCTCTAACAAAATCCTTGGGGTGATAACTCTAATAAAATCCTTGGGGTGATAGCTCTAACAAAATCCTTGGGGTGATAGCTGACAACAAATTGCAATAGAATGAACATATTCAAGTCATATGTTATGAGGTCAATTCATGTCTACTTATTTAGCAAGACTAGGGCATATTTATCACTTAACATATAAACATGTAATATATTGCAGATCATATATACATCAATGCCTAGAATACTATACTGTTATCTGGGTAAACACTTCAGACAAGAATATTTACAAATTATTCCAAATGCAAAAATAAGCTTGCATAATCATCTAAGATCATCCTAAAATCATCCCAAAGGTGATATAAGATATTAAAATGTTAACCTGGGAAAGAATATAAGCCCATTATATCTCAAGGAACTAATACCCTTGGTATCTCAAAGAACTAATCCCCATTGTATCTTGGTGAACTAATCCCCATTGTAGTTCAGTGAACTAATCCCCATTGTATCTTGGTGAACTAATCCTTATTGTTCCTCCAGGAACTAATCCCCATTGTATCTGGGTGAACTAATCCCTATTGTATTTCAGTCAACTAATCCCCATTGTATCTTGGTGAACTAATCCCTATTGTTCCTCAAGGAACTAATCCCCATTATATCTGGATGAACTAATCCCCATTGTATTTCAGTCAACTAATCCCCATTGTATCTTGGTCAACTATTTCAGGCTAGAAAACAAGGCAACTCTTCATATTTAAGAACAATTTCAGCTAGCCATCTTTCCATCTAAAAGCCAATAAGGTTTTCAATATCCAGGATCACTAATTTGGAGTAGAATCTCAATGGAAATTAGAGAAAATGCAAATATAAATGTATCAAATTATAATCTAATTCAGTGGATGAAAAGTTAAACATGTTCAATCTGATAAATACAACTTAAATGAAAAATTCACATATGTTCTATTTTGTTGTCTCACTACATTTGTACAGTATATACACAATGTACCTAGTTGGAGCATGTTCATTTAAATTTTTGTTTATTATATCCCTATAAATACAGCTTTTAGTCAATATTGTGTGTGTGTTACAATGTACATGTACTTTGAACAAAAATATGTCTATAGGCCACCAGGAGGATTAGTTCCATGCTATTAACTGTGCCACCTCTTCAAATAAAGTCATTATTGTTATAATTATTACCTGAGGATATACTCTACTCCAGGAATGAACTGTATTACCTAGGTACATTTAAGGTGCAGATATGACCTGCAGACTGGGTTACAAACTTGTGAAGTCAAAATAAATGGGTATCTAGACACTAGGAAGTCAAGAAATATGCAATGTATGCCTATTCTTTCCCAAAGGCAAATGCATTATCATACAAAAAGGTCACTTACTTAAATATTCAAAAATGTCCCATGAAGTAGGAGATGGTAAAAATATATTAAGAACTATTGTTTTAAGTACTGCAAGAATAACCCTAAAAGATATTGAGGAACAAATCAGAAATTCCTTCTTGTCAGGGTAAATTATTAAGAAAAATAGGTCACACACTTTTTGGTTGCCATGCTAAAGGAAAGGGTTTTTTGTGCTTTAGTTTAGTGATGAGACTCTTCAAATCAACTTCTTAGGTACATGGTGATAAACATTACAAACTGAACCACAACCATCTTGATGTACTTATGGCTCCATAAACAAAATCTGTTGAAATTAACACTGAAATGGTGCAATTTTTTTGACTCAGAATCACAAAATCTCCCTCTTTTGTAAATGTACAGAATATTCTTACTTAAATGCCATCCCCATCAGCTCAGTGACTGTGATGGGAAAGTATTGCATAAAATAAGAGGGGAGGAGAGATGGGGGAAAGCAATACACAAAATAAATGGGCGAGTGGAGATAGGGAGAAATATTATATAAAATATATTGATGCATCTTTTTTTGGCTACATATATTAGATTCAGTCACAACATTTAAAAATGTAGTTGTAAATTAAATTTTTGTTACTGGACCTGACACCCATCACAGATCACAGGAGAAAGAGTCATGAATAATATGTCTGACACAGATAAAAGTTAAGAAAGGAGCAAGAAAAGTAAAAACTAACTTTCTAATTTTACACAGGTGGGTAGACAGATGGACATACTCTATCATAATAACTCCACAAGTGATTCTTAAGTATGTAGAAAATAAAACAATGAGCAAGTTTAACATTTGAAGCAAACATATATCAAAACCAACTCAAATAATGATGCAGACTTTTATAACAATTTTCAAAAACAAGAAACTTTTGTAATCTTGTGAAAAAGGTTACTCCTTGCACCTATATGAACTATGCTCCGATTCTCAACTAGAAAAATTGCTCATAGACCAACCCTTAAATTATATATATTATTTGGCATTATACAGTGAATTAACTTATGCAGTTACCATGGATTACAGTGCATCTTTAAATAACTTATTAGCCATATATAAAGCAAAAATTTGTAAGATGAGGTGTCTTTAGGCAAATATTAAAACAAGACAGTTGACCTACTGTTACAGGCTTTCAGGATGTGTGCTTACAGGAACAGTACTAGCAGTGCAAAATTTTAAAGGTGTGTACATTATAACACTGTAGTAAAATGTACTGAATTTAACAGAATCATACAAATCACTTTTTATGTTGATATGACTTTGAAAGTCATTAAGGTGGTATGGGAATCAATAGTTTGGCTAAAGAAAAAACAAAACTCTCATAAAGCTAAATTTGGTTTAGGTAAATATAACTTGTTCAGATGGAACTTGTTCATACTTATATGTACATGTTTTTTTGAAATTTCAGTAATTTTTTTCCTGATATTTTGTACTACTATTACCTTAGAACAACAGTATTCTAGGTGTGTCATGAAATATGTAGAATGACTTTCTCTGTTCGTGAGGAGACAAGATTTTATTCTGTTCAAGAGATAAAGCAGTGAGACAACTTTTTTAATAATCTTGTCAACTTGCAATTTCCAACATAAGATATTCTCTAATCATGATGCCAAGGAGTGTTTTATTTTCATACTGTTGTACATCCATTTCTTGTAGAATTACTTCGAAATCATTTATTTTCTTCAGCTTTTACTCTTATTCAAATGCCTATAATCATGTCTTTTTATTTAGCTGTATTTATCTTCATACATTTACAATTGTGATCATACCAATTATTATTATTTTTACCAAATCTTTATTAATAATTTTGTGCCAATTTCACAGCCTCTTTATCAAATGTTATACTCTGTGAACACTGTAGTTTTGGATAGCTCACTGTGTTATGGTAAATCAATGATGTACAGCAGAAGAGTTAAGGTCCTAAAACTGATCATTGTGGAACACATGACTTTATCAGCTTCTTGTCACAAAGTTTATTGAAAATAGAATATTGTTTTCTGCCTTAGAAAAGGTGTGAAACCAAGTTAAGCTTTCATAGTTAACTGGAGCTTTTCCAGCAGGATTTGGTGATTTATAAGTTCAAAAGCCTTTGTAAGATCAAGAAACAACTGGCCTACAAAGTTACCTTGTTCTATTCCTGATAAACCAATCATCCACCATACAAGTTAATCTGGTATGAATGTTCTGCCCAGACCTTGTGAATGTAGCAAATTAAATGATTCAAGGTAGTTTCTAAATTCACAACACATCTTTCTAATATCTTTGAATGTGATGATAAAACTGATATAGGTCTTTATTTATTCATCTCAGAATGTTCTCCCTTCTTATGTACTGTGGTTATTTTGCCAGTTTTGCCTGAATTAAAAAAACAAAACTTGGAAATACTTTGATTGAAGATGTACATAAGTGAAAGTGCAAACAAATGGGATGAGAGTTTATGGAATTTAGCATGTATATTATCTAGACCTGTAACTATTATGACATCTAGTTTGTCTAATTCATTTACAATGAATTCAAGACTTATTTTAGGCATTCTGAAGCACTCTTTTTTGCCAACTTTTGAAGAACTATGCTCATTTGATTCATTACTGGTGAATCTTTTATAAGCAATACAATCCACAACAGGAGGTTCTTGCTGGATATCACCATTTTTCTCATTAATACATGTAACTGACAGGTTATTGACAGATTTGCCTCTCAAGTCATTGAAGAGTTTCCAGAGTTTTCAAAGGTTATTTTCTTGTAACACTAAAGCATCTTAAATTTCAGTGGAATTGCAAGTTTTCATTGCCATATAAATCATTGACCTGACACTAATTCCCCAAACTCTGTAATTGTTGGTATCTTTTAATTAATGAAATCTATCCCTTGTCTTAATAGCATTCAGTATATCACCTGTAATCCATCCTGGTTGATTTTGTAGCTTAGCTCTCTTGAAATTAATAGGGGCATAAGTGTTCTGCAAGTCAGTAAAGGCATCTAACCAGATGTGAAGAGCATCTGATGGAACATCAAATGAATATTAGGTAACAAGGGATATCTTTCTGTTCTGTAAGGAATATTTGTGAATTTATTCTTTCCATTATTTGATATTTGATAAATCTGTGATGACAAGTCTTACTTTTTTGGACTTAATTCTCATGTACAGCATATAGGATAATGATCATTTCTGGAATATTGGGGAACTGCAACTTCTGTAATTTTGTCAGCATGTTAGCATAGGATCAATTAGTGTTGCAGATAGCAGAAGTCTCGTAGTTTTAATCCAGCTTTGATAATAAAGCAAATTTTAACTTGTCATCCAGTAAACAGACTTCTTTGTTTTCTATATAGAGAATTACAAGCATATTTTGAAATATATTATACCAAACATTGTCAGTGTTCAATGGTTTATAAACATAGCCAATACATATGGTTTTTGGACATTTGTTTCTCATTTCTAGCAATGTTATTTCCATTCCAATTTCCTCAAGATCATATCAAAGTCTAAAAGAAATGCCATCCTTAATGAAAACAAGAATTCTGCCAACCTTTTTTTGCAAAAGTCAGTCTTTTCTTTGCAAATTGTAACTAGGAATTTTAAGTTCATCATAATGTTAATGTAAGAGTGTTTCAATGAATGCAAAAATATCAATTACTGAAATACTTCCTGAAAGAAGTTAATTTGATTTCATCTAGTTCTGAAAAAAAAGAAAACCAATTTTCATATGACAAATATTTATGACCATTTTGCTGATTCTGAAAGAATTCTAATTTTCATGGTTTTTAGATGAACAAGACCACCTCATTGACATGCATAGATGCCACATGGTGATAAACATTACAAACTGAACGACAACCATCTTGATGTACTTATGGCTCCATAAAAAAATCTGTTGAAATTAACACTGAAATGGTGCAATTTTTTTGACTCAGAATCACAAAATCTCCCTCTTTTGTAAATGTACAGAATATTCTTACTTAAATGCCATCCCCATCAGCTCAGTGACTGTGATGGGAAAGTATTGCATAAAATAAGAGGGGAGGAGAGATGGGAGAAAGCAATACACAAAATAAATGGGCGAGTGGAGATAGGGAGAAATATTATATAAAATATATTGATGCATCTTTTTTTGGCTACATATATTAGATTCAGTCACAACATTTAAAAATGTAGTTGTAAATTAAATTTTTGGTACTGGACCTGACACCCATCACAGATCACAGGAGAAAGAGTCATGAATAATATGCCTGACACAGATAAATGTTAAGAAAGGAGCAAGAAAAGTAAAAACTAACTTTCTAATTTTACACAGGTGGGTAGACAGATGGACATACTCTATCATAATAACTCCACAAGTGATTCTTAAGTATGTAGAAAATAAAACAATGAGCAAGTTTAACATTTGAAGCAAACATATATCAAAACCAACTCAAATAATGATGCAGACTTTTATAACAATTTTCAAAAACAAGAAACTTTTGTAATCTTGTGAAAAAGCTTACTCCTTGCACCTATATGGACTATGCTCCTATTCTCAACTAGAAAAATTGCTCATAGACCAACCCTTAAATTATATATATTATTTGGCATTATACAGTGAATTAACTTATGCAGTTACCATGGATTACAGTGCATCTTTAAATAACTTATTAGCCATATATAAAGCAAAAATTTGTAAGATGAGGTGTCTTTAGGCAAATATTAAAACAAGACAGTTGACCTACTGTTACAGGCTTTCAGGATGTGTGCTTACAGGAACAGTACTAGCAGTGCAAAATTTTAAAGGTGTGTACATTATAACACTGTAGTAAAATGTACTGAATTCAACAGAATTATACAAATCACTTTTTATGTTGATATGACTTTGTATTAAGGTGGTATGGGAATCAATAGTTTGGCTAAAGAAAAAACAAAACTCTCATAAAGCTAAATTTGGTTTAGGTAAATATAACTTGTTCAGATGGAACTTGTTCATACATATATGTACATGTTGTTTTGAAATTTCAGTAATTTTTTTCCTGATATTTTGTACTACTATTACCTTAGAACAACAGTATTCTAGGTGTGTCATGAAATATGTAGAATGACTTTCTCTGTTCGTGAGGAGACAAGATTTTATTCTGTTCAAGAGATAAAGCAGTGAGACAACTTTTTTAATAATCTTGTCAACTTGCAATTTCCAACATAAGATATTCTCTAATCATGATGCCAAGGAGTGTTTTATTTTCATACTGTTGTACATCCATTCCTTGTAGAATTACTTTGAAATCATTTATTTTCTTCAGCTTTTACTCTTATTCAAATGCCTATAATCATGTCTTTTTATTTAGCTGTATTTATCTTCATACATGTACAATTGTGATCATACCAATTATTATTTTTACCAAATCTTTATTAATAATTTTGTGCCAATTTCACAGCCTCTTTATCAAATGTTATACTCTGTGAACACTGTAGTTTTGGATAGCTCACTGTGTTATGGTAAATCAATGATGTACAGCAGAAGAGTTAAGGTCCTAAAACTGATCATTGTGGAACACATGACTTTATCAGCTTCTTGTCACAAAGTTTATTGAAAATAGAATATTGTTTTCTGCCTTAGAAAAGGTGTGAAACCAAGTTAAGCTTTCATGGTTAACTGGAGCTTTTCCAGCAGGATTTGGTGATTTACAAGTTCAAAAGCCTTTGTAAGATCAAGAAACAACTGTGCCTACAAAGTTACCTTGTTCTATTCCTGATAAACCAGGATAATCATCCACCATACAAGTTAATGTAGTCTGGTATGAATGTTCTGCCCAGACGTTGTGAATGTAGCAAATTAAATGATTCAAGGTAGTTTCTAAATTCACAACACATCTTTCTAATATCTTTGAATGTGATGATAAAACTGATATAGGTCTTTAGTTATTCATCTCAGAATGTTCTCCCTTCTTATGTACTGTGGTTATTTTGCCAGTTTCGCCTGAATTAAAAAAAAAATAACTTGGAAATACTTTGATTGAAGATGTACATAAGTGAAAGTGCAATCAAATGGGATGAGAGTTTATGGAATTTAGCATGTATATTATCTAGACCTTTAACTATTATGACATCTAGTTTGTCTAATTCATTTACAATGAATTCAAGACTTATTTTAGGCATTCTGAAGCACTCTTTTTTGCCAACTTTTGAAGAACTGTGCTCATTTAATTCATTACTGGTGAATCTTTTATAAGCAATACAATCCACAACAGGAGGTTCTTGCTGGATATCACCATTTTTCTCATTAATACATGTAACTGACAGGTTATTGACAGATTTGCCTCTCAAGTCATTGAAGAGTTTCCAGAGTTTTCAAAGGTTATTTTCTTGTAACACTAAAGCATCTTAAATTTCAGTGGAATTGCAAGTTTTCATTGCCATATGAATCATTGACCTGACACTAATTCCCCAAACTCTGTAATTGTTGGTATCTTTTAATTAATGAAATCTATCCCTTGTCTTAATAGCATTCAGTATATCACCTGTAATCCATCCTGGTTGATTTTGTAGCTTAGCTCTCTTGAAATTAATAGGGGCATGAGTGTTCTGCAAGTCAGTAAAGGCATCTAACCAGATGTGAAGAGCATCTGATGGATCATCAAATGAATATTACTTAACAAGGGATATCTTTCTGTTCTGTAAGAAATATTTGTGAATTTATTCTTTCCATTATTTGATATTTGATATATCTGTGATGACAAGTCTTACTTTTTTGGACTTAATTCTCATGTACAGCATATAGGATAATGATCATTTCTGGAATATTGGGGAACTGCAACTTCTGTAATTTTGTCAGCATGTTAGCATAGGATCAATTAGTGTTGCAGATAGCAGAAGTCTCATAGTTTTAATCCAGCTTTGATAATAAAGCAAATTTTAACTTGTCATCCAGTAAACAGACTTCTTTGTTTTCTATATAGAGAATTACAAGTATATTTTGAAATTTTATTATACCAAACATTGTCAGTGTTCAATGGTTTATAAACATAGCCAATACATATGGTTTTTGGACATTTGTTTCTCATTTCTAGCAATGTTATTTCCATTCCAATTTCCTCAAGATCATATCAAAGTCTTAAAGAAATGCCATCCTTAATGAAAACAAGAAGTCTGCCAACCTTTTTTTGCAAAAGTCAGTCTTTTCTTTGCAAATTGTAACTAGGAATTTTAAGTTCATCATAATGTTAATGTAAGAGTGTTTCAATGAATGCAAAAATATCAATTACTGAAATACTTCCTGAAAGAAGTTAATTTGATTTCATCTAGTTCTGAAAAAAAGAAAACCAATTTTCATATGACAAATATTTATGACCATTTTGCTGATTCTGAAAGAATTCTAATTTTCATGGATTTTAGATGAACAAGACCACCTCATTGACATGCATAGATGCCACGACTAATCAAACTCATCTAAAATCTCGATAAGATAGCTTACAAACCAAAATCTTTATTTTAAAAAAAATTCTTATTAGATATAAGACCTCTGGAGTGTTCATCAGCTCCACTGACAAAGTTTCTAGGTGGACTGTTGGCTCTACACATTCCTGATAATGACACTGATAAATGGCTGGGCATGAGCTGCCTATGATAAATAAATAAATAAATCAGCTCAGATTCAAGATCACTTCATCAATACATGTGGATGTCTCCCATTACTGAACTCAAAGTGCTTGATGATATAAATAAACATGTTTACTACAGTATGTATGATTAAATCAAATAAAAAAATATAACTTTCAGAGTGCTAACAAGATCAGCCAATCAGATGCATGATAATCTCATTGAATTTTGCTCATTATCTACCCTTTTTCAGAGCTTGTTATTAGCATAAATTCCACAGTTTATTATTATTAGATCAATGTTGTTAACAAACTAAGCCAATGAGATAATTGTCTACATCACAAGGACCTTCCTGATAGTTGAAAACCTTGAGATATTGATTATATAATCCTATATTCAAAACTAGATCAAAACATAGCCTCCTGAGTGGTAACAAACAAATGCTGAAAGGCAGACAGACAGACAATTATTATAGAGGTCTTAGGATTTTAAAACTAGGAGTCCAGGACTCCTCTTTTGGGGTAAACCAGTCCCACCACATCTGCCAGAAGCATATTGGGCATACCTGATGTAATAGCTACATTTCCAGATGACTAGATTTGTAGAACCAGTGGTTGCCAGAGAGAGAGAGAGAGAGAGAGAGAGAGAGAGAGAGAGAGAGAGAGAGAGTTATGTCAAGCCAAGGAAAGGTCTTATTCCACACACTAAGAATGAACTGTCAGTTATAGCATCTGTAGCACTCATTTTTTCCAATAACCCCATAATACTTGTTCAAATTTGCCAACATTTTGTCTAACTCTCACATGTCGATTTTGAGGTCACATGCACTGCTTATTCGGGTACACTTGGAAAGAAATACAATAATGAAAGCTAAAGTTGTTCATTTGATGTACTCTTATACACAAGTGCATCACTGGGTCGTTCTGCCTCTGTATTCAGTCATTGCCAATATCAGTACATTTTCCCACCACTCAGACCTAGTCAAGTCTTTAGTCTTTGAACATGCTGCCAAGCTATTGGGTCATATTCAGCTGATGTACTCTTACAATGACAACATGTACATATGGGTGGTCTTTCAGCCTCTGAAATGTGTCATGTAAATATCCGCACTGTTACAAGATCGAATCAACACATTTTCCCACGCTGCAGGTGATTGAGCATGACTGGCAAGCCCTCGAATTTGCCATCCAGCAATTGCATGCGTACGGAGGTCTCCTGCTTATGAGATTTTTTTTTTTACATCCAAGATAAAAAAAAAAAATTAAAAAAAAAAACATTTGCGTGATTAAGCGTTTCCGAGACATGTACAGTGAATAGATACAGTACTTTAACCACAATAGCAATAACATTGTGCTTTCAGAATTTATATTACTGGACCAAATGTCACTGGCAAGAATGAAACTTGTGAATGTTGGAATCAAACTAACAGTGGTTTTAGTGTATAAAGTGCATGTGTACGGTGTGCTAATTATCCATGGCTGATTTTCAAGGACACAAGTTCAACACGATTACATCTCTACAAGAAGTCAATGTGACAGATTCTCTTTTCACCTACACATTTAGCTCCTTGCATTGAATTAAAGAAAATTTACCTTAAAAAGATGGCATGCAATAGAATTTCGGAATTAAATCCCATAATTTGAGATAACTTCCAAGCAACTTGACACGGACGATATTATGTAGCTCAAGAGCAGCACTGAACAATGTTGTTAGAGAAAGTCTAATGTACATCTGCACGTCTTTCACCAACAGGATTGACATTTAGTTTGGACACTTTTAAGAAAACTATATATTTTTCAAGGTGATGAAAATAACTGCTTCTGTATTTCTGAGAATGTACTGGAAACAGCAAAAGGCGTGCTAACTGTGCCAGTCCTTGAAATATATCTATGAATTTACAGTGTATATACATTGCTTATTTCTGAAAGAGCACTGTTAAATTTTTACATTTTTAAATACCAAAACTTTAAAAGAAACACCAATTCCTTTTTTCTTCATAATTTACTTCTGATGTTAGTTCAGAATGTGAAAATAGCCAAGCAGCGCTAGAAATGTTCTCGAAGATGTACATGAGAATTGAGGTACAGCTGAATACTTCCAAACCCTGATCATCTCTAATCATTCCTATATCAACAGAAAGAAAAGATCTTTAAATTTTTAGCCCTGTGCAAAAAATGTGACGCCCAGCAACAGAAGCATATAAACTCTAGTAGGTACTTCTATGGAGGGGGATTACCGCCATAATTCTATGCATGTATTTTCTAATCTTCCTTGATGAATAACTGTAAATGGCTGCTTGCAAGTGCTTTCATAATTCTATCCATGTATATTGTATTCTCCATTGGTGCAAATTGTATGTGGCAGTTTGCAAGTGCTACTGCATTATTGTAAATGGCTGCTTGTAAGGGCTACATTCTTAATTTTAGTCATGAATTTTCTGTTCATTGATGCAAGCTGTGAATGGCTGATTGCAACTGCTTATATCTACTTTCCTTCTCCGTCATTGTATCTCGCAATTTGTAAACTACCGAACATATTATTTAGTTTGTCGTATGGCAAATGCTATGCCAGTTATTAAAAGTTTTATAATTTTGTTATAAACTTGCTATATCACAAGTTACATAGATTGCACCTTTTAAAATAATGATTATAATGTAGCATCAAGCGAGTTGTAAGTTAGCATCAAGGAAGTTACCATAAAATAATGCCTCATTATGACAACAGATGGCGCTGCGACACGTCGATTTCTTAGAGTACGACAGCTCCCCTGATCCTAGCAACAGGATGTTATACAACTTTACGGCATATTTGGGCGTCTTATTTAAAATATCACTGAATTATATTACCGCATTACAGTCAGCTATTTCTCAGAGTATTGACATTTGAAAGAGAGCTGAAATACAAGAAGCACAAAACAAATTAAAGGTATCAAATTGTATAAAATTAGATGTACTTTACACAATGTTATATTTCCGCTGACTCTTTCCACCCCATTTTTTTGGATATTGTGTGTGTGTAATTTATCGCTACCGCACGGTGGAAGAATAGGGTAACCTCTTACAAGCAAGGTTGTTTATATATTCTCGTACACAATGTTATCAATTTAGAGCATGTTTATTATTTTAGAGTACATTGCAAATTCTTTTTGTATCAGTAAAAAATCTCATAAAGTTGGAGCAAATTGCAAATTATACATCAAGGACATACTTTCTTTTTCTTTATTCACGAGAGAGAGAGAGAGAGAGAGAGAGAGAGAGAGAGAGAGAGAGATTACATTGCAGAGATGTTTATTCTGCTTATACTCTCATCCTTATGAAATTAATTTTAACTGTATACATGTATGGCATGGATGATTATGCAATAGCCAGCAGTATTATCATTAGTTGTATGTGACAAGAATCTCGTATCTCCAATTTCATTGTAAATCTAAATTCCAATGCAACAGCAAGAGGCAAATGACTTCAAAAATATCACATACAAAGCATATACTGTAGCATAGCTATATGCTATAAAAAATGAACTTATTTCACTATAAAAGAAAATAAAGTTTAACAATATGAAATATATTTTATATATCTTAACATAAAGAACATTTTCTTTATTTCCATAGATAAAACTGGAAACTACATTTTTTATTATTTAAAATCGTATTCATCCATATATGAATCAAAATTTATAGTACAGATAAGATGATTGATTGAAAGGTACTTCACTGATAAAGTATCATACTCCTTTGGTAGCAATTAAAAAATATAAAATATGTAATATAAATGACGTCGATGCCAGTAACCAGTTCAATTTGTTTTTATTATTACTACTACAATACATTACCAAATTTGATGGCTACATTTAAATATAAATTTAATGTAGTTGCTAAAAAGATTCATATAAATTTTTGCATGTATCTTCTATAGATGTGATTTTTTCTGTTAGAAGAGTAAGATAAGACACCCACCCACCCTTTATTATTTTAAAAACCTTTCAAAGTCTGTAAGGCTACTAAAAGCTCAGGCTGTTGTAGTATTCAACGCCCACCACCACCAATACCTGCATAAACATCTTCATTTGTCTATGATTGTATCATTCCTTTGTCCTATTTAAAATATAAGCTAATAATGTCATGACAAAAACATATCAGCACAATACAACTATGCAATAAAGCAAAATAAATAAATTTATATAGTCCTGTGTTTAACTTTTCATAGGAAATATTGGGGAAAAAAAATAATGTAAACCGGCATTCTTAAAACCAATATTATTAGATGCATTAGTCTAAAACAAAAATTGTCATACAGGTAGGCAGTTATAACGATCGAATATCAGGATTGTCTTGTTACTTTGTTCTTATAAATTTATTTGCCAATCTTTTTTGTTTTTCACTTTCACACGAAATGAATAAAGTCAAGCTTTTCACACAAATTGGTTTTTGGATTAACCATACTCATAATTGCAAATTTTAAGGAATTAAAACTAAATTCTGGTTCACCGATAAACATTTCCTTTTACAAACCACATTCATTTGTCATTTATGCCTCAAGAACAGTAAGGTCATATTCCCTGGTGATAGTTTAAAGAATTAATCCCAAACAACATTCCATTACTGAATCTTTATTCAGTATACACACTGTACAAAACTGGTCACCTTTTGGAGAATTTGTTGTTTGTTTGTTTTTTTTTGTTGCAGGCAATAAAAAAGGTTATTTGCACACGCTATGAGCAAAAAATATCAAAAGGATTATATTTTATTTGCTAATTTGTTTTTTTTTTCCTGATGCTCTGACCTTCACAAAAAAATATTATATTTTGAATTTGAGATGAAATGTTAAATTTGGCTTAATATGTGCCTTGGAACATTGGATAAGGTAAATTTCATAGAGAGAGAGAGAGAGAGAGAGAGAGAGAGAGAGAGAGAGAGAGAGAGAGAGATCACTAAACTACTTTTGAATTGCAAAAAGCAGCACACTTAATAAGTCGGAATCATGCGTCATGAAATTCACATTTCAAAATGTCTTAAATTTTTGTTTTTTTTAATTAAAAAAAACCTCTTTAATGTGACAAAAAGCAGCTGAATAATTATAACGTAAAGGTGCTATATTTATGTTTTTAAAATTATTGAACTAATTTATTATTTTTAATTGGTTTGATAATGGTAAGAATTGCATAAATAAATGTAAAACCTCCTGTAACATTGTCTTTTGTCTCACTTTCAGGGACAAGTTTTAAGGAATGCAACCAGTTGTAAGGCTGTTTGTTTGTATGTTGTTTTTTGTTGTTTTTTTTTTATATGAATACGTTCAAAGGTTGAAGTTCTGTATATACAAAATGTAGATTGAGTATTGGAAGATAATCGTACACTAAATCTAATACCTCTATTCACAATTTTTACCATGATACAAACATGATTTTCCACTATTGGCTATAGTGACAAAATATGTTCCAAAATGAAGGTTGTGATAAGAATACGAAAATCTTCTGGAATGCTTAATATTTTAAATGTCATTTTACTTATCAACATTTTTATGTGCTTTTGATGCTGCTCTGAAATATATCAGTTTAGCCAGAGCTTATGTACAGTAGTATAACAGGAGAAAAAAAATAGACGTCTGTGACATGCATCAAAATGAGTGATGTACAAAAGATCCTTATAACCGGAGGAGGTCATCGGATGAAAGCTCGTTAAGAAAAGTCCTCGGGAATATATCATTGTAATTTTGATCCTTACTTTAATAAATAACTAATCTTTCCAAAGTAATGAGAGATATAACTAAGGAGTAGATTTCTTAAACGGTGAAAGTAAGTGAGTCAAAACTGGTGTTGATGGACAACCTGCTGAAGTGTATGCGTTTTTTGTTTTCGTAAGATTCTATACAAAAATTAAACTAAATACTGTGAAGCTCTGTGGGGAGCATTAATTATTTCTAGTAAAGGAAAAACTTTAGAAATTTAGAGCGCCATCTGTTGTCATAATGTCATGCTAATCTCTAACATACCATTATGACAACAGATGGCAGCACGAGTTGGACAACACAAACGATACTGAAAACAGCAGTTGTAATTGTAATATGTCATGTTTATAAACAGAATATACAAAACTTGTAACAACTTACATAGGACAAACTGCAGAATCACTTCAGCAGTTGGCAAATTGCAAGATGAAATGACGCAGATGGAAAGTGGATCTAAACATTTACGAGCAGCCATTTACAGCTTGAATCAATGAAGAAAGAAAATTCACAACTAGAATTAGGAATGTAGTATTTGCAAGCATTCATTTGCAATAATGCAGAAGGAAAGTAACTCTTTCAAACTGCCACATACAGTTTGCATCAATGGAGAATACAATATACATGGATAGAATTATGAAAGTAGCACTTGCAAGCAGCCATTTACAATTATTCATCAAGGAAGATTAGAAAATACATGCATAGAATTATGGCGGTAATCCCCTTCCATATACTTCAGCTAGTAAATCTTACTGAAATCTTTGTGGAAAATCACATTGGATTGACTGCACTGGCAAAATAACACCAGTACTGTCTCGTTCTGGCAAAGTCAGGACATCCAGACTTTTTGTAACAGCAATATCTGTTGGCAACCTATGATATAATCCTAGACCAGCTTGTTACATGCACATTTTTTGTACATTCTAATCCATGCAGGTGTGTATATTTATGAACCCATCTCATATCAATGTAGGTTGCAATCAGAAATTTCAGACTTTTGGCAATCACATTAAAAAATGAAAGTCATTAGAATGTTACAATTTATCAAGATGATAGCCAGGTACATGTTCAAGAAATGTGAGGGACATAAAACTGTACAAACCTGTCCAGCCTAAGTATGAAAAGTTTGAAAAAGGCACATAGGATCCAGAAGCATAAAAACTAGGTCATCTTTTCAATAGCATTAAGTGGTCTTAATATATAAATAAGCCACACCTGGTTAGCAATTATAAGAATATTTCAGTTATAAATATACTACCTGACCTACATTTCTTGCCACCATGCCACTTTTTTTTAGCAATTCTTTCTTTCTTAAAACACTGAATTAAATACAATGCTGCCTTCAAGCTTGTAAAGACCATGCAGGTTATTACAGGATTTTGGAACCAGTAAAAAGATAATTCTACCAAGTACACAGCTCAATCTTGTATCTGAGAGATTACCTCAGATTTGTGGTTGAGGATTTCATTATTTTTTTTAAATCCTCTGTAACCAGACTAGCTGTTACTGCTTGCCTGATTAAGGATTATGTGACTCCCAGATACTCAATCAACAGAATTGCACCAACATTTTGAGCATGGGTTTCTCTGCCTAAAAAGACTCTTTTCTATATCAGAGTTACAAACATTTTTAGCATGGTCTTTTTGTATCAAACATTCTTTTCTTCATCAGTTCCACATTTTTTAGCATGGGTCTTTTTGTACCAAACAAATTCTTTTCTTCATCAGTTCCACATTTTTTTTAGCATGGGTCTTTTTGTACCAAACAATTCTTTTCTTCATCAGTTCCAAATTTTTTTTTAGCATGGGTCTTTTTGTACCACAACTTTTCTTCATCAGAGTTATATAAGTTTTATAGCAGAAGTCTTTTCTTCAGAGTTCCAAACTTTCTTTTCCTGCCAAAACAACTCTTTTCTTCATCAGAGTACCATAATTTTAACCACGGGTCTTCTTGTGCCAAAAAGTTTTCTTCATCAGTTTCAATCAATAAGGTGCAACATCTCCACTTTTAAACAATATTTCCATCAGACACTGTCATATATACTTTATTTATATACATACACTATATATATATATATATATATATATATATATATATATATATATATATATATATATATATATATATATATATCATACTAAATGGTACACATAGGAAGAACAACATTTTGTGGTTACAACTGAAGACATGCCTGAATATTCAGAGGCCAGTTTTGATGTTACACACTTTTAACATGAATAATACAGTATTTTTGTTAGTAAATGCCAAAATAAAAGATTATATGCTTGTGAACATTCTGCCATTTACAGTATCCATTCTAAACATCATATGTACACAAAGTTTGACTATCATCTTACAAACTGGAATGACACTATTGTTGTTGTTGTTGTTGTTGTTGTTGTTGTTGTTGTTGTTGTTGTTCTGGGGCTTAATGCCATTTTTCAGCACATGATAGGCTATACATGGTGGCCAGTATTAATGGTGAAGGAGGAAACCGGGGAAATAAATATGTGCCAATATTCATAAATTTAATATGCATGCAAAAGGAGACAATAAGGTGGCAATAATGTGCATTTTAATTTAAAAGTGCACATCAAACAACATGAAATTTACCATATCTTCTCATGCATGACTAAAATGTTTCAAGTGCAAAAGTGTAATATTTTTTTAAGTTTAGAATTCTCATTTTTTTTATACACTGCGTGTGCCAAATAGATTATTCCATTCTCTATTTTTGATAACTCTATTTAATTATTTAACATTTTAAAGCTACTGTATTTTGGCCTTGGCTCTATTTATGGCATATGAAATGAAAAAATTAACAAAAAAACATATAATAAAAAGCTACAAGTAGATTTTCATATCACAATAATGTATGCCTTTTCTAAACAGTGCCTGACACCATTTTCAAAACAGATAAATGCACAAGTAGCAAAATCTGAAACATGCTTTTAAAGAACTTGTCTCAACCTTCGAACATTTTATCAGACATGTGCAACTGGCTTCAAGAGAGCTATTTTAAAATGTACACATGATGTAAATGTAACAAGCCAGGTCACATGACTAATGCAGCCTGCATGCAATAGGTCTGCATGTCCTTGACCTTTATCTTTGACAAGAATAACAAATGATTCATGATTTTTATTGTGGGCACCTCCATGTAAACTGGATGTAATATTTCATGTTCACCAAAGTCCATCTAGTAACACTTGACCCTCTGGTGAATGTTAAAGGAGAAGCTTTCATAATCATGTGATGCTTGACAAATGTCTTATCTAAGGGCAAGGACACTAAAGCAAGATTGCCTTTCCTTTGAATCTGAGCCTGTCCACAAAATGGTATAAGAAAATAATTTGGAAGCAATGTTGATAGTTTTCAGTTCACAATTTAATGACATTCAATTAGTTTATAACTCAGAAATTATGTTTGAAAATGGAATAGAAAATGTCTGCAACCAATTTGGTGGACAGATACAATCACTCAATTAATTAAACTATGCATCAGCAATCTGGATAAGTTCCAGATGTTTCAAGAAGCATCTGAAATAATATAAAAAAACTCATTCAAACAATTAATGCTTTATAACTTAGTCTTCATGACTATAATAAAATTAATTATATTCTAAATTAGTCCTGGTCACTAATCCATTTTAAGCATTCTAAAAGGCACTAACATCTTCAAGATTAAGACTGTAATATGCTGTGTTCACAAAAATACTCATTAGATTTTTGACAAATTCAACTACTTTTCTAAACCTTTGATTAACATACCCAATTCAATACATATGTATCAAGAGCTATGTATCCAGTTTCAAAAGTTCAATAAAAGACTGGTCAGGTGCATCTCCTGAAAGAATAGGACTCTCCACTGGGTAATGGTCTCCTTTGAAAACAACTGGAGTCCCAGCCCTAAACAAAAGTATCCTAATAACACCTTTATTCCATACAATAATTCAGAACATATGATGTGTATAGTATTTGACATTATATATGTACATGTATTTTGTGTGTCACCAATATAAAAAGTTCTCTGATTAATAATTTTCATTGTGGAATACTTAGTATTAAAATTTAAGAATAAATATCCAATGTGGTTGAGAAGTGTTTGAGATGTTATAACTATAACAATTCTCAATGGGTTCACCTCATCTTCCTTTAATTTCATGGGCATCTAGAAGGAACAAGTGAAAAAAGTTTCCTTTCAGTATTAATTTATTTCAATTTAAACCCATGAATTTGCCAAGTCCATGGAGGAAGTAAAAAATGCCATAGTGCACAATTTTCTTCCTCTATTTGTAATACATTCACTTTGTCCTAAACCTATCAAATAGTTCTTGATCTTCTTCCAAGATCTTCATCAATTTCACTAGAAATTTGTGCCACTTGAAGACAAATAGCTTTAAAGTATAATGAATTAAATGTGTGCATAGTGTCAGAGCACACAAGTGTAATTAGTGGTTAGAAGAAAATGACAATTAGGCACTTACAATCAATGAAAATGGTTTCTTAATCTCTATATACACTAAGATCTTAGAAGTACAGCTTTACCTATTCCCATTACAATACAGTGGGGCTATTTGCTGGTGTGCCCAATTTTGAATATGCAAGCTCACTTATGGCTGCCTCTACTCAGAGTGCAAAAAAGGTAAGAAAAGGAGTCTGTTGTGTTCTTGTGGGTTAATTTGTCATTTTTGTGTTGTTTTCCTGGGTTTTGATTGTGTTTGTGTGGTTTATTGCTATGTATATGTTGAGTAGGTGCTGTGTTTGTACAGTACATGTAGTGCTTTTTTACCTTTTTTTTAATGTGGCAGGGATTTTTGCCGATTTTTTTCATCTTGGTAACAGATGAAAAATTTAATGTGACCCAATTGGAAATGTATTCCAGGTTATGAACAACCTGTCCAGAGAACCAATCAAGTTCATAAGCCTGGGCCCCACTAATGTATATTATGTCTGATAGCCCTCACAGTACATAAATGATACTTGCTTTTTACAACTGGATTAAATAAAAAATAATTTCACTACAAAAAATCTCCCATATTGAGGACTCAGCTACTGAAATTTTCACGCATCTAAAAGTTAAAGATACATATTTTTTATGTCTAGTTCAATGTCCATGGGAACCACATGAATGGTACATACAACTCATTTGACATTTAAAACCACACCGTTGTTGAGGCATTTTCCATATTAGTAAGCAAAGAATGTAATAAACACTATACACTAAAATTGTGTGTGATTTAGATTTTTAATGTAGCTTTACAAAATTTTCAGGCATATTGCTATGATGTCTGCAGTGACAGTGTATAGTGATGTCTAGCGCTGGAGCATCATGCCATGGACATGTAGCATGATGTCCCACCCAATCACATTATCCTGACACCAGTCCAGCCAGTCCTAACACTAACCTCTTAATGCTGAGCGCCAAGCGAGGCAGCTGTTAGTAACATTTTTTAAAGTCTTTGGTATGACTCGACCGGGGTTCGAACCCACAACCTCTCACATTTGAGGCGGATGCACTGAAATTGTTGATGCCTGACAATATACAAACCCAAATATAATCTCAGGAGTCCTCAGCTTATTTCTGAGAGTCCATGGCATAAATGGAGTCCAACACTTTCAGAAGGTAAGAAAAAAAAATAAAACATACATGCTCATTATTTTTATAATATAGAAGTTAATTCTTAGCCATCAAGCCATTTTTCAGCAAAAAGAATGATAAATTCAAACTTTATGTAATTTCATGATTATTTCATCCCAACTAAAGTAAAAATATACCACAGCAATTAAAACAGTAAACAATACTTTCAATCCCAATATGTATCACTCAGAATGCATTTAGTTTCCCCTGCAAGTTGAATAGCATCTCCACAGAAACTAATGGAAACAAAGGAATGAAAAACATCCCATGCAGGATATGTGAAAAAAATCTCAATTAGAAATGCCTTAAAGGGGACACACACCATAACCTGCAAAATTTTATTGTAAATAGAAGGATATGCAGTAGTTTATGTATATAATCTATCCTGACTATTTTTTCCTTTGCATTTATTGTATTTGCACAAACATTTAATAATAAATATGGCGTTGAATTCCGAGATCAAATAAAAAGAACCTACCCCCCCAAGTTATCTCCCTTTCATACAAGGAGGATGTGGCGTTATTTGAGATGATTCCGGTACAACAGGCATCTTCATATTCAGTGTCAAGTAGAAACGATGTTTTAATAGCTCCTAATTGTGTGAATAATAGCAGTTCCGGACAACAAAAAAAAAAATTTCACATTTCCAAAGGACCCTAAAAGGTGATTTGTATGGGCGATCAAATTAAAGAGAGAAGGGATTTATGACCAAGACATTTTGAGCATGAAAGTTTTTACACTTCTGTGGTTTTTCAAAAGACCAGAGACTCTTCAAACTATTGGGTCTGAGCCAAAACGTTAGTTAGCATTTGAAGCCTGATGTAGTGCCCACTCTTTTTTTAAAAATATTTTTCTACTCTGATAACAAGACAGAAGAGTAGTAGTTGACATAGGCCAGGGAGCATGAGGACTCAATAATTCAGGAGCACCATCAACGTTTCAATACCTGAACATGTAATTTCAGCCAATAAAATTTAAAACCTCAGTAGCTTCTGATATTTTATTTTGCTATTTTACATACATTCACACATATTTCTAGAACTGTCATAAGTTTTCAGATTTATCAGTCAGAAGCAAGACGTGAAGTTTTCAGATGAGAAGGTCTTGCGAATCATTCTCACTACACATGATGGTAATATTTTTATATTTCTTTTACCAAGTATATTCCACACCCAGCGGAAAAATCATCTATATGATATTTGTTGGTAGACTCTAAAAGGACAAAATAATTTACTGAATAGTATAGTTATTACACATAATTTCACAACAATTTAATCAATTTATACATGGCTACATGTTATTTATTTTTTAACACATTGGTTTATGGAGCCTTGGAAGAGGTGGGGGTGTAACATGTGCTCTCTCTCTCTCTCTCTCTCTCTCTCTCTCTCTCTCTCTCTCTCTCTCTCTCTCTCTCTCTCTCTCTCTCACACACACACACACACACACATACACATATTTTCTCTTCCAAGAGCCACTGAGATTGGCAACAAACATTCCATTCTTGGTTGGACATTGGAACTCATTTACTACACAAGCACCTGTGTGTAAAAAAGACTAAAAGTATTTGAAAAAACTGTTGCCTGTCTGATATTTTAAATGTCCATTTCTCTGACAAGCATTCATCCAGTTATGACATGTACAAGTCCATATCAATAGCTGTTGGATTAATCCAGGCTATAGAAAGTGAAAACCAATTTCCAGCCTCCCCAAAAAAACTGGCAAGAAAAACTCTGATCTGTAATATTAAATTGTTTTGACTTAAAAAGAAAATGAAAAGAAAGAAGAATTAATGAAACAAAAAAAAAAATGAATAGTGAAAGAAATCGTAATAGGTAGAAAATTTAGCCCTCTCCCTACCTGGTTTATTGATTAGATTTTGTACTGCTATTCAGCTTGGTATTTAAAATTAAAGGTAGTTTATAATCATCATCATTGTCAGAATCTGACATTCATGTACATCTTTGTCACACCAATCGGTTCATTCATATAGTTGGATGTTAATAAAATATTCTACTTCTGGAGTCATAGAAGTCTGCAGTTTTATCAATAAAGCACAACAAAATTTCTGACTACATGAAATTACCTTAACGGTAATATAAAAAAATTATTTTATAATACCGTTAAGGTAATTTCATGTAGTCAGAAATTTTGTTGTGCTTTTTTGATAAAACTGCAGATTTCTGTGCTATTATCAACAATGCCAGTATGTACAGTGGCTAAAATGACATCACATCCCATAATTTTTTTAGGGGGAGGAGGTGCGTTAGTTTATTCAAGACGGATCAGGAGAGATGATTGTTTTTTTTTTATAAATTTCTTCGTAACAGTAAAAAAAAAGGTACAAATTTTCAGAAAATGAAACATACATACATACATACATACATATATATATATATATATATATATATATATATATATATATATATGGATTGCGTGAATTTCAGTTTTGAATGTTTGTCCCATTTAAGAGTTGATAATGTGGAGGAAAAGTTGGTTATAATGTAACTCTTTAGAAAAAAATAAATTAATATTGAGATATGCTTGTGAATGCAGATTTGAGTAGTTGTCAAGATAAATTCATGCAAGCTTTGGGTACTGATAATCAAATATCACTACTCAAATTAACTTTTGTCAATTGTCTTGTGTTGATTTCCTTTTCTTAACATGTGTTATTTTCATCACAAATCTGTATCCTGACAAAGTCCATGCTCTTTAGGAATCACATGTACTTAACTAGCAGTTATTATTATTATTATTATTATTATTATTATTATTATTATTATTATTATTATTATTATCACATTTATGATTGTGACAGTTTTGTCCAAAATCAAACTTGGGGAAGGCTTTAATTACTTTCATGATTTTATTCACGTTCTCACCAGTTTAGTTTAAACAGTTAAAAAAAATACTGCAGGGTATTGGGTTTTTTTCTTCAATCAATGGCATGTGATTACATACACAGAACATGGTTTCTTGAAATTCATGTCTGAGTAGCTTTCTGCTCCAAGGGGCAGTCCTTTCTGCAATGTATCATTACCTGTTAATCACATTGGCTTCTGCCTGTTCATTCAAGTCTAACCATTAAATATCCTGCAAATTGGCCCATGCTGACCAGAATATGAAAATGTTATTGTCCTGGTGGGTAAATGAGATGTGTCCTGGGAACACATCAGAGAATGAAATAGTGTCCTGTTTTATGCTTCATTTTCCCAAAAGCTATGATATGCATATTAATAACTTACTAATGTCTTTAAAGAACTTTAAAATGAAAATGTAAAATTACCAATGTCTTTAAAAAACTTTAAAATAAAAAATGTAAAACTTTTTTGATATGCTTAAGGTTTCTAATACTTTCAATTTGACAGGCATGATGGACAACTCAAAATGTGTGAAGCAGGTTACTGCTGATTTTTGCATCATGCAGAAATTGATACTACTCTAAGGACACAAAACACTCAACATCCCTACAGATAATGATGAAATACTTTGAATGTACATTGACTGGAGTTTAGTGAAAGGCATGCGTTCAAAGATAGCAAGAGTGGAGGTGTATACCACAATTAATATGAAGTATTCTAAATTCCACACTGAGCATACAAAAACTGTGCATTTCTTCATCATTTTACCTGTGTGCAACTACATAGCAAAATGTAAACAAGGGTTCAGTCTCACAAACATTATCATAAGGATATGGGAATGACAGTTTGATATTTTGGATGGGGTTGTATCCAATAACAGTAAAAAAAATATGGCTTTGTCCTGCTTGTGAATTTAAAGTCCTCGCAACAGATTTATTTATAAGACACTTGCCAAAATTAGCAAAGCACTGGTCACATGTCCAAATTAAATCATGAAAAGCATGACTACTGCTGGTAGTATCTTGATTATATTATGGTAATTACAAATAGATGGCAATATTTAACAGACTCCCATGAAAACAAAAATTCTATTCTTTGTTAGTTTCTAAAACTTCACTAAAAATAACTATGTCCAAAACATGCAAACAGGCTTTTGATCTAACTCATTAACTCATCCACACTGGTGCTGCTTTTTACATTTTACGGACAGGAAGTGGTAGCCTACTTCTGAGTTCTGTAATGTTAAGGTCATGTGAGACACAATAAAGTGGGTGGTATTAAAAAAAGGTGGACAGATGTAGCTTTACGATGATACAAAATAATATGGATGTTCTAATTTCACTACAAAATAAAGAGGGAAAATGTCAATTTCTGACCAGAGGTTGTTTTTTTTCCAGCCTAAAATCGCCCTAAGTCGGAATCCAGGTTTGTGTCCGGATTTTAGACTTTTTACACAGAGTCCGTTTCACTACTGTAAAGTTTTATCACGATAAGTACATTTATTTTATTCTTAATCATTAAAACACCCATTATGTTCAATGGGTAATTCAAATAACGTCCATGAAACTAGGTACCAATATTAAGATATTTGAGACTGGAATATTGATTCATCACATGATAGACTTCCGCAAATTTCACCATATCAAAATACCAGTTAGAAGCAATTTTTATATTTGACATCTATGTTTAATTCAATTTATTTTTAGTTTAGATTTTAACTCAACCATCATATCATCAACCCCTTAACCCAAGAGATTGTTGGGGCACTACAGTTGACTTTACAACCCATACTCTCCATCTTTTCCTGTTCTCTACTGCCTTTGGGGAATCTCTTAATCCTATGCATGTCCACACCTTAATGTTATCTTCAGACCTCTATTTCCATCTGCCCCTTTTTCTCTACACGAATATTGTGCCTTGCAAGATTGGTTTTGCCAGTCCAGATGATCTTGAGACATGACCATACCACTTCATTTTGCAATTTTTCTTTACAGTGTTTAAGAGCTCTTTGTAGGATCCAATGGCTCATTCAATCCTGTTGTCAATATTTTCGTTGGTTACATGTTCAACAGGGTTCCTGCAGACTTAACAAAAACAAATTCCATGACTTTTCCAAAACCTTTCCAGGGCCATTTCATAAAACTCAAGGACCGCACTATCTTGCATTGTCAAGTAAATGAACATAAAGAATACATCTTTCAATCTAAAATAACATATAAGTTAACAACAAATATTTTTAAAGGTACATTTTAAATTTACCTGGGTTAGCACACTTTGACTTTATGTATTAATTAATGTCATAATCCAATGATAAATGTCATCTTTGTATGTGTTCCTATTTAAAATATTAACAAAACACATTGCTTTCCAATTGCTTTCTTTTATTTGGTGAACTACAACAGAATTCACATGATAATTCCATTAAGGGAACTTACTCTTTTTATATGAATTGAAACCATTTATCGATTGTAATTTTACCATTTCATTTAATCAGTTCACGGTACTCTATGAAATTTGAAGTAATAAATTTTTTAACTACATTGTCTCAAATTCCATGACTTTTCCAAAACTTTGCAAGGTTTTGACAAATTCCATAGCTTTTCAAGGCCCTTGATATTTATTTTTTAAATTCCAAAACTTTTCCAGGATTCAATGACCTGCAGGAACCCTAGTTCAATGTATGAGATCTCAAGATCTTGCAGTAGCATCTCATTTTGAAGGCTTGAATTCTTCTTTGTGAATCTGATGTGAGCGTTCATGCTTCACATAGTTATGACACAGAAACACAGAAGCATAGTTATGACAATGGAACACATCACCCTTATTTTGAACCTAAGAGCAATGTTGGTATCTTTCCACATTGGTGTCAGCCTTGTTATTCCAGTTGTTGTCTGGATAATCCTGCAAAGTAGTTCTGGTTTGGAGCCCTCTTCTGTGACAATTGATCCCATATACTTGAAGCTTGTTCCAGCTTCCGTCCATTGACCTTTATTTCTGCACTGATGTCATTGTTGTTGTTTATCATCACTTTGGTTTTTCTATCGATAATCTCCATACTGCATGCTGGAGGTTGTCAAGGTGCTCAACTAAGTCAGCCAGTTCTTTGTCATCTCCTGCTAAGCCATCAATATCATTTATGAAGCGTACATAGGTTGTTGATTGTTCTTCCTCCAATGTTGACAGTGCCCTTGTGGTCATAAAAGACATACTCCATGATCCTTTCCAGGAAAATATTGAAGAGTGCAGGTGACAGTATACATTCATGACTGACTCAAGTGTTGTTTGAAACCAATATCCTCTGTTGCCATTGATGAGGACAGCAATGTAGCTTTGTCATAGAAGTGCTAAAAAAACTGCACCAGATTTGAGCTAATGTTGTACTTCCGCAAAGTTACCCATAAGGCTGCATACCATACCAAAGGTCTTTTTGAAATCTATAAAGACATGGTATAGATTCTGCTGATGCTGAAGGTATTTCTTGCAAAGGAGTCTGAGATTGAAAATTTGTTTTTAGGTGCTCCTTCCTGCTCAGAATCCTGCAGGCTCTTGAACATGAATTGTCTCTGCTTGAGGCTTTATTCTGTTGAGAATTATCTTGATTCAGATTGGCCATGAGGGGAATTATCTTTTACTAAATACATTAAAACATTCAATAAAAACTATCGGAGGAATGATGGTGGCACAAGATATCTCTTTGATTTTCATTGTTTACATACCTATTAATATTTGGCTCATTATTAATGTATAGGCCTAGAAAATACAGTACTATATACACTTGCTTATAACACTATAAACAAACAAAAATCCTGATCTGCTGTAGCATAATATGCCTACAGATCAGGGTCTATGTTGTTTGTTCTACTGATTACTTGGACTCATACAAGTGAATATCTACCATATATACTGACAACATCATGCATGATAACACAGTCTTCCTGTCTAACTTGGTCCATGATACTTTGCTTGACAATGCTAGTCCAGCCTTGTCTACCTCAACAACAGGCAAAATCACAACATGGTAATTACATCATAAAGAGATCTAATTTCCTCTGACCCTTCCAACCTCATTTGATATAATAATCCAAATATCTAAAATGGAGTTTGATTTGATTTTGAGGGCTTGATGGCAATATACAGCAAGGATTTTGCGCAAATTTCAGTTTTGCATGTTTGTCCCCTTTAAGAGTTGATAATGTGGAAAGTCAGAAACATTGCACAAGTTTTATGGTGAACATTTTTTATTATATTCACTTTAACAAAAATGTGTATATGCATGGCAAATAGAACAGAGATATCTAACACCTGGTTGGGGGATGTGAGCCTGGACTTTGGACTTGGATGAATAGGATCAGAAAGGTGAAGTTTTTCATATAATGGTTTTGGTTTTCTTCTTTATGATGGAGCAACAATAGTTGGTTATTTAGAGCTGAGGCAACAGGATTAAAGTTCAATGTACAAAAAATATACCAGAGTATGCAACCCAAGCCATTTCAAAGGATCATAGATCTCTAGACCTTTTATCATTTATGATGTTAAACCATTACTTACATAAACATCATATGGCCCCAAATGGCTTAGTGGTCTTAAGTGCTCACCATTACAGATCCTGAACCTTTCAGTTCAAAAGAGGTTAAGTTTTTCATATAAAGGTTTTAGTTTCGTTGTTTTATGGTTAAGGAACATTAGTAGGTTTTTTTTTTTGGAGCAAAGGCTATGGGATTAAAGTTCACTTTCCAAAAGATAAACCACAGTAGGCAACCCAAGCCATTTCAAAGGATCTGATCCTGCACCTTTCAGTTCAGGTTATCCATTCAGCCACCATAGCACTTCCTGCACTAGTTGCCTCCTATGACATAAAGGCACAAAATGCCCATATACTTCCCTAAGCCCACAGGGGGAAAAATGGTAAAGCATGTCATGGTAAATGCACTTAGCATACAGGTTTTTAATAGCCTGTTGAAGTTAGTTTAGTCTCATTTAGTTTCAAAAGTGAATTTCCAAGGAAAAAAACTTTTTCCATATGATTCTAATTATCTGTATGCCAATATTTTTCTTCATGGAAGTGACTTTTTAAATATGTTCAAAATAAATTTTAAAAACTTGTTTAAAGAGTAAATTACTAAATGTAACACATTTCAGACCCAAACTAGAGAAAATTACTATTTTCTCTACTGTTTCAAGACAAAAATTGGGAAATCTAACGGGTGATGATGTAGTTTCCTTTACAACCTCAGTTAAACATTTTATCTCAAACTGATGGATGTACTGAATGTGGAAGTATATTATCTGTTTGTAAATGTTCAAACAAAGACTACATTCATGAAATTGTAAATATGTCATGGTGGAACTAAACTCCTGGTCTGACCCTCCTAGTAATATTTACATAAGGACATATTAGATCTACGAATAAAAGGAAAAAATCTACAAATTAGGCATATAAATATGCAAGGTATGAATACCGTAGACCAAATGAATTATGTTGTTATCATCTCAAGTCAATAATGCCCATATTCTGGATTTGACAAAAACAAATGACAATCAGGCAAATCAGATGTTTATTGATGGTTAAGGCACACCACATGTGATAAGAGGTTCAGGTGGCAAAGGTATTGTTTAGATTGTTGTAGGGTTTTATGCCATTTTTCAGCACATGGTAGGCTATACATGGTGGCCAGCATAAATGGTAGAGGAACACAGGAAAAACTTTAAACCAATGCAGAGACAAGATTGTGGTGATCTTTAATGGTGACCACTTTAGGCCACTCAGCTATTTGGGGCCACTTGTCGTTTATGTAAGTACAGTAATGGTTTATCAGCAGAAATGATAAAAGATCTAGAGATCTTGAATCAGATGAAATTGAAGCAATATGGATCCCAGTAATTCAATAAAATACAAATTTAGATAGCATTACTTAGAATAGTTCCTAGTGTATGGAAAATGGAATTAAAGCAAACACATAAGTATTAATGATTATTATCAAACAAACATAGCAAAATTGGAAAATAACCATTTGAATCACAAGTTGAATGAAATCTGCCTATAAATGGTTACCCCTAACAAAATCCTTGCATATAATAAGAGGGGAGGAGAAATGGGGGAAAGCAATACACAAAATAAATGGGTGAGTGGAGATAGGGAGAAATATTATATAAAATATATTGAAGGTATGATGCATCTTTTTTTGGCTACATAGATTAGATTCAGTCACAACATTTAAAAATGTAGATGTAAATTAAATTTTTGTTACTGGACCTGACACCCATCACAGATCACAGGAGAAAGAGACAGGAGACATGCCTCACACAGATAGTTAAGAAAGGAGCAAGAAAAGTAAAAACTTTCAACACCTCATTTTACACAGGTGGGTAGACAGATGGACATACTCTATCATAATAACTCCACAACTGACACTTAAGTGTGTAGAAAAAAAAAAACAATGTAGTGGGCAAGTTTAACATTTGAGTCAAAGCATATATCAAAACCGACTCAAATAATGATGCAGACTTTTATAACAATTTTCAAAAACAAGAAACTTTTGTACTCTTGTAAAAAAGCTTACTCCTTGCACCTATGGGGACTATGCTCCTATTCTCAACTAGAAAAATTGCTCATAGACCAACCCTTAAATTATATACACTATTTGGCATTATACTGAGAATTAACTTATACAGTTACCATGGATTACAATGCATCTTTAAATAACTTTTTTAGCCATATATAAAGCAAAAATTTGTAAGATGAGGTGTCTTTAGGCAAATATTAAAACAAGACAGTTGACCTACTGTTACAGGCTTTCAGGATGTGTGCTTACAGGAACAGTACTAGCAGTGTAAAATTTTAAAGGTGTGTACATTATAACACTGTAGTAAAATGTACTGAATTTAACAGAATCATACAAATCACTTTTTATGTTGATATGACTTTGTATTAAGGTGGTATGGGAATCCATAGTTTATATATACTATTTGGCATTATACTGAGAATTAACTTATGCAGTTACCATGGATTACAGTGCATCTTTAGGCAAATATTATTAAAACAAGACAGCTGACCTACTGTTACAATAAAATATACACAAGGCTTTCATGATGGGTGCATACAGGATTCATACTAATAGTACTAGTGACTATGTGTAAAATATTAAAGGTGTGTACATTATAACAATGTAGTAAAATGTTCAGAATTCAACAGAATCATACCAATCATTTTTTTTTTATGTAGATGTGACTTTGTAAAAGGTGGTATGGGAATCAATAGTTTGGCTAAAGAAAAAGCAAAATTCTTATAAAACTAAATTTGGTTCTTGTTCAGATGGATCTAAGTTCATGCATATGTTCATGGATTTTTTTGTTTGAAATTTCAGTAATTATTTCCTGATTTTCTGTACTGCTATTACCTCATATAGAACACCAATATTCTAGGTGTGTCATGAAATATGTAGAATAATTTTCTCTGTTCATGAGGGGACAAGATTTTACTCTGTTCAAGAGATAAAGCAATGAGATAACTTTTTAATAATCTTTTCAACTTGCAATTTCTAGCATAAGAGCACACAAGTGTAATTAGTCTTTTGAAGAAAATGACAATTAGGCACTTACAATGGATGAAAATGGTTTCTTAATCTCTATATACACTAAAATCTGAAATGCATAGTTTTACCTACTCCCATTATAATACAGTTGGGTCAAACTCAAAATTACAATCACATAAGCTCACTTATGGCTGCCTCCACTCAAATAGTCAAAAAAAAGGTGAGAAAAGGAGTCTATGGTGTTTGTGTGGGGAAGGGGTTTCATTTATGTGGGGGTTTTAGTGTGTTTTGTTGCTATGTATCTGTTGAGTATGTGTTTTGTACAGTATATGTAGTATTTTTTCACCTTTTTAAATGTAGCAACAATTTTCAGTGTTTTTTTTTTTTCAGCCAGGGAACAGATGAAAAGTTTAACAATGGGACCCTATGGGAAAATGCATTCTGGGTTACAAATGCCCTCTGGAAAGTGATTAGGTTCATAAGCTTGGGCCCCACTGTAATTCAAATTGTTTGATTGCCCCCACAGTACATAAATGATACTTGCTTTTTGCAACTGGATCAAATGAAAAAAGTTCACTACAAAAATACACCATACTTGAGGACTCAGCTACTGAAATTTTCATGCATCTAGAAGTTTAAGTTACATATTTTTTATGTCGAGTTCAATGTCCTTGGGAATCATGTGAATGATCCATATAACTCATTTAATACCAGATTGTTGTTGAGTCATATCCCATATCTGTAAGCAATGAATGTATTAATAAATATACACTAAAATTGTTGATGTCTGACAAGATAGAAACCCAAATATGATGTAAATGAAGAATGTCAAAACTGACAAAACTGTGAATGTATCACAATTTAAATGCCAAAATGAACTGTTTCAAATTCTGACTGGACAGTGGCATATCTTTTACATTTTGGATGCATATTTCACTTGATTTTAAATGCCAAAATGATATCTGTTATGTGTCAAGCAAGTGTCAGACTGGGCATCAGCACATTTTATATTCTTGATATATATTTAAAGTTTTAGATTTGAGAGACTTTAATCACAGTAGCTAAGATGATAATCAACTCGCCCAAGGTTTGTGAAAAGCAGTTTCAAACTTTCAATAGTCCATTAGCTAATGAAGTTTCAGTTGTCACCAATGTTGTTTTTAAAAAGGATGGTGAATGTCCAGCAGGACTAGTATATTTCTCAGTCGACTAGTCCTTCTGGCTCCAAATTTTATGCCTGTAGCAAAGCACTGGACTAATAATCCAAAAGATGCAGACTGGATATCCACCCAGGCCAATTGCCTCTATGTGTGCTTTGGAATGTACTTGATTCCCTTTGTACTTGGTATGATTTAACCAATAATGTGACAAACTTGCTCATTATTTGCTGAATTAGATCATTGCTACCAATGGTAATTTACTTTACATAAAATGCTACTGTATTCATTAAAATGGCATCACCCAATGAGGAAACATTTAGCAGAAAAAATGGCAACAACAATATATCCAAAATCTTGAAAAAATCTCATTCAGAACATAAATATGAACTTATTTTCTTACCATATGCAGATATCAAAACAGTTTCACTGAGGTCTGCTATAATGTGCAAGATTATGAATATGTGGTCACAGCACTCAGAATAATTTTAACAATGATGAGCAATCATTACACATAAAATTAGGCTTTGATGTTGAAAAACATTATCAAAGTCTTTAATTATATGAGGACTTTTTGGTTAATCTATTTTCATAAACAAAAAATTTGATTTTGTTTTTTTTTGCTTTTTTTTTGCTTTTTTTTAAAATGAAATTTAGGTGAACACTTCAGATTTAGAAAATATAATTCATTTAGCATAATTTTATTTTTTTGTACAAACCTTATTTCAACTTTTTAATGTAATGGACCTTGTCAATTTCTCGGTGAACTTATAGAAATGAAGGGGAAAAAAATCAAGATTGTTTTGGTGGTAGTTTTTTTTTTTTTTGTTTTTTTTTTCAATCAATTCCTTTTGAATGACCATAATGTAATTCTTGGTACCAAAAATAGTTAACATTCATAACAATGTTCAGAATTTTCTCGCACATCTAAAGTTATGTGGTCATTATACAAGGTATAGACCCAAAATTGGGCGACAAACCTCAAACTCAAAGTTCACGTGGTTTGCTTAGTACTAATATTAGTACCCTTACTCCTACCTTAAAGTTGAGGTTACGACATCGTAGCTAATGGTTTGCTGTGAATCAATCATAACTTTTTTTTTTAAGCAAAAGACTGCCACAAATCCTTCTTCATGTCGTTAATCTAACAATGTCAAAATTAACTCCACTTTCATTTACCTTAGACACAACTTCACTGGCACTCGTAAACACCGCTCCTCGACAACAAGTGATTCATTGGCTTTACACACAGTGCGACGTCTACAGCTACCTGTCAGCAAGTACGGAAGTTGCATGGTGTTTTGGGTACTGATTTATACGAAACTAAAGATGATTTTAAATCACACCCTAAATACTTTTATTGACTTTTGTAACATTCAAAGGGTTGTGAAACATTCGTTCTAAAATGAAAATACTTTTTTTTACTGCAGCTTTTTTAAAACTTTTGTCCCACATACAACATAAATACATTCTGACCATAATAGACTGGCAAACTACCACACTTTTATGAAATAAATCAAATATATCGTCAGTAGAAGATAGAGATCGGGAACCGGGCTACAAGCTCGTGCAGAGATAGTCTGAATCCGTAAATATTTGTAAAGATATGAACTTCTGAAAGTTTGATGGGTGTTAACTGAAAGTTTGATGAGTGTTAAGGTGCAGTTTTGTACATTCGCAACATGCACAGTGGAGAGAAAATTAGCATCCCTCTATTTTTACTTTCAAGTACTGTGGTTAAAATTACTGTTCCCTTTTTGCTCAAAAAAAATCGGGGCTGAATGAGTCTAAAGTATGCTATCTTTCGGGAACCGGGCTACAAGCTCGTGCAGAGATAGTCTGAATCCGTAAATATTTGTAAAGATATTATGAACTTCTGAAAGTTTGATGGGTGTTAAGGTGCAGTTTTGTACATTCGCAATATGCACAGTGGAGAGAAAATTAGCATCCCTCTATTTTTACTTTCAAGTACTGTGGTTAAAATTACTGTTCCCTTTTTGCTAAAAAAAAAATCGGGGCTGAATGAGTCTAAAGTATGCTATCTTTAGCAGTTATTACATTAGTGATGATGAATTTTGCCCGGACTAAGGCAATGCCGAATTCTGAATGTGCAGTAAATGAATCAACAATTATATATAATGTGAAAAAGTGACCTTTCTCTATTCTTGACAATTTACTGATTCCCCCCCCCCCTACAAACACACACATACACCCAATAATCAAGTGGAGCTAGCAGATTTTGAGAGATGAACATCTGAAGTAAGGCCAAGCTGTATGCTCTATAACCTGATAATGCAGTGCAGTAAAGAGAGGTAACTCTACTGGATTGAAACCGGAGTAAGCGTTATGGTATCACGGTACCAATTGCTTTTCCATAGACCGCAATGCTAATGTTTTGCGAAATAAATATACTTTCTATCCTACCTCACCATGCATGTCACACACTGTCACAGAGAACAATGTTAGATTGTTAATTTGATAACATCGAAAATAGGTACTCCATTGCGTTTAAGAGAGATAACTCTGCTGGAACTAGACAGGGGTAAGAGTTATCTAGTTACACCGGACACATTTTCAGTCATGTGTACCACATTTTTAAAAAATCTTAAAAAATACAAAATGTGATCTAGATATGAATTAACATAATTTCACATGTTGCCAAGAGGCTCAACTTTTTTTTAAAGCCTAACAGAAAGTACAACTCTTACATAATGCATCAATCACAGCTAGTTTTGTCGTTTATTTCTGAATGCAATGTTTCCTACACCTTAAGCTCCTCCCACCTGGGGTTGTACAATTGGTACCATTATACCTTATCAGGTAACGTCAGATGCAGTTTACACGTGTAACACAAGTTTTAAAAATCGTATAAATTACAAAATATGATCTACATGTGAATTAGCATAGTCTCACATGTTGCTAAGAGACTCAACTTTTGTTTGACCCGAAAGAAACTACAACTTTAACATCATGCGTCAATCACTGGCCCATGTATTTACCATAAACTTCAACAATCCTACAGCAAACCACATTTAAAATGCATTATAATCTTAATTTATCTGTGGAAATATGTTGCAAGTAAAATAAAATGTTAAACTTATATAATGCGTGAAGAATTTTTGAACTGGTATTAACATTCTGCTGCTACAGATGGTCTGACAGTTACAGGTCACCTAAGGTCAGCTCCAGGCTCTCAGTTGTAACACTATATACCTTATGATAAGATTAGTGTGAGAAACTAGTGTGTATGTGTTTTCACTGTTTAATTGAGTTGTAGTCTAGCCATTAAAGTAGTTAGACCAAACCATGTATTGTGATATTTAGCAAACATAACATGGTGTCAGAAGTGATAATTTTAGAATAAGTTGGATTTATAACATTAAGAAGTATATCTCCATAACTATACTGAAATTTGGATAAACATGTTTATGTGTTAATTGTGAAACCATAGAAAAACTAATTCAGTCACCTGAAAATGGACTTTAATTTCCACCACCCAGCAGAAATTTGGAGGAGGTGGAAGAAAACTACGCAGTTTTACTTAACTAAAATAATACTTAGATAAAGAGACATAGACAAATTCAGTGCTTTACTATACATTATTGGTCAATATGGTAGATACATTTATAACACATTTACATTTGAGGCCAAAGAAGCTGAAAAAATGGATCCACTGATCAAAATGTTTGAGGATTATTGCAGTCCGAAGCAGAACATCACAGTAGAAAGGCACATATTCAATACAAGAATCCAACAGAAGAATGAAACCGTTGACAATATGTAAATGAACTTCAATTGATTGCAAAGAACTGCAAACTTGAAAATCTTCAGTATGAAATGATCAGAGAAAGAATTGTCTGTAGGACTAATTCTGAAAAAGTAAAAGAATGACCTTTACGAGAAGATTAACTGACACTACAAAAAGCAATGGATATCGGCAGAGCAGATGAAGAATCCAAAAAGCAGATTAAAAGTATGCAAGATGAAGCAGCTGCATCAAAAGTTCATGGCTTGAAAATGAAGAAGAAATAAAAGAAAATAACACAACCAAAGAAAGCAGAAATAAAATATATGAAATGAGACTCAAGATTATTTAACTGTGGTAAATGTGACAAATTACATGGAAAAGATAGGTGTCCTGCCTATGGTAAAACGTGATACAGGTGTCGCAAACAGAATCATTTTCTGAAATGCTGCAAGACGTGCATGCTATGCAGGAATTATCAAGTGAAGGAAAAGAAACATCTTTTGTAGGAAGAGTGTCAAAGGCAAACACTGAAGTCGGTGACAAATAATGTTACGTCAATCTGACACTTGATGGCACTGATGTGAAATTTAAAATTAATACTTGCTAGCAAGTAAACATCATTCCAAATCACATTTTTGAAACAATGAACATTGATAAAATTGAAATAAAACCAACCAAGACCTGTCTCACAAGCTACTCTAGTGACAAACTAATTGTCATAGGCAAATGCAAATTAAACTACATGAATCAAGAACTTAATTTTTATATCATAAAATAAACTAACCTCTCGGGTTCAAAGCGTCTCAATATTTGCAATTAATACAAGTTATTTGCAATGTTCAGAAGAATAAGGACAATCATATCGTGAAAAACTTCACCAGAGTGTTCAAAGGTCTAGGATGCTTGAAACAAAATTATCATATCGCAGTTGATAAAAGTGTGAAACCTGTCATTAATCCACCAAGGAAGATTCCTACAGCTTTACAAGAACCACTTAAATTAACGGAAAGTAGATGAACCAACATAATGGGTTAGTTCATTAGTAGTTGTTCGAGAAAATATGAATTTGTCTAGATCCGAGAATCTTGAATCAAGCTATCAAGTGAGAGCATTATCAACTTCATACAGTTGAAGATATAACCACAAGGATGGCTGGAGCTAAGGTTTTCTCCAAACTAGATGCCAATCATGGTTAATGGCAAATACCCCTGAATGAGGAAAGCCAATATATTGAAAACATTTAACACCCCATTTGGTTGTTGTTGTTGTTGTGGGGCTTAACGCCATTTTTGCAGCACACGATAGGCTATACATGACGGCCAGTATTAATGGTGGAGGAAGAAACCGGGAAATCCGCGGAAATAACAACCGACCCAAGAGAAGCTACTGGCAAGCTTTCTCACATATCCACATTCGCCGAATCTTAGACTCGAACTCACGCAGACAGAGGTGAGATGGCAGTGATCCTTAACGGACAGCGCTTTAGACCACTTGGGTTTACCCACCCACCCCCATTTGGTAGATATCGCTTCCATAGAATGCATTTTAGTATTAAATCTTCTTAAAAAGCGTTCCAGAAACATGGCACAGTGTTTTGAGGACCTGCATGGAGTGGAGACTGATATAGATGACAATTGTTTGGGGAACTTCAAAGGAAGATCATGATCGGAAATTGAGAAATGTTTTAAAGAGATGCCAGGAAATAGATATGACACTGAATCTGGACAAATGTCTATTTGGACTAACAGAAGTGTGCTACGTGGGCAAGATGGTGCAAAATGATCAATAAAACTGTACCAGAACTGTGAAGTAATATTACAATTATAGAAGAGATGTTCAATACTTTCATTCTCTCTCTTGCAAAACGTTCATTTGTTGTCGTCTCATATGTTTATTCTTTAAAAAAGTCATTAGTAGCGATTATTCTGTTGATTAATCTAAAGTTAAAAAAGATTAATTTGGCATCCTTGGTACAAAATTTCGCCCTGCTATAATTTTCAGACCACTCCTCACTACTTATATTTGTATTTAATACTTGATTCCAAGATTCCTGCTTAGCAATAAGTTGCCTTTTAGCCCTTTTTAAACAATCTTGAGTGAATTATATTTTTTCAGATCCATTATTTTATCCTCCTGCCTTTCAACATTATTATGTGCTAAATGGTTTGTTATGGCTTTCCATGCTTTTGACATTTTGAATATTAAGAAGTATTTCAAGAAGTCACTTCTTCTAGTTTTTTGTTTTATCATTTCAAAAGGTAATAAATTGCCATGATCATCTACTCGATCACTCAAAATTTCAAAACCAGCTTCTGTCCAAGATTTGTATTGATAGAACAATCTAGAAGAGATAAAATTAAAAATGCTCTTGGATAAGAACTCATTTGCACTTTGCGGTTCCTCTTTCTAATCAGATACTGCCAATATGACATCTCTCCAAAAACTGTTTTTAATAAGCTTACTAAATTCTTCTAATTTCCTTCTCCCTAAGTTCCAAATATCTTTTTCATTTCTGAGTATAATTGTATTGACTAAGTTCTGCCAAGCACCATGTTCATTTTCAAACAATCTTTTTACCTATCTTATCTTAATATACCTAATAAATGTATCATATTGAGTCCTCCTCGTTCTCTGGGGCTACTAATATATCGTGTTTAATTCTCTCTACTTTTCCATCCCATACAAATTTAAACAATGTACGATTTAGTTCTGCTTCAACTTTGGCTGATGGATTTGAAAGTGCAGAGAAAAGATGTATAAATGTGAGCAGAACAAGGGTTTTTACAACAATTACCTTACCAACAACTGACAGATGTCTTTGACACCAGCTTGCCAATATTCGTTTTGCCTTTGTTAGTTTCTTCATATAATTAATTTCCACCATTTGTTTTGAATCTGGTGAAAAATTTATGCCAAGGAGTGTAAAGTTTGAGGAGGAACAAATAAGGCCCATATCTGGACATATTCTTTCATTAGAAAATTTCTTGTTTCCAATCCAAATGGCTTTTAGTTTTATTATATTATATTTAAGTCCAAACAATAGAAAAAAAAACTTTGCAAGATATTCAAAGCTGCTTTAAGAGAAAGTTGAAATACATCAAGAAGAATAAAAGCGTCGTCGGCATACTGACCCAATTGACATTGACATCAAAGTTCAGTCCCCGAACATCCACATTTTGCTTTAAAGTTATAGCTAAAATCTCAACCCCAATAATAAACAAGTAAGGTGCAAGGGAATCTCCTTGATGACATCCTCTTTCTAGTCTAAAAAAAGGTGACATATGCTCATTATTTATAACACAACTTTTAGAGTCATTACAAAACAGCCTAAACTAATTGCAAATAAAATCACCAAAATTGAAAGATTGTAAAGCTTCTTCCATAAAGGTCCATTCAATTAAGTCAAAGGCTTTTTCAAAGTCATTTAGTAATAATAAACCATATATATTTCCTTTTTCAAGTTGATTCATGATATCGTATAGTTGCCTTGTATTTTCTCCAATAAATCTTCCCTTCATAAATCGTTTTTGGGTATCACTGATTACTGAGTGAATAACCTTATTTTTTTTTCCTGGCTGCAATGGCTCCCGAAGCGATATTATAGTCAATATTTAAAAGTGATATAGGTCTCCAATTTGGAAGAATCTTCTATCCTTTTTTTCCTTTGGTAGACATGTTATGACTCCTTGACTCTGAAAATCTGAAAGTTTTCCTTCAGTGTATCCATAATTTATTGATCTACAAAGGAATCCCCTAAGAGACTTTCAGAAGAATTTTTAGAACTCTATAGTAAATCCATCTGAGCCAGGACTTTTTCCTTTTCCCTTCCGTTTTAAAGACAAACCAAATTCATTAAATGTAAGCACACCCTCGCACGAATATCTTTCCTCTGGACTGAGTTTAATATTATGATTAAAAAATCTATTGTGGTTAGATAATATATTTTGAGTTTCTTGAGTCTCCTCGTCATCAAGCTGAACAATTCTACTTTTGTACAATTCCATATAGAACTGTTTTGGGGCTTTTAAAATATCTATTTGATCAGATAATTTTGTCCCATCATCTAAAATAATTTCCTTTATTGTCTCATTGACGTAATTTCTTTTTTCAAGATTTAAAAAGTACCATGTGCTTTTTTTCTTCAAATTCATACCATCTGGCTTTAGATCTTAAGATAACGCCCTCTATGTAGTTTTTCCTAGATTCCTCTAATGCTGCTTTCTTTTCCTTTGACTTTTCTAAAGTCTGTGCTATGCAACAGTTCCCCATAAATTTCTATTATTTCTTGTTCGATTTTTTAAAATTTTTCCCGTTTTTCTTTCGTTTTCTTAATAGAAAAACATATAGTTTCAGATCCTTTTTCATTTTCAATATTTCAAAGAACATTTGATCATTGCAGAAAAGAGAAACATGGAGGGAGTCATCTTTTATTTCCCCCTACATAATATTCATTTATAGTGTCAGCTATACACTTTTTGACTAAATCAGTATACTCAATGTTCTTCAACAGTTGGGCATTAGATTTCCAATATCCTTTTCCCTTGAACGTGTTGAGAAAGCCACACTCAGAGCAATAGCTGAATGATCAGACATATATCCAGGTAAGATGCACGCATCAAACGTAATCCTATGAATATCTTCAGACACAAGAAAGTAATCTAATCTACTTTGTTTCAAGGGAGATTTTTGCCTCCAGGTATACATCCTTAATTCTTGATTAAGATTTCGCCAGGGATCAATTAGCTCCAATTCGTCTTTTAGGTCTTGGATCACTGCTCTAGACTGTTGGTGTTTGTCATATAAAATATAAGTATCCAAGTCTAAATCCTGAACAGTATTTCAGTCTCCACACATTATAATTGATGAGTTCTCAAGAAATAAATCTTCTTTAACTTTCTAAAGAAGATGAAATTATCTTCATTATAACCATACAAATTCACTAGGGTTATTCTGTTGCCGTTAATTGTAATATCTAAAATAATAAACCTTCCTTGACTGTCACATCTTTCTCTATGAATTACAAATTCGAACGTAATTCTAAAAACTATTGCAACTCCAGCACTATTACTAGTGTAGTGGCTAAATATACATTTGTATCCCCATTCAGATGCTCAATATATTTCATCGTTCTCTGTACTATGAGTTTCTTGCAAGCATACTATCGTTACATTCTTTTGTTTTACCCAGTTAAAAATATCCCTTTATTTAAAAACTGAACCTTGCAGGCCTCTAACACTCATAGATATAATTTTTACGTTATTATCCATGAGAGCGGCAGAAATTTTACGTATACATTTCTTGTACAGGAATGTATGAAGTAATTATCACCTTGAATTTATAATATGCATGGTTTTCATATCCACACTCACAAAATACTAATATCTATAATAAAAACATCCATGGTGTTGCAATACATGCTGTAGTTTTGACTGTAGTTAACATTGATACTAGAAAGATTCTATATATGCAAATCCGGTTAAGTCAAAATCTGGCAAGGGTCAGTTAATATTAGCTTAGGTCATCTCTTGTGAAGGATGTCCAAATCTCTTAAAGTATTTGAACATTCTCCATATCCAAGGAAACTCCTACGATAACATCCTACCTTGTCAACTGAAAAAACGTCACTATAATCCTACTTAGTAATCCATAATCCACCGTGCCCATATTCTATAATTTTCTGGACATCTTCAAGAACTTCTGATCGTGACAATTTCCATGAAATTTTCTCCTGAACAAATTTAGCAGCAACCGTTGGTACGGTAAAACAATTATTCAGTAATTGTTTAACTTTGACTTTGTCAAAAGTATATTTCAACGCAAGATTTCCCATTCCTTCATGAAGAGATTGTGTCCGATAAATATCACCATTAGGTCGTACAAATTGATCGTAGTATTATGAACTTTGAAATAATCAAACAGACACAGGGTCACTCTTTCTGATATTTTTGGTAGAATCAAATATATGACCATCATAAAATTTAACTATTGTCTCGTGTAAATATTGTTACATTAGCATTAGTCTATCCATGTGCATTATGATCAATGATATATATCGAAGCTTCTCTTGATTCAAATTTTGATTTTTACAAAATCTCTCCTGCTAATGTCTTCACTGCTATTGAAAATTTCAATAGTTTTCCCCAACTCAGCAACATCTTTCATAGATGTTCCATTATCTTTAACTGCTTTTACAGATGTATTTTTTACGTCGTAAATCTGTTAAGCCATTACCACGTATTGCATTTTTGAAATGTTCTGTAACTCGTTCAGCAACACCGTTTATTCTTGACTCTTATTGGTTTGAGATCTACAACGTTAGGTTTATCATTCAGCGTATATATTGCATAGAGAACAGCAATCACAGGGTACCCTCGTTCATAATACGGATTGTCAATACTATTCAGCATTCTAGATTTGGAATTATTATTCAATAAATCAAAATTTTTTCCCGACTGTACATAGACTAGATTACTCTTATCAAGAATAATATAACTATCGTTATTTGTCTCTGCAACAAATTTTATTATGATAAAATATTTTTCATTATCATGGTGGTTAATAATTTTTTCTCCTCATTTGTTATTCATCATATTAACAACACTCCCTATCCTTAATGTTGACCACACATGAACAGCACCATCATCACGAAATTCCTTTTTGGCTTCACGGATACGTTTAGTTATATCTTCATTCGTTAAAGCTATATACAGCAACGGAACACTAACTTTATATTCTGGTAGTCTGGCAAGATCAAATCTGACAGAGGAGAGTTCAATTGCTGATATAATGATTCAAATAAAGAATCAATGTGTTTGGCTTAAAATTTTGCATATTTCTTATTGTGATAAGCCATGTGTAAAGGAGTACTGGGGAAATCGTATCCTGAACATCAAAACTGGAAGAACAGGATTAAAACCGTGTGTTCAGTGTGGTATTGGACTCAGAGGAAAAATTCTGTTAGGTATAAATGGGGTTGTGAAAAAATATAGAGAACTGAAATTTATTATTGCAAAAAAAAATATCACCTATAAAACTGCGAAAGATTATCTGGTCAGACTTCAAAATAATAATTTAGACAGATGATGTTATATAAATGGAGCAAAACGAATATGTGGCACATTTGATCATCAGAGATTAAGAAACATCTCGTGATAGCGCGATCAGGAACTGCAGATAAAATTTAAAAAACAGTCGGTAGTCTTGACAAATTTGGTTATTTCAAATTCAGTACTGGTAGAAATAAAAATTATTTCTCTCATCTTTGAATATTATTTTGGATTTATTAAAGATGCATTTGTAGTTGACTACTTTGATGGAGATCCCCAGAACAATAATTTATCTAGCTTGCAAGTTACTACACAGAGTCAGAATTCTTGACGTAGAAATACAGGAAGGTGAAAGTATTCGGAAAGAGAACTATTAAATACATAAATGCAGAAGCAGGCCAAAAATATCTTTTCCGTCAATAAAAGCAGCAGCCGGATATTTTGGTGTACATCCACGATCGGTACAATTTGTCTCAAATAAAACATGCAAATTTTCATTTTCAATATAATACAACCAGCAGATAATATATGAATACGTCAAATAACTCTTCAAAACAAAAATTTTTTACTGTATATAGTCCGACTGTCAATTTTGTCAAGGTGTTTGTTTAACCTCAACTACAGTTATGGGTCCACCTTCACTGTCGCTGCTCAAACTTTCACTTTTGACAGAATCATATAGCATAACCTTTCTCAATTGCATTACACGATTGTCCATAATCTTTTTCTTTCGTACTCGTGAGATATTTCAGTTCTTTGGTTTTCGATTGAATGTGCAAAAGTGTGTCGTTTACCATTGTAAAGGATTCTAACATAGCCTGATAAATTTATGTCAGGAATCTATAATTAGAAGGTAATGTATATTTATGTTCAAATTTTCATTTTTGTAATGATTCAAAATCACACATTATCGTTTGTGGAAAAAGTTAATCAGATATCTTGATTCCGACATGTTTGGTTTTTAATTGCATACATAAAATCAATAATGTTTTCGTAGTTCATTATATAATAAATATTTCTTTAAAATAAAAATAATTGACATTCAAGTTTCAAGATTTATTTAAAATATATTATTTAAAATATAAAAATAAACAGATGCGATGGTATTCGGTCTAAGCTTCCACTGGGGTCCCTTCAGCTGGTAAAGCATTTACTAGTAAGATCCTAGAGTCAAATTTTTGTATAGTATATATTGCCTGATTTTTTTGTATGTGCACTCTTCATTTTTAAGCCCTCTCTTATGGTCCACAGGCACCTTATTGAGAATTTTTTTCAACCGCCTAGATCCTTTCTGAATGCCCCTATGTGGAAACACTTCAGTAAGGTCACAAGGTCAAGAGCTCACATCACCCTACTCTTTTTTTAGGAGAAGCATGCACATAGACAGAGTCAACGACTGTATTACGATTTCATGTATAAAAGACCCCAACAAACCCAGGGGTCAATGCAAAAATGCCCTCAAAACGCTGTTCGGCATGGTGAGGGGTACATGACATGTCAAGGGTTACTTGCTCCTACAATTATATGAATAAAATTGCATCAAAATCGCCCACGCCGCCTAGTGGTAGTCACGAGTCTCAAAACACGGTCTTTGAGCAGAAATATAACGTGAATTTACTTAAATGTTTCAACCATAATTCATAAAAAAAATTATTTAAATAATCACGTCTTATAGCTTCTGAATAAATAATCATTCGTTACGTAAATAATGCATGTGTCAAAAAAACTAAAAAAAAACCTTGATTTGATATTCAACGCTTTGTATAAACTGACGTGAATTTACGGTTATCAGAGTCCAACAATAAACTGTTAAAAAATAAATAATTATAGTTTCTCTTAACTATAGTATTTTCTCTACGAGAAAATATAGAAATTAATATGTAATGTCTCTTCACGAAGGTCAATAATATATATTCTTAGACAGGTCTGTTAGTTTACAATTTATGTACACGCAGGTAGATTTGATTGATTGTCTCAGATACAATCAGCCACCCGGGTGGTACTTTAGGTGTGAATGTATGCAATATATATCCTTACCGGACTAGGTTAAATTGAAGCATCTACTTGATAACTACTATCAGCTACATCGCACAGTAGATTCACTGCGATTGTTGATGTTATATTAACAATATCAGGTGAGATTTGACAACCTGCGCCATACGGATTGTTATTATATTTAAGAACGGTTGGTGGCCGTATTAACTTTCTCCATGAATCACATATTATTTTAAAGTGTTCATCAAAAAATTCGTTAACTGATTTTTTTAGCTCTTAAGAGTTAAATCCGAGAATTATAAAAGTGATAGCTGTTCTTATGTAATTCGGAAATGTTAACTACCAAGCATAACACGCTGAACTGGATCGTCTTCATTATCTATCTGACTTTTAATATATGTAGGTCTAGGGTTGACTGATCTTCTTTTTCTGTTAACTATATTATTATTCATAAACTCTATATCTGAAGCAACTTGATTCAAATGTTATATTTCTTCAATTATTTGATTTTTGTAATCATCGTTGTAAGAAACTTTAATACATGAAAATAATTTTTGTAGATATGAAATACACGTTCATATTCAGATTTAATTATATTAGCATTTTAATTTATTGAATCAATATCATGTACTCTCATTTTACCTTTCTTACCATCAATTGTTTTTGTAAAATGGGTTTCTATTCTATCTATATCATGCATGGATCTTCTAATAATATCATGATGTTGTTGGTAAGCATCTTTTACTTTTCGATATCCTGGAAGTTTTCTAAATCTTTTAGCAATTGTGACGAAATCGTTGTTGTTCTGGTGGTACTTGATAAACTGGTGCAATTTCAGGCCATCATAATACTGATTTAATTGAAGATTGATAAATATCTACAGTATAATCAGAACAATTTATTTCAGTCTCCGCTCATAATGCTGGTTCATATGCACTAAATGCTATTTTTTATTCTTTTCCTGTAATGGATTTAATTTTGCGTTGAAATTCATCTTTGATCTGTTCTATTTAATAACTGCCAGTAGGAATACTAGCCACTTGCCAATCAGGTGTTCCATCACGTTAATTCGTTTTTGCGAATACTAATGATTTTTTTTGTCTGTAGTCCACCAAATGTATTCGATCTAGTATTAGACCAGCAATAATAAAAACTTATTTGTCCTAATGCTATTTCTTTTGCATGAATTGCGGTTGGAAAGTTAACGCTAAGATCAGAATTAGTTGAAATGAATGAAATCATTGTAGATTTTGACGGAGTTGTATAAGTGACAATCTGCTGTAATAATTCTCTCGACGCTATAGAGGAATAAGATATTATTATTATTATTATTATTATTATTATTATTATTATTATTATTATTATTATTATTATTATTATTATTATTATTATTATTATTATTATTTAATTCTCTATATTTTCGCCTTGGCCATTGTCACTAGCGATTCTGAAGGCTTTAGCCTAGGTTTTCATTATCGTTGCGAACTCCTCGTGAGATATTTTACCATCACTAAGATACGAGGAAATATATGAAGCTAGTTTTGATTCGGCTGCTGTAGCTCTGTGTAATTTTATTATATACTCGCGATATTTTTCATTTGTACATATAATTATCCTTTGAGCGATTATACTAAGAATACCTGCGATAGTCGTTGAAGTTGAAACGATAATTGGTATAACTGCAGGCGCTGTCATTGTTATCGTTGACAATAATAATCTGGATCCAACAGCAATAGTAGAAACTGTGTAATCAACTTTAGCAATGTCAACCTTACGTCTAAGATATTATTTTATTTATACTGTATAATTATCAATGATATTTTTCAGTTTTGTCAGACATTCACATCCTTGATTATATCTGTGATATTGAGCGTCAGTAAGTGACTATGTCGCTTGTTTCCTTATACTATGACGTTAAGTAATTAATTGTGGCGTTTCAGCTACAAATTCCAGAAACCACCAGTATGACGCTGCAGTTAATTTTTTTCAAATGCTTCCAGCATAAATTCTTCTTCGGTATCTTTATTTAACACTATATACAACTCCATAAAAAGCATCATTTGCATGACGCCATGGAAATGTAGTATAAATACTAAATTTGTCAGAGCTAAATAGGGACAATCTATATACACCAGTACCCTCAGCGGTATGTTTGACAGTGTTATTTGGCTGTGACCATAATTCTAACGCCACTTTGCATACTACACTGATGATCATTTTGCGAGGAATTGTAATCAGAAACTTTTTTGAATGATATAAATTATATTGACAATATTGTTGAGTCTTGTGTTAATATAAGCGAGCTTTATTTCAACAGTTGGTGGATTTCCAAAAAAATAATTTGTGGTCTTCACATTTATGCGAATATTTAAAAACGTACCTACATGATTGGTAAAATCAGTTTTGAATGTGCTTATTTCATTGTTGATCGTTGTCAACGAAGTTGTTATTGAAATTTCCTTTTCATTGACATATGTTTTCGAAGCAGGATAAAAATCATATTCAGGTATTCTGAGATTATTAATGTCACTATTATTCATGTTGAGAAATGCGTGAATTATGCCACTGTTGGCTAATACTTACTTAGATTCTTTATCGTCGACGTATTTTGTTTGTTCCAGCGTCGTTATTTGCGGTTGGGATTCAAAGGTCTATAATTTTATTTTGATTCATGAAAATGCTACCCGTGAGCGAATCACCAGCCTACTTGATATAATCGTTAACTGATTTTCCAGAATTTTGTATTTTATCCTGATTAGTGAAAGTAACGTCATAATCAACTACTGCGGTAGGAATTCGTATGAGTACATATGGCAGTTGTATATTACTGGTCCTTAATCGTCCTTGTTCGTCCTGAAAAACAACGACTTCATTTTGATCCACGCTTGTAATATTTAATAAATTTCAATATCATTTCTAAGCTGATCAAGAATAATATGTCGGATACAGCATTGCAAAATCCTTCTAAGATATTATCATGAACTCCTTAAAGGTGCCATATTGAATCATCATCGGTACCTTTTCGTACGAATACAACTGTATGATTAGCACCAAAAATAACATTTCTAACAGTTCTACAAAATCCAAAGATGTGTGACAGCGGATTTGCATATAAAATTATTTCACCGCCACCCAGCATTGCTCGACGTGAAGCGAATCCCATGTTAAGAGTTTCATTCATTGATAATACTGGGGGAGCATCAGCAGCTCCTCCTGCTCCTCTTACGTCACCCGTAGGTACGTTTCTACTTTCTGGAAAATCAGTTGTATCCTTTGTAAATAATCATTGCTATATCATGCTAGACCCAAAATCGTTGTGGCAACGTCGATGAACGATGTAGTCATTACAAATCTCAATCTCTCGTCCATCAATCATATATGCGGCACTTTTGAATAACGCCATAATACCATCATTGACAAAATCAACTAGATGACCAAATCCGCAATCTGTATTATCTTACTTTATAAATCTACCTTCTACTTCAAAAATTGCCTCAACAGGTAAGAAATATCTGCTTGTGTCCTAAAATTGTAATTCAATTCTTACACGTTCTTCAGGTACACGTGCGTCATAAGAATAATATTGATAATCACGCACAGACTTATCCTAGAGTACTGGTGCAACCATCATGAACGCTGGATCAGACAGACGTTTGAACATCTTTATTATAATTAGTATCGTTTAAACGACGACCACTTCGAGAAGTGAGACCACTTCCTGCTATCAGATTACCGGTTATATTTTTTTTCTTTTTCTGATAATGGTACATCAGCCAACTCTGCCAGGTTTTTTTATTAGAAGCTTGATTCATTATTTTACTAATATTTGCAGGCATTACTTCAGTGCTAGGTAATTTTACAGGTTTAGGTTTTCGTCGTATTAATCGTGCTAGTCTATCCTTGATTGATGAGAATGCTTTACTGGCAATATCACCAACAGCACCAATATCTTTTTCACAAACAACATCAATAACTTTCATTCCAAGTTGCTTTGCAATCGATATTGCTTTTGGGGCTATCCTTCTAAACAGACCCTGAACAACATCACCATATATATCTCCATAGGTTATTTTGTATTCTAGTAATCGAGAATTTATTATCCTGACCATGGTAGGTCTAAGTCGAGTACTAGGCACGATCATTTTATTATAATAACTGTATTTAATTACATACTCAATCCAGTGATTTAATCTCTATGGTAGTCATTGGCGATTTCATTAATGAGGGACCGATATACATTAATATCCATAATTACCTGTAAATAATCGCTGACAAATATGAGCTACTTCATTAGTGATTTCTGGGGAATTATTACCATCTGGTTCTCTAGGAATGAGGATTTCTTGTCGATCGACATCAGCAAGTACGTTATTGTAACAAGTAATAAAACCACTCCCTAAACCAAATCCAGTTGCTCCAGTAAAATCTGCAGAAAACTTGCTGCGTTCCATTACAGGATCTTGATATTCTTCCTATGCTGTTATAACTGATTGTCGTGGCGATTGCAATTATTTCATTATTTCTCGTCGTTCTTGTTTTCATCGTTGTCGCTCTTGTTGAAGTCGTCGTAATCGTTGTGGTGATGGTAATTCATATTGTTGTTGTAGTGGTGGTAATGATGGTTGTTGTAGTGATGGTAATTTAAGCTGTGGTGATGATAGTGGTGTTAGTGATAATCGTTAACTTTATTCAGACTCTTTTATATATTTATTTACAATCTCATCAAATCTGTTAAAACGTTTAATACGTTCATTAGATCTGATTTCTGGAATGCCAGTAGCGAAGCAATATACATCTTTGATCCATTTGGCAGAGCTTAGAGATTTAACATGTTCTAGTTTTTCATATTTTTTGTCTTTCATAATATCCAATAATTGGTTAGGGTCCCTGATAGCAGCAATACATTCAAGCATAAATTTATCTGTTGTCTTAGTCCTTGGTTTTTAGGTGCTGGTTGTGGTGCTTGTGGTGGTGGTTGAGCTGCTCGAATACGGCCAACTATATCAACAGGCAATGTTTCAATAGCTTTCTGTTTTGCCTCATTTGCTATAACAATTTTCTTTGTTGGTTCAACAATCGGTTTAAATAATTGTTCTGCACCTTCTGCAAATTCCACATGAGCCTCCTGACGAGAATGTAGTTGTGTAACTACATTACGGACGGGTAGATATTTTCCAATTGCCTCTAGTCGCTCTCGAGCTTATCTAACTGAATGTGGTTTTCCAATATTCAGAGAGGGTGAACAAACAACGTGGAGTGACCAGCGTGTAAAATAAACATACCTAAAACAAGGAGTAGGAGATAAAGTAACGAGATAAGCTAACATTAGAGAAATCTCATTGTCAGGGCTAGCGGTTTTGGTTTAACGTTATCGACCACTTTTGTAGGAATGTTTATTTTGTATAAATGAGGTCTCAGACAAATGGTCTGTTCGTCCTCTCAGCTGCTTACGGTCTTAAAATAAGTAATAGAAAAAAGCGAACGCAACAAATTTATTAACTTCAACATATAAATTTATTTCCCCAGAAAGAAAAGAAAAATGTAAACAGGGAACTTATGGCATGGCGAAATAAATTCCAGATATTTCTAGAATTATAGACAGATGTCCTAATAATTGAAGTTCTGAAAAATTAATTAGTGGAAATCCAAATTAAATCAATGCTGAGTGTTGATGTGCCAGAGTCGGAACAGGTGCAGGTAAAGGACTTGGTCGTGAAAAGCGATTATGACAGTTAAATCTGATTATGTCAAGTCCAAACGATTTGTTGGGGGGGGGGAGCGTCATACAAAAATTCAGCCAACTGTACTTTTAAGGGCCACCTATATCTCTTAAAAAAGGTATACTACTCAATGATTGCAAAATCAAGCGAAACCCATTCCCATGATTCAATTGTGTGGATCTGTGAACGTCTCCATTCCCATGATTCAATTGTGTGGATCTGTGAGCGTGTCCATTCCCATGATTCAATTGTGTGGATCTGTTAGCGTGCCCATTCCCATGATTCAATTGTGTGGATCTGTGAGCGTGTCCATTCCCATGATTCAATTGTGTGGATCTGTGAGCGTGCCCATTCCCATGATTCAATTGTGTGGATCTGTGAGCGTGTCCATTCCCATGATTCAATTGTATGGATCTGTGAGCCTGTTTAAGTGTCTTATCCATAATCAAAGTGAAACAAAATATTAAGACAAAGAATCACATTTTTCTTTCGTATATTCTCTTTGAATAAGAATTACAATGAAAATTTCATAACATATCACAAAAGTCCATCATCTTTCTTCCTTTCAATGTCTATCTTTTTAGATAGCCATGGTGGTTCCTTTCCTAAGATATAAACAAGAACAATATTGTCGAAAGGTGACTTGATCCACAAGAATAAAAGTGCGTCAATTCTTTTAACATTCACCCGTCTTGTATTGCGCGAGCTTCTAAGGTTACAACAAACCATGATCTATCAATTGAAGAGATTAAAATATTGATCTTATTTAATCAATAGTAATTACAATGTTTGAAAACCTAACATAGCATACACACTAAACTATAAAAGAATTCTCAACACTTTTATAAATAACATTACTAGCCGAACGTACATTCCATATGCAAGGCCGCATTAAGGCCTCTGGAGGCTCTGGGTACAGCCAATATAGGAGCCAATAGCTATCCTGCCTTGTCCATATATATGGTTACAGTACTATTAACAACACTGCCTGTGAAATTAGACAATAATAGACGGGGCCTCTTGAACCTCAGAGGTCCTGGGTCCTGTCTGTATGTGACAATTCTTCTTTTAGCGTCATTAAATCCCAGTTTGCAACGACGCAATACCGTGTTTATAATTTTCTGTGGACTCCATTACTCACGACTCATTTTAAACATCCCACTCCAAATGTATAGATCTCAAACAGATCAAACAAATCAAAATGTAACCTGTATCAACAATTAGCATATTTTAATGTTGTAAGTTTAGGTGTATATAAAAAGTTACAAGTCTATGGTCTTAAAAATATCACATCTGTTCTTGACAGAGAAAATAATCAAACATTCCACACTGGACTAGAACTGATTTACACCAATATCTGGTCTTTGTTATGCGTTCACAAAGGTTAAGTTTAATGAGAAAAATACTCTCCGGGCAGTCTCTTTGCGACTGTACTGATGTATTGTAATTAATAAATACTTATTGTACTTCGAATGCAAATACGCCATGGATTAAACGTATTCCTGCATATTTTCATTTAGAAGCAAATATCAAGTTCTGCACTGTCATTCTTCTTTCTATCCAGGTTAAAATGCAGAATTAGAAGTCGACTTACCGATTGAATCTGGTTCGCTTAAATGATGCACACCTGGATTATTCTGTTCATTATATAAATTTGAAGTAGTTATTGATATTAGCCTGTTACAAATCATAACTCTCAAGGAAATACTTTACCTGTTTCACAATACCTTACCTTTCCAGTTAATATACACCATCATATTTTGTATCCTATCGTTATTCGATGCACACTCCTTTGATTTGCGTTATACTCATCTCATTTATTCTCCACGGCTAAATTTAACAAATTAATTAAATGTGTTTGTATTTATTTTTCCATCATTCCTTCAATGTTAATTTCCCTTTGCATTTTGTTAGTCATATTTATTCATAATTGTAATTTCATATCTTACGCATTACATGATAAAATTATTTTTATCTCGTTTCTAGTTGTACTTCTGTACATACCTTTTATTTTGATTGAAAACGCATTTATCGCTCTCCTTTTCATAATATATTTTATGAGTGCACAATTGCACGTGTGATATTTGTGACATATATACATATTTTATGAAATAATATCTATGAAAAAGAAAACAAATAAAGATAAAGATCCATACTAAACAAATAAAAGTATAGATCGAAACTGGAGTTATTCTTCAATAACGACTATCATTATTATTACCATCATTATTTAGAACTACTTAGACTAATAATGTGTTCTCCGCCTTTTTTCTGCACATAACTCATGACGCCACGAGTTGTCAGATTTAAGATAACAGCAGCACAAATACCACGTTATCAAAAAATAATAAAGAAGAAGAAGAAAAAGAAGAATTTACTTAATATAACAAGTATGTTGTTGATGCACTTTGTTAGCTTTTAGGTTACTTACCTTATAACCATAAAGCTGTATCACTTCTACATTCAGACTTGAAATATCAAAGAAAAGCTAATTGTTCATATATGTTATATGTTCTATTAATGTCACCTTTCCTTGATATTTTGATACATCTTTGCATAATTTGGAAAAAAGCAACAAACAAACAAACAAACAAACAACAACCCCAACAACACTGTAATATGTCGCTGCAAACTGGGATTTAATGGCGACAAAAGAAGAATTGTAGCATATAGAACATCGACAAATACTTATGCACGTACGGCCATATATATATATATATATATATATATATATATATATATATATATATATATATATATATATATATATATATCTCTGTGTGTGTGTGTGTGTGTGTGTGTGTGTGTGTGTGTGTGTGTGTGGAGAAAAAAACGTAGTTTAGTATGTATGCTACATAATGTCTAAAATCATGCTAATTGTTTATGTTGATTGGACGATATTGTTTGATCTTACATTGTACTGCTGTTCCCAGTCAGATCGTTTGCTTTCCACATATTTCGTTTTATACCATGTCCTTTGGAATCTGAATACATAATTCCATTCTGTTATTCAGAAAATTTCATTTAATATCAAATCATTTGGAATCTATATTCATCATTTTGTTTGTTAGGTTAAATCATTTTATTTTGGATTACATCATTTTATTTAATGCCACGTAATTTGGAAACAGGCATGCTCATTCCGTATCGTGCTTTAATTCATTGTATTTAATACTGCGTCATTTGGAATCTGAATTCGTCATTTATTTTATTGGGTTGAATCATTTGATTTCATGCTATGTAAATTCAATTAAAATAACGTCGTTTGAAATCAGAATGTATCATTCCTTTCTAACCGCTCCGGTGGCCTAGTGGTTAGAGCGTCCGCCGTATTTAAGCTACTGCATTTGTTTCTCAAGCACATATGCAGAACTTGATCCACCCTATCATCAATAAATTAATACCAAGGAATTTTGTAATTGTCGTGATTCATATGAAGTTTAAAAATTTTAATGGATTGCTTACTAATTATTTCCATCAGAAACGTGTTCCACAGTTGAATTGTGGAGGACAGAACTGATTTTAGATAAAGTGTCGTTCGACACAAATTAGGTGGAATTGTATTGGATGATCGAGTGGTATAGGTACAATTGTTAACAACAGGAGGCTGAATTATATCTTGTAAGTACTTTGGAGAAAAACCATAGTGCATTTTGAACAAGTAAAGTAATGTATGCCTATGGTATTAATGATTCAGGCTACTTTCCTCATATAATAATGCCCAAGTCACGCTCTTGGTAGCACCTATTATTATTTTCATAGCCTATAAATTATGTTTTCCAATGATTCATTTTGTTGCATAGTACAATTATCCCAGATACAATCAGCATAGTCACACATGGGAAGTATAAAGATGCATTCATTCTTTCCAAGGACACCGATCAAATCTATATTTCAAATTTTTAAAAATATTTACTTTCCCCCAGGCCTTTTCAGACAAAAGCTTGAAAAGATTGTGCATCACAGGACAATATAATACCTAAGTGATTATACCTAATATAATACCTAAGTGATTATATATATACCTAAGTGACAATATAATACCTAAGTGATTATACCTAATATAATACCTAAGTGATTATATATATATATACCTAAGTGACAATATAATACCTAAGTGATTATACCTAATATAATACCTAAGTGATTATATATATATACCTAAGTGACAATATAATACCTAAGTGATTATACCTAATATAATACCTAAGTGATTATATATATATACCTAAGTGACAATATAATACCTAAGTGATTATACCTAATATAATACCTAAGTGATTATATATATACCTAAGTGACAATATAATACCTAAGTGATTATACCTAATATAATACCTAAGTGATTATATATATATACCTAAGTGACAATATAATACCTAAGTGATTATACCTAATATAATACCTAAGTGATTATATATATATATACCTAAGTGACAATATAATACCTAAGTGATTATATATATATATATATATATATACCTAAGTGACAATATAATACCTAAGTGATTATATATATATACCTAAGTGACAATATAATACCTAAGTGATTATATATATATACCTAAGTGACAATATAATACCTAAGTGATTATACCTAATATAATACCTAAGTGATTATATATATATACCTAAGTGACAATATAATACCTAAGTGATTATACCTAATATAATACCTAAGTGATTATATATATACCTAAGTGACAATATAATACCTAAGTGATTATACCTAATATAATACCTAAGTGATTATATATATATACCTAAGTGACAATATAATACCTAAGTGATTATACCTAATATAATACCTAAGTGATTATATATATACCTAAGTGACAATATAATACCTAAGTGATTATACCTAATATAATACCTAAGTGATTATATATATATACCTAAGTGACAATATAATACCTAAGTGATTATACCTAATATAATACCTAAGTGATTATATATATATACCTAAGTGACAATATAATACCTAAGTGATTATATATATATATATATACCTAAGTGACAATATAATACCTAAGTGATTATATATATATATACCTAAGTGACAATATAATACCTAAGTGATTATATATATATACCTAAGTGACAATATAATACCTAAGTGATTATACCTAATATAATACCTAAGTGATTATATATATATATACCTAAGTGACAATATAATACCTAAGTGATTATACCTAATATAATACCTAAGTGATTATATATATATACCTAAGTGACAATATAATACCTAAGTGATTATATATATATATATATATATACCTAAGTGACAATATAATACCTAAGTGATTATATATATATATATACCTAAGTGACAATATAATACCTAAGTGATTATATATATATACCTAAGTGACAATATAATACCTAAGTGATTATACCTAATATAATACCTAAGTGATTATATATATACCTAAGTGACAATATAATACCTAAGTGATTATACCTAATATAATACCTAAGTGATTATATATATATACCTAAGTGACAATATAATACCTAAGTGATTATATATATATATATATACCTAAGTGACAATATAATACCTAAGTGATTATATATATATATACCTAAGTGACAATATAATACCTAAGTGATTATATATATATACCTAAGTGACAATATAATACCTAAGTGATTATACCTAATATAATACCTAAGTGATTATATATATACCTAAGTGACAATATAATACCTAAGTGATTATATTGAAATTATTCTTGAATATTATTACTGGACATCTGCCTGTTAGGATTGTTATTTGAATTTTGCTTTCGTGTTATGAGCATTGATTATGCTTTGACTGGGTTCACTAGCCAAAGGTGGGACCGGTCCTGTAATTCTTAGATGTCCGAATTTAAGATTTGGTCAACCTCATTTGGATTTTCAACGATTATTTATATTGTAGTATCATCTGCTAAAATTTTTTGTGATGATTGCATTAACGATATCATTTATATATACTAAAAATAATAAGAATCCAAGGATCAATACTTGAGGATCTTCCGCATTTATAAATTGAAAGTCAGAAAAACGGGAATTCTGGGCAACTCTTACTTTCCTAATGACAAGTAATGTTCTAATCATAACATTAGACTAACTCAAACGCCGATCTAGGTTTGAAAAGTAATTCGGTATGCCACGCACGATCAAGGTTTTCGAATCATGATTGTAAGCGGTTACCCTGAACCTCCATTGCATGGTGACGGTGAATTTCAACTGTTCGAAAGGCTCTGACCGTACACCCCAACATAAACATCCAGAATAGAAAATGGGTCGAACTTGCCAGATGAAATTCAAGGTAATGCGTACAGTGTCGATTTGGATGTCCGAGTTAATTTGGGCAGAACGTTAATGAACCGATTCTGCAATGTGTCGAGTAGTCCCGGATTCATCAAGTAGGTCACCAAATCTCATTTATACCATGTCCAGTTCCAGCCCTTTTATTTTTTTAAATCACGCTAAGCACAATGTCAACAAATAAACCAACAAAGAGGTCTCTGCTTTTTTTTCTGACAGCAGCTATCAGAAGAAAAAAAAGCAGAGACCTACTTGTTGGTCTAGTCAACAAATAGCCGCGTGCTTCACAATTTAAACAACAGTGGTCACACGATTCGGTAACAAAATGGATCTTCACGAATGGGTTGGAGAGGGGGGAAGCAAGCAAGGTAAAATTTTAGCGCCTGCGTTTGCTTAGATTCCATGGACGTCTGCACATACGGACACATTTGTGGGGGAGGTGGCGGAAGATTTTAATTTCTAAACATGTTTTGGCATAAATCTGTAAAATGTAATGGCTTACCACTACATGTTTTCCCCTTCCCACCCCTATGAACCCTACCATCCTTTCAAAATCATTAAATAAACTTTTCAGCCATGGGGAATACAATTTAAATTTAAGGTGGTTGGGGTTAACTACAAATATAAGCAGCTGCAAGCTATGCAATGTGTGTTAATATAAGAAGCAATAAGAAGCTCAATGTCGTAATGATTTTATGGATCTTGTTCAGTATACCAAGATCTTATTTAAATTTATGCTTTTTGAAAATTTTCATTAATTTATTAAAAGTGTTGCAATTACCGATTTTTATTAATATTTATTTTTATATTTAGCACTACCGACTTCACTATTTCTGCGTTAATATGACGCTCTCTTTACGCCTCCCGTCTGAGAAAAAAATACGAACACTTAGCACGGGGGATATGAGAGGATGTGATACAAATTTGATCTGATGTGATTTGATCTGATACAAATATCACTTACCGTGAGCAATTTGTCACCCCTTGACTGATGACGAAATAGAATAAGAATGAAATCTAACTTCCTGTTTTATAAGTAATATTGTGGTAACAGGAAGTTTTCTGGGCATTTCTCACTCTGTGACTTAAAGAAGGATTTCGTATCAAGAAAATTTGGTGTAAAAATAGGCCTAAGGAAAAGAAAATACTACACTGAAAGCAAGAACAATGGCAGACGAGAAAACAGGTGAGATATAAAGACTCTTTAAGTCTTGGAGAAGGTGATTGATTTCATTGGCATGAAAGATTTTTTAATTTTTCTTCTTGAAGAAAAGAGACGAGTTCAGCACCTCATTTAATCCAACGACTTGAGCAAGTCGTTCTACGCTCCATGTAATTATTTTCTGACCTTTGTTCCCGTTGCCACAGAGCCAGTACAAAGTTGATTGTAAAGTACCTCGTATATGGTTACAAGCGTAGAGTAAGTTGCTAAGTTGCAAGCAAACTATACGAACACTAGTGGGCTAATAGGGTAATAGGTGTAATGGTGGAGAGCAATGGGGAAATTTCTGACAATATGAAATCAGCTCGGTTTGACATTTCTCATGTGTCTTTTATCGCTTCAGACTCGCAAGAATACTTAAAAACTACACATATCCATTCGAAAAACAGTAACGTACCAATGCATAACTCGGACGATCATCGCATGAATCGAATCCGGCGAATTAACCGCCTTCTTGCGATTCTATATCGATAAAAAATGCGCGAGAAAAGTTGAATCGAGATGAGGGTTGTAATCACACTTTAACCGCTTGTGTTCATTGATAATACCGAAAAGGTGATTTCATGTTGTAATTTTTTTTTTTCGTACTTTATTGAGTAAACGTCAGATTCATGTGGTCAGACTAAGGCATACATATTTATTGGTATCCCATAATGCTATATGGACATAATTTGTCTCGGTTTTTTTTTTTTTTTTATTAATGTTGCTATTAAATGGCTCTAATGAATACATTTTCGAAAATTTTATATTGCATTCAATTTTGTTAATCAAAATATTGATAAATTTCAAAATTCGGCTTATATTCAATTTAATAAGGCTGAAAATCGCATTTCAAGACGGTCAAACTTGGACGGAAGTCCGTCAACTAAGGCTTTCCCTGTCTAAAAATAGAGCTTGAATCGCTTGACGAATCCAATTGTAATCTAATTGTAAACTGCGTGAAAGCGATGTTGCTTTCGCTTTGATTTATGTGATAAAAAAGGACTAGGAGTTGAAGGTCACCGGCCACCTATATTGTACAAAATTTGTTACGTTTGCCTGCCATAAAGTGCTTAATTAGGCTTAAAAATCCCCTTTCGTAAGTGAAAAAAATTATACGGCAAACTCCGTACATAATCTGTAGTTTCCGCGTGCCAAACTGATATGACGTACATTTATCCCTTCTATTCGACTTAGCCATTAAAGTATTTAATTTCCCGACGTAAATGTTATGTGATATATCTTATGATCATGCTTTTGTACAGCAAAAATATGATGCACTGTTTTGTATATGGATGTAACCAAAAGAGTGACGATGGGAAAAAAAAATTATTTTTCCGAAAGACCCTGTTTACCTGAAAAAAGTGAATTCAAGCTATGAGATAGAATAGGGTGAGGGGATGGGAAAGTTGTATTATTGAAGCCTGATTATAGTCAATTTGGCCCAAGACTATTCAGCCCAAACTCCAAAGACAATTCGGCTCAGCTTAACAATAGTCTGAACAATTTTTTTTTTCTTAGAACAACAAGTAGATACTATGTAAGAAACGTTTTAGGAATAGGTTTTAGGGGTAATAAACTAAATTTAAACAAACTTTATGTTCTTTCAGAGAAAATAATCATACTTTGCAACGTACATATATGAGAGAAAACACAAGCAGACATAACTTGTTCGTTCTAATTAAAATATTTAAATACATTTTTTATGCTAATAAATATATGGATCTGCACTGTGCCGGAGTAGGACAAATGAGGCCCTGTGGTAATCAAATTATGAGGCCCCTTACAATGAAAAATTCATCGTAAATAAAAAAAAAATTTGTTCTGAATAAGAAAACTTTATCTAGAAGACTTATCAGATAAAGGCAATGTACCTGATAACAAAAGACTGATAAGCTTCTGTGTCCATTAATATTTTAATTGGAATAGGCTTGGAAGATTCAGCAATAAGTGACATAGAACCTTTAGACATGAATGGTTCATTGTTCTCCATAATAGAATCAGGCTAAGGTTTGTTAGACACAACAAATGTATTGTTTTCAATACATGGCTTTGGTCTCTTATAAATAAGGGCATTTCAAATAGCTCTCCAGGCAGAAAAAACCCCAAGGATGTACAAGAAATAAATTATTAATTTAAAAGTTATATTATCACTCTATATCATTAGATGAAATCAATGTGTTTGGCTTTTCATGGTAAAAACAACTTAGTGCAGGTTGTTTCAATGAATACAGTGGCTATATGCTGTTATTATTTGCAAGATTGGTGGTCCCATTCTATTTAAACAATATGGGATCTGTGGAAAAATTGCATAGTGTGTGATGGTTGCAAAGTATGATGGGAACTCAAGTACTCATCCTCATCACTCAAGATATTTTAAATTAGAAAATACAGTTCTTGTTTGTATAATTGGCAGCCATGGATTTGTATTACAAACTCATGATGGCCACATATGCAGATGGCATTATGAGGTTTTCATTGTGTTGATGAGGTCTTGCTACAGTGATTATGTTAAATTTAACCCATTGATGCAACATAAAACTTTTCTCAAAGATGTGGTTGCACTTTGGGAAGCTATCGTCGACACTGTCAATGACAAGAGCATGAAAACACAAGAGAGGATCCGTCAAGAAAGAAAAAACAGTGTGATATTGCTGAACAGTCATCACACTTGTGCCATTTGTCACAAACTTAGTTGCAGATTGACTGTGAGGATTGTTGAGGTTGATTGCCAAATACACTATTTGACATGGATCTCATAGATGCTATCTGTATACCTCAGGAGATCTATAACAAGCAGTAGACAGTTGCCACATTGGTGTTGCAAAAATAATACTTTTCAGTTTGAGATATAAAAAATCTCATTCTCTCTGTGATTACTGTAGACAGACATCTTTTAATTTAAAACTCAATACTATTTCTCCTGTGATAAGACCATATTGCCTGTCAAACTGAATATCAGACACATAATACAAGGGTAGTGGTGTCAATGCTGCCTTTATTTGTCCTTATGAAAGGTACTGCACTCCCATTTCATTGAAATAGCCGGTGGTAAGATGTTAAAAGTACCATTAAAATGACCAAAACAAAATACAAAAAATTCCATGATCTACATCATCAACCTACTTGATTTAGGTTTATTGTGAAAAAGATGTTATTGTTAGTAAAATTTGCTAAAATAGTGTATTGTGGTACACTGTTAGTGAAGTTGAGTTTTTCATCATGCTGGGACTAAATTGTATTTGTGTTGTCCCTATAGTAATCAATTGCAGGAAGGATGTGTTATGAATATTTAATTAAATTTTATTTTTAGCTTTATTCTTCATGATTATGTAGCAGAATTGAAACCAAGGTGATTTCTCCATTTGGAATAAATGAATAACACAAAGTAATGAATGATTGGAATTTATAAAATGAAAAATTAGATATAGATGTGAATATAAAACAAATACATTGAATCTCTCAATCCTATCATACAATTGATGCAATTTATCCAACATACATTCACAAAATGATATAGAAAGAAAATAATACAAAAATATGATTCTTTGGCATTTAATCTAAAATGAGAAGTACAAATATATCATGTATCATGTAAAATGAGATTCATGTAATCTCTTGTACACATTAAGCTTTGAGATTCACAAAATCTCTTGAGATAGAACAGACAAACGGAAATGAGCAATACTCATAATGTTATTAGTATTATTTCAACTAAACAATACTGTGTTCAACTAAATACACAAATAGATGAAAACACATCACTCTAAACTGGAATTGTCATTCACTTGACAAACTGTCACTACAGTTTTTTCAATATACAAATTGGAACTCTGCAGTTTCACTAGATCCCTTTCTCATTGATCCATGTTCATATAGATCATGGATCCCTTATATGTATTAATTCGCATACATACATGTATTCATACATATAAAGGCCTGCTGCATTACAGATAGCTACATCTGACCATGGGTAGCTACAGTCAGCTCTTATCGGACACTGAATCTCCCTTAAGACGTCATCAGCTCCAATAAGATACTGTCAGCCCAATAAAACCTCGTCATCCCCAATGTCCAGTAAGCTGCAATAATGTCCACTAAGCTCCCATAATGTCCATTAAGCTCCACTAGTGTCCACTAATGTCCAGATATTGTCCAAATAGTATCCAATAGGTACAATAGTGTCCACTACTATCCAATAGGCTACAATAGTAACCAATAGTGTCCAAATAGCTCCCATAGTGTCCACTAAGCTCCCATTATGTCCACTATTCAATAGGTTACAATAAGCTAAAACAAAATAAAACTATTTATTACTAAAATGATGATAACAAAGCATGCAATGTCACAAAGCTTCATCACCCAACATAACATAAAACCGAGAAAAAGTTTCACAAATCAAATAAAACAAAACTTTGGTACTTACTCCTATGACCTGAGATGGTAGAGTATAATACCTACACCACTGACAAAATCCAAATGACTTGTGTCTCAGTACGAAATGTATCAAGCTTAAATCCATAGGGAGTGAATAATAGATATGGTTAAATGTTCATATATACCATGCTTTTCCATGACTTTCTGCCATATGTAATTTTGAAATCACTTTACTTGGAACAGAGTGATTCATCCCAGGTAATGTTTGTATGCCTCTACAATGAATAAAGGTAGAAAATATATTCAAGGCAAAACCAAGTTATTTATAGCCTTATTCTGTGACAGATTACATATTTATTTATAATTGTATTTTGGACTTGACCTTGTCCAAAATCAAGTTCATGTAGCACCTGACTAATAACATTTTTTTTGTGAACAACAGAATATATAGCTAATATTTTTCCTATGATTGTGGATTAAGTATCCAGATTATTATTAATTAAACATGTTAATTTAATCTGAGCCTTGGGAATTGGAATTCCCCCATGGAATAACCTGGGGTTTACCACATTCTTTATTATAATTTTAGTAACAGATTTTAACTTGTTGACATTGCATTTTCTAAATATGAAATTTCACCCACTACCTGGTTATAGTTTTGTTTCTTAGTTGTTTTTTTTAAACAATATAATTCTGTTTACTTGAAATGTTATTCATTCTTGCTTTTAACAGCTTGAATATATTCATTCTCCATGTTGTGTTCAGTATTTGATTTGGTGTGGAATTATTCATTCAGCTATTATTCACTGGAAATACAAAGTGCTCATCAATAATATTCTTGAACAAAAAACATTAATTTAGATATATAGTGTATTCAGACAGGAAAAGTTATTGTTGTACATCAAAAGACATCATATCATCACATTTCAGGCCATTGGCACATTACCATGATCAAGAATTTAGGCACATCAACACTTTTAATATTGGACTTTTTTGGAATACCACTTGAATTCAGGTGGAATATTATATATTTGGACATGTGATAAATCAATTGTGACTGTTTGGGATTTAATTTGCAATGCTGTAAGTTTTAAAATGTTCAATTTGTATTCAAGAGAAATACATTTTTTTAATTTTACAAATCATATTGGTTTTCACTCTTTTGTGTTAGTTAATTCACTCTTTTGTGTTACTTAATTTTAGACCATAGAGTTATAATAGGTGTCGTCCATTGTACCCAACTCTTTTGTTCCAGGGAGGGGAGCAGAGGGGAGTGTCAATGTTAAATGTTAAATATACAGAAATTGTCACTGCTATGACATTTATTTTGTGACCGAACTTCAGTTACATGCATGTAGTCATAGCAAGTAGACATGTTATATAATAGATGGATTTAGCATTACAACTTTGGTCACTGTCTCGTGGTGTAGATGGGTATGGGGTTGTAAAGGGGCTTTGGAAGATACCATGAAAATTAAATGTGCAGATTTGAGATGATGAGTTATTTCAGTTGCTGTTGTATTAATATTAATTTTCTACCTTTGATTTACTGGCCCATCAAGAATGATGTGAAAATGGTTTCAAAATTCAGTTTTATTTTGTTATGAAAAAGATGGCTTCCTTCATAACGTTTCACATTCTCAACAATGATTTTAGTTTTTTGGCTAAATAGGTTGTGTTCTGCAAGGTTTACTTAGGTATTTACTTTTTAAGTTTCCACTATGTGATCCTCACACTGAATTTTCCTCAGATTTTTCATTTTTCTTAGGGATATATCCAGTACTAAAGCCAACCATTTTATTTGATAAGAGCTTGATGAGTCAGGTCCCTTGAATTTATCATTGGTGAAAATAATGTTCCACTTATGTTTGCAGGTTTACTGTCTGGACAGGAGCCATCTGCACTCCTACCACCCTATAGTCCACCTGTGGTCAGTTATGGGTCTGATCAGAGTGGTGCTGGTCATCCCCAAACAGGACAATATTCATCCCAGCAAGTAGGCCAGTACTGAACTCCACATAGTGGATATTATTCACCTCAACAGGATGGCCAGTTTCCACAGCAGGGCTACATTTTGCAGCAAGCACAGACTACTGGGATAAGCCTTGTTCGATCTTCATTCAGTCCTTTTCATTTCTAGAGGTTTAATAACAAGCACCTAAAAATGTACAAATAAAAAAGCTAAGTTTTGTTTCATAAGCAAACATTAGAAGGCAACAATATGTGGTTCAGCTTAAATCTCCTAACTGATCACATATCCTACTTTAAATCTTATAGTCATACATGGGTGGCATAAGTCTTCCTTAAGGAAACATTTTCAGCACAGCTTCTAATACAGTATTCCCAGGTGTTGAAACATTACTTTTTTGTCACTACTCTATAGGATCTCCATTTTTAGCTCATCAGGATAGAACTCTTAGTAAGCCTATTATTGTATGGCATGTGCTCAAAGTCCGTCCATCATCATTTGCTCATTGTCATTCTATATTCGATTTTAATTAAACTTTGAATATAGGTGTACCATCATCAATGTCTTTAACGAGTTCAAATGTAAATGAGATCCTTGTGAATTAATTAGATGATATTTCATTTTGATTGGCTGGGCTTGCTACAAGTCTGCAGGCATTATGTCTAACCAAATTTTTATTAAACTTGGAACATATACTTGAATGATGAAGATTTCACACAAGGTAAATAATGAGTAAGATCCACTAATTAATGATGTGATCTTACATCAGTTGACTTAAATTAGTAGTACTCAGAAAACCATTATCTGATTTTGAGTAAACTTAGTAAATAGACTTGTATTATCAAGATGCACAATGATTTTTTAAGATCTGTGCACTTTAATGAAATTCAGCACATTTAGAAATGGTTTTCAAAACATATGAAACTTAATCTTTCTTTGTAACATACCTGTTTGTGTTTTTCAGATTAAAACAATGCCAGGGAAGTAATCATGGTACTGACTATAGAGAATCACAGGTTTAGGTTTACAGAGTTCTTTCTCATGTAAAAATTATGAAAATCAGTAAACAGAAGTAAATTTTGAAAACAAGAGGTATAAACCTTGGGAATTAATAATTTGTAATTCATAACTAAAGATGAAGTATAACATAGAAATAATGATAGAGGAAATTAAAATTTGCAAGCTAGCTTGAAAGCTATGTGAAGAGTGGTAATTAAGGATAAAAATTTCTTTACATGGTTTTAGATATATCTTTGGCTGTGATTGTTTTTTTCTAATATAACAGAAAGAAGCAAAACCATGAAGTTTAGTAAAATAAACAAACAATTTATTTCCCTAGAATACAAAGTGACAATTCCAAAGACTACTGTATTGCAAATTAAATTGCAAACAATCCTAAAAGTTCTATCACAAGTCCAGAAGTATAGAATGTTATGCATAAATTCTGTATAATTCAAATGTCTTTGAATGAGTTCTCAATGATTCCAAAGATCCAAAATAGTGTTTTATACCATAAGATCAATGAGCAGTCCATAATTCCAATGAATTTAAATACCAGGAAGTAATTCCTCTCAAATTATAACTGAACACAACTATCAACTATGTTGATAGATACTTAAAGACTGATATTAAACAGGAATAAATTATATTTACCTGTCACATTTATATAAGGACTGTTACCTGACCTAATATGCCCTAGTATTTTCTGGAATACTACTGATTTCTAATGGTTATTTCAATTCAATTGCAAACATATTTAGATTTTGAACTTTAAATTTAAAATAATCTTGTTGACCTTTAATATAGTGATGATAAAAATCAAATGGACTAAACACCACAAATATAAGGTACACATTATAGATCTACACAACACCTCCTGTCATAAAGCAAAAGAAGGTTTTTACCATAAAGCTTTCTTTTGCATGTTAATTAGATAGACAAAATAATCTTTATTAATCAAAATTACATAGGACGCTGTCTTATGGAATGACATGCAATGTACATAAAACAATGCAATATAGTACTTCTATACACATGAGAGGGCATTTCTATTCACATCAACATTCACATTATCCTAAATTCATTCTTTATAAATTTATACATTTTAACCCTATTATTGCCATGGGGTCTGTATCATTTTCAATGCTTTGGGCATTTGAGCCATATAGGTGATTTTTTAGTAATATGCTCTACATATTTGTGAGGGTGAGAGTTTTGTTTCTTCAGATCACAGATGAGTTGTAGTTCACCATCTTTAATAAGCTCCAAATAATTTGTAAATATCCATGAATATTGTATGAGATTATTATTATGATAACAATGTTCATGGATGAAATCTGTGTTAGAACTCAAACATTACTTGTCCTTTATTAAATCTATAAAACTATTCTATCACACAAAACAGATAGCAAGATATAATACAATTATATACTTCACATCTATAGCTAAAGATTGCTCTCAAGACAGCATCCATTCATATTGTGATAGGACCAGAATTTACTTTATAGAAACCCTTGTTTTGATTGAGAATCCACAGCCAGAGGACTTCAGGTAATTGGTTTTATCTTTGCAGGTGCTTTGCATGTGCAGCAATGGATAGAATGAACTTATTATTTTGAAATAAACATGGCCGATGAAACCAGAGTACATTTTCAATAATATTTAATGCATAAACATTTTACGGCATGCAATTCCAGGACAAGTTCTCAGTTAGGATGAATTATTATGAAATTTTAGCATTTAATTTAGCATTCTTGCCCATTTGACCTCAGGGACAAAGGTTTGTATTTACCTTATGACTAGATGAGTTTATGGAATGCTGTATTCATACTATCCATCCTACACTCTGTAAACTTTGGTATACCCTGTGATAAGTTCTTTGATAAGTACCCTTGTTACAAAATTATGTTCAAAAGATTTATAGTTCATGCTTTAGTAACATTGTTGAAATTGTTTAACTTTATTTTTTGTTTAAAAAAATGGACTGATAAAGTGGACTCGTGAAATTCGATAATTCGACACATTTCTGTTAGTACTATATCATCAGAACCAAAGGTCACTCTGACCTACATTTTAATGCCTTTGCTCATGACTATATAGATGTTTCCATGCTACATACATTCTACCCTACTCAGAAAGCCCTATCTCACCAATACTGATGGAAGTAGGAATAAATATATTATTAAATGTTAAATATTCCACATTAACGAGTTTTTACATTGTATCTTGTGACAGGTTACTCTCATCATGTAAACAATTCTTATGAATGAGAAGGACTACATGCATTTTATGGCAGGCCTCAGCTGTAGTGGCTCATCAATAAAAACATTAATGCATAAGCTATGCTTATACTACTGGTCAGTGTATATTCCAATCCAAACTTACTCAAATTTTTCTTCCCAATAAAATCTGTCTTCTAGGAGTGGACAGTCAAAGATATCTTTTGAATTAGAGTTTATGACAATTGAATTGACAATAGTATCAACTCATTATAATACCTCTGCTGTGATTTACAAAGGAATGTTCATTTTAATTGTTGTACATCTTTAATCCCTAATCAAGAGCCAACACTTCATTGGTCAAGACTGAACTTATTTTCTGTATAATAGTTAATGGTTACAGTGGCTGCTGGAGACTACTAAAGGTCAGTAGAGGCAGCCTGTGTAATTCTTGATTGTATTCTGGTTTTTGTCTGAGGAACACATCATTTTAGATTCATGATTTTATACTTATCTAGGTTGCTGTACCAGACCATGATATATCAGCAGGCCCCACAAGACTATGAACCGTGCCATCTTTGCCACTCTCTGCTGCTTCTGGCCATTAGGGATTTTTGCTATTATGAAAGCCAACGATGTACGTAGAAATGTCATCGTGATACAGTGTAAATTTTATATGCATGCACTGTTAAATTTTTATGCATGTAACCTGTCATCATATTGCTCTGAAAAAATTGATGTCGAAATGCATGCTACATTACCTTTTTTATCATCATGTCTGTTGCATACAATTTTTAGTCTTTTTTAAAGTCAGTACAAACAAAAAAAGACAAAATAATATAAATTACATTCATTTTCTCAGCTCTCTTGACATCAGAAATGATGAGCGTGATGATATCATAGGTTCCAGATGATCTATTTTTGTAAATAATTTATTGGTGCTTGTGTCATAAAGCTAATTTTAAACAGTGCTACTCTGCTAGACACTGGTTTAAATGAAAATAGTTTAAGATATTCAGCTTCTTAGCCAGTTAATTTTAATCAGTTTTATCCATGAATCATCTTTGTCTTTTGAACACAGTCATAGTATAGATCCCATTAATATTTATCATTTTCTTGAAGGGCTGACAAGCATGGTTTCTCTACCTTATTCAACTCTTTGTTAATGCACAGATTAACTATCAGGCCAATGAATAATTAAAATACATATAATTCAGACTATTCAGAGAATTCCAATTCCAATGTGACTACATGTATATTGTAGTGTTATAATGAGACTTGTTCTTTCAGAGATATTACTATCTTTGTGTATCCAGAGGTAACTGTCTTTTTTAGCTCACTTTGCCAGATGCTAGTTAAGCTTATGTTGTGGCCCTGCATCCATTGTGCATCATCTGTTTGTCCTTCCATCCATCAACACATAGTTTTGAATATTCAGGAGAAATTCATTTATGATCAGATTTTTCAGTCATATTTTGGTATTTATTTTGATATCATTAAGATCAGATTTATTAAATAATAAGTGACATCTATGTATGTTGATGAAGTGACCTGATTGGTTCAGGTGTGTACACTATAGTGGCCATAATTATTGTTAGATTTGATACAATTTGGCATTTAAGTTTATATCATCAAGACTTCAAAAAATTTCAGTAATAAGAGACATTAATGCATATTCATGAGGTAATCTTGCATCTCATTGGCTCATCTTATTAATACTCAAGAAGCCATAATTCTGATCAGACCTTACAAATATTTGGTAAATGTAAACTTGTACTGTAAGATTCAGGATGAGTTCAGTCAAGTTCATCCATACATATTACAGTTTGGTTTAATAAAGTGCAATTGTTATGTCAAGTATCATGCAGTATCAATACAAGACAGTTAACTGAAGTAAACAACATGTTTATCCTCTTGGTTATTCAAATCAAGCGGATGTGCAAAACTACAGGCTATTAGCTTCATCGATGCAGTTATCAGCTTAAATTAATGCATGCTACATGAGAAATACTTAACATAGGGATTACAGATTTAATATTCAATAATTTTTAGAAAACCATCATTTTTTATATGCATGTACAAGAAACTTGGCAACTGAATCAAGATAGTTCAAGTGAATGTTTATTTACCAACTGATCTCATTATATGCATAATTGTTATACTATTGAAAATGTGCACAAAAAAGCATGATTTGTAGAAATTTATCTGCTTGATTTTATTTTTTTATATTATACTCACACTAATTTATGAAAATTGTATTTTCAATAACATCATCTCTGCTAGATATTTCTGAAGAGACTGAATTTAGATTAAAAATAAAATGCCCAATATGAACATTGAGTGTTTCTAATAACTCGTATTTAGGCTTCAGAAATACTTACCACCAAAATTTGTTCATGGGTATTGACATAGTACACTTATTTAAGATGAAATTAGCAGCTGGCATGAAAACAACCTAAACACAGTTTGGGATCGAACCTTTATATTTCATAGGTGAAGACCAGTATAAAAAACACTAGAGTCAGACTAAACAAATCAGGAAAGAAGAAATGAAATAATTCCTATGTTGATTAATTGATATGTTGATAACTATAACTTTGCTTTTCAGTGTAGCATAAACAATGCATACAGTAGCATGTCTGATTATGTAACTCTTAGCATCCCTGCACCTTAAATGGTGCTGTTCCAGTCAGTGTTCAGCTACAGTAAACATGGAATTTACTTTACAAGTACTGTAGCATACTGTATGTATTTCATAATCATTAGAAGGTGAATTGTGCAATTTTGAATACATTTGAAGAAAATAATTTAAGCATATGGGTGTTGCCACATGATGACTTCAAAATGTAATGACATATCTATGATATATTATCTCATATGATGAAGGGGACATTATGTGTGACAACAACCAAAATTATTTCAAGCAAATGTCAAACAACAGCAAGTGAAATTTCTGGACCCTGGCATGTTATAGACTTCAGACATTGTGTATTATTTACCAAAGAAATGATTTATTTTCAGCTGCTGGTTGATTTATCACTTGATCATTAGCTGACATTACACAGGTGGCTTCAATTTAATGACTGGTAATAAATCAATGCTGAATGGTTGCAACAATCATATCCCCTCACCAAAGGCATTGTTTTGCTGCATGTGAGTATATATCTGTTGATAGAACAGCCATTGATGTTCAGCTTTCTGCCTGTATTGAAGAACAGTTTACAGAATATATTAAAGACAAAAACAGATAAGATGCATTAGTGTTCTCATTGATGGTCGAAGACAAATTAGACTCATTACTTTGGCAATAATACATGTAGTCAGTACTTATATCGGACTTTCTATTATAGCTGGAAATCACTGTAATGCCATGATCGTGCATCTGATGGGCTAAGCTTATGCACACTCTATAGTAATATGTCTGATTAGATTTTAGACTGGTATGTTACTAAGGCTCATATTATAAAGATCTCACATTCCAGCCATGCATATTGGCTATGTAACCAATCAGATTTTGATTATATTTGGCATCTGTTTGATTGAGACTGTGAACAACTCCAGAAGTGAAATTTCTGGTCAGGTTTTGATATAATTGGCTATGTAACCTGTATCAGCAAACTCATGAATGAGCAAGAAAGACATTCATGCATATTAATGAGTTGATCTTTCTTCTGATTGGATGAGCTTCTGAACACTCTAGGGGCCTCATTGCTGATCAAATGAGTTGGTCAACCATGTATATTGATAAGGTGATCTTGTATCTGATTGGCTTTTGAACACTTTGGAAACCATATTTTTTTATCAGATTTTTATTATAGTCGGTATGAATACCATCAAGACGATGGGTGAGTTCAGTTTTGAGCAACATCAAAACCACATCAGGGCATCAGTTTGATTACGATTTACATCCATGATTCACACCTATTTTTGAAGTGATCTTGCATTTGATTGGCTGTGCTTGTGGCACTCTTGAGCTCATATTTTTATCAGACCTGGTGTGTGAGTTTGTATCATCAAAATCTCACACAATTTCTTTATGTGGCATCTACACATATTAAGAGGGTTCTCTTATGTCTTATTGGCAAAGTCTGTGAACACATTATCAACCATATTTCTGAATGGATTTTTATGAACATGCTGTATACTTTTTTATCATAAAATTCTCAGATGAGTTGAAACGCAAGATCCATATTAATTAATGAGGATCCAGGCTGTTCAGAAATTTAATCTGCAACTTTCTGGTCACTAGTCCAGTACCTTCACTCATGATCCATCACAGGTCTTTTTTTTGAGGGGGGGTGTCTCATTGGTTTCCAAGTCAGAAATCCACATGTGGTGTTCCTGTGGAGTAAGGACAAATCAAGGCAGTCATGATGATTAGTAATTCTCCTTGTAATGCCCAGTCAGCGTATATACATTATAGATGGTAATATTAACAGACTTTATGAATCAGGTCTTTAACTAGCAAAATAGGCATCAATTTCAAGTCTAGTTTTGATGGCAAAAGTTCATCTTTGAGAACTGATACAAGTTTCATTCCTTTATGTTTAGGTTATTGGTCATTCCATATTTTTTTTTAGATTTCAGTGCATGTGTTACTAAGAATAGATAGTTAAGACTTGTTTACATTGCCTATTCATCACAGACCTCTGACATAAGCTGTCTTTTGATATCCAGGAATCAAGCAGCTGGGTAATCCAGCTATTGTTTAGAGTGTAAATGCTATTTCCAAGCCTATTTTACAACCTGGGGCAACAGAGTTAGTCTTCTTTTTCAGTTATATTTATCTATCAGTTAGTAGTGAAATTAATGTTTTGTCATAGTGAAGAAAAATAAAGTCAGTGATTTTTGTTCTTAAGAGTCAGTGATGATTGTATTTAGAGAATGGTTTAAGGCATGCAGAATGTGTCAAGAGATCAAAAGTTCATGACAGAAATATATATATATATATATATATATATATATATATATATATATATATATATATATATATATATATATATATATATATATATATATAAATGACAATTTTGTTGCATATAGCACTAAACTAAATCTGTTAATGACATAATAATAATAATAGTAATATTTGGTACATGGCATTAGTTCCTAAAGTAGGATTGGCCTTTTCCCATGAGTGACTGCTGTCAACAGGATTGATTATATATGTGGCACTTTGAATTTGTCTTTCCTCTCTACAGTTTCAATACTCTACAATAATTCCAGTATGTTTTTGAATTTGCATTTTTAGGCTGACATATGTAAGTTACCAGTTGGAGTAATATCAGACCCACCTGGAGTTTGCTATAGAGCATATGACTGGCTAATCAATTTTCTACTTCACCTTATTAAGACTTATGTAAATGGAGGTATTACTAGCCATTGTGACCAGGGCTGATAAATGTAGAGAAGTGGAGTGCATGAGTCCAGAGTGTCCAAGCATTTTCAAAATATTCTTATAAAAGTGTGATGATGTGTTTTATCTTCTAGGCCAGACAGGCTCTTGCCCGTGGAGATGTCGCTAGTGCTCGAGAAAGTTCTGAATCTGCTCGGAAGTTGACCATGATCAGCATCATTGCAGGAGTTCTTTCCATTGTCGTTGTCTGCATCATTGTGGGTGTCTGTGTCGGGATTGTTGCCAACGTTAAGTCATATTAGTGATGCATGGGTAAGGCAATCAGTTTAGCATGCAAGCCATGTTTTAAAAATATATCAGCTGATTAGAGATGCACAAATCACTGTAAAAGGACCAAAATTTAATTACAGTAATTTATCTATTGGGAGGCCCCTTGCTAGAGAGGCCACCCCTTCTACAAAGCCACCTTACCTGACACAAAAACAGTGTATGTAAATCACATAAGAAACCTCACATTTTAAAATGCCATATTTTTATTGCAGACCTTATATGGAGGGACAACTGTAAAATGAAATAAGCTTAGATATTCAGGCTTTTGTGTAAATGTTTTATTTATTACCTGTGATGTTGTAATTCTATTGTGTGCTTTTTTTCAAGTAGTTTTGACCAAAAAGCATCAGAATGGTCATGGAAAGATAAATCACATCATACATCAAACTGGTTTTGGACATGGAGATCAACAATTCGATATGGACCAGTTTTATCTGGGTGGCATAGATGCAGAGAATACACAGTAGCATCATGCTTATAAAGTAGTATTTTAAAAAAATATAGTTTCTTTTACATTAATATTCTCTATTTATAGCTGATGCTTGTAAATTTTGTGTATGTTGCTTCATTTTTCCCACATGTCCATTGGACAAGCAGAAATATATGTTACTTACCAAAAAAATAAATCCACTTGTCCGGTAAATGTTTTCTCGCTGTATAATGACTTCTATTGCATTCACAATACAATTATCCTTATATATGCCAGCCTAAAATTTATTGAATGTAATTACATAAAGGCTGAAGTGTCAGTTTTTTATGAATGTAAAAGAAGCTCAAATCTATGCATTCTCATTCAAATGCATGAATTATCTCTTTAAATTTTTTTAGGTCACACTGGTTAACAAATCAATGAGTTCCAAGCAAACTTAATATCACAGAATTTTCAGATTTAGTTACATCAGTTCCTATATGGAGATTTTCAAATGTACAAACAGAATGATAGTATTAAGAAAATAAACATAAATACATAGGCAACAGTCTTGGCTGCTATCTCAACAAAGACATGATTTCCGCTTAGAATGACCTTATTAAGATACAGTTTGTTTTTAAGATAATTTTGGTAGTAATAAGAAAATAACTTGTTCATGTAAAACAAAAAACTTTGCTATTTAAGCAGTCCACCTCATTTAGCACTAATGTACCTCTATATCAGTAACATCATTATCCACTTCATTAGCACTGATGTACCTCTATATCAATATTAAGATTATCCACCTCATTTAGCACTAGTGTACCTCAATATCAATAGCATTATTATCCACCTCATTATCAGTAATGTAACTCAATATCAGTAGCATCATTATCCACATTAACACTAATGTACCTCTATATCAATATTAAGATTATCCACCTCATTTAGCACTAGTGTACCTCAATATCAATAGCATTATTATCCACCTCATTATCAGTAATGTAACTCAATATCAGTAGCATCATTATCCACATTAACACTAATGTACCTCTATATCAATATTAAGATTATCCACCTCATTTAGCACTAGTGTACCTCAATATCAATAGCATTATTATCCACCTCATTATCAGTAATGTAACTCAATATCAGTAGCATCATTATCCACATTAACACTAATGTACCTCTATATCAATATTAAGATTATCCACCTCATTTAGCACTAGTGTACCTCAATATCAATAGCATTATTATCCATCTCATTAGCACTAATGTAACTCAATATCAGTAGCATCATTATCCACATTAACACTAATGTACCTCTATATCAATATTAAGATTATCCACCTCATTTAGCACTAGTGTACCTCAATATCAATTGCATTATTATCCATCTCATTAGCACTAATGTACCTCATCAATATCATGATTACCACTGAAAATATCTTACAGTTGATATATAGAATTCAAATAGACTGAGTGAATTTTAATAGGAAATATAAGAAAAAAACACAGACATTTCAGCTTTAAGTAAGTTTTTCAAGTCTAAGTTTGGTGGCATTAACTTCACATGATTTCAGTGTAAGGTGATGAAATGAATGCAGTTATTTTATCTGTAATTAAAAAGAAGAAAAAAAGTTTTTCTTGATTGGTGGTGTTGCTGTTGTTCTTCTTTTCATTATATTATTATTATTATTATTATTAGAACAAGGAGTTAGGTAAAGTGTTTGCAGGATATTTATTTAATTAACTGTACAAAAAACCCTCATGGAAAGGATTACCTCAGCTTGAAATAGAAAGATTCATCAGTTCTCTTGTTCTTCATTCATTCATTCATTCATTCATTCATTCATTCATTCATTCATTCATTCATTCATTCATTCATTCATTCATTCATTCATTCATTCATTCATTCATTCATTCAAGTGTCAGGTGTAGATTGTAAGCATTCCATTTACTTTAGTTTGCATTTATATACTTTTACTGAAAGTGTACATTTCCATTGAAGGTAAATATTACTTAACTAATGAACCATTTTAGCTGATCTGATACTTAATTCTGCATCAAGCAAATTTTTTAAAGTTTTTAAAAATAAAAGAGTTTTATGAATATAATGGAATGTAGATACAAATAAGTGTATATTTAATGTATTTTTATTTTATAAATGATAAAGGAACTGTCAATAAATTGGAGTTTGTCTGCAATGAGTGTATAACAAGAGTACTTGCAAATTAGTCTCAAAACAAGAGAAGTTTTACCTTCACAAAAATCAGAATGTGGATGCATATTTGTGAGATGAACTCATCCAAAGCAAACTTTCACTGTGACCTAATATATGCTTCAGTGACTTTTGTATTTAGTCAGCTAATTTACTTTTGAAATTTCAGCTATTCATGTGATACATTTTTAATATAAATAACATAATTATGTGCATGTGAATATAGGTTAATTATACCCAAAGTAGGTTGATGTGACCTAATTTTTATGCTAAAGTGATTTTTTTTCTCTCTCATACTTGTCTGTACATTGTTGGCTACTCCAAATATGAAACTATTAGCTTAGCCATTCTTGTCTAATAGTAAATACTGTAGGGTATGGTTTCACTATGGCAGCAGCTAGGTGAACACCAGATAGCAATGCCAATGAAAATCAATTTTTTATACAGTAGCAATACAAGTTATTTTTCTACTTCTTTGATTCTGAGTTACATGCTCCTAATGTACAATTAAGATAAACTGAGGCATATCTTTATATTTGTTATCAAATTTAAGTGTCTTTCATTGTACATGCACATGAAGCATGAAAATGAGTGTAAACATGTCCTCTGTAAAAACAATGACTGTAGCCTGATCTAGAGTTGGGTACCACAAACACTTTTGTACTAAGGTATTTCTGAACATACCACAATATGTACCATTGTATACTGCAGTTATATTAGGGATCATACCACAATATGTACCATGGTATACTGCAGTTATATTAGGGATCATACCACAATATGTACCATGGTATACTGCAGTTATATTAGGGATCATACCACAATATGTACCATGGTATACTGCAGTTATATAAGGGATCATACCACAATATGTACCATGGTATACTGCAGTTATATAAGGGATCATACCACAATATGTACCATGGTATACTGCAGTTATATTAGGGATCATACAACATTATGTACCATAGTATACTGCAGTTATATTAGGAATCATACCACAATATGTACCATGGTATATTGCAGTTATATTAGGGATCATACCACAATATGTACCATGGTATACTGCAGTTATATTAGGGATCATACCACAATATGTACCATGGTATAATGCAGTTATATTAGGGATCATACCACAATATGTACCATGGTATACTGCAGTTATATTAGGGATCATACCACAATATGTACCATGGTATAATGCAGTTATATTAGGGATCATACCACAATATGTACCATGGTATACTGCAGTTATATTAGGGATCATACAACATTATGTACCATGGTATACTGCAGTTATATTAGGAAGAACATTCTGGGGCAGAGGACTGGCACTTTCTCTTGCTTAATTTCTATCAGTCAATAGATGGAATAATATCTTGCTTCCATTTATAGCAAAATAATACCATGTTATATCCATGATATTGGGGAAAACATTAATTAAGGAAATACAAGAAAAGAAAATAAGACAGCTCAATCAAAAGAAAATCACAGGTCCTCAAAAATGAAATGACCAGTACTTTATAGTAGATGAATTTGCTATGTGTATGTTAGCTGCTGTACAAGTTGTAAACTAAAAGCTGTAACTAAAGAGGGATGATTAAGCATTTAGCTGATACTGTTAAAGGCTTCTTGTTGACATCCGAGAGCCTAATGATATAAATGGCAAGTGTTGATAATGAAACCTATAATTGTTTAGCTTTGCTATAATATGCAGGGAAACTTTGAGTAGTATGCCAACACCCAGTCAAGATATTTAAGAGAAAGGCCAGTAAAGATAAAACACACTCAACACAAGAGAAAATATTTAGAAATTAAGTAAAGTTCAGACAGCAAACTAGTGCAGACCTGATATTGTATGAAGATTCACTGATTTACAAAGGAATACATAATCTTTACACATTCACATATGCTAATCAATCAACCAACATGTTGTTTTGGAAATGGGTGGAGGTAGAGTAGGGGTCTGGAGGTGTTTTCTTAATCTGAAATTTTTTTCTGACAGTTGGATTGGCTCAGATTTTTCACATAATTATATTGTTTCCTTGTGTTTGCATACATGTGATTAAAAAAAAATCATAAATATAGTTATATTTTTAATATTTGCCATTCAATTGTGACAGATGCAAACATTTTGTAAGATGAGATAATATTTTTGTATGAACAATGAAAACACTCAATATCATTAAAGTCACAAAAAGATTTTTTAATTTTCTGTACATTCCTTGCTGAGAGAAACTACCGACCTACTGGTATAGTGTTAAAATACCATGTTATATACCACTTGAAAAGTACTGTGGTAAGCTTGTATTCTAGTAATACTATGCATGTCTCGTCTGAAAAATTCACTAGACAGTAGTTAGACTGTGATAAAGATGAATATGAACTTGAGTCTCTGAAAAATCCACTAGACATTAGACTGTAATAAGGATGAATAAATACTTGAGATTCTGAAAAATCCACTAGACAGTAGTTAGACTGTGATAAGGATGACTATAAACTTGAGTCTCTGAAAAATCCACTAAACAGTAGACTGTAATAAGGATGAATAAATACTTGAGTTTCTGAAAAATCCACTAGACAGTAGTTAGACTGTGATAAGGATGAATATGAACTTGAGTCTCTGAAAAATCCACTAGACAGTAGTTAGACTGTGATAAGGATGGATATAAACCTGAGTCTCTGAAGAAGGCATTTCTTTAGTTGTGGATTTAGGTTGTTTTTCTGAGAGACCGTATACAGAGCTTGCAATTTGAGGAGAAATATTACCAGCATTTATTGATGCCTTAAAATCAGTTATTGAAAAGGCCATTGTAGAATCTCTTACTTTGTTGATACGGAATTGGCTCAACATGTACACACTTTGTGTACACCAAACCTTGACCCCTGAGAGTCTGTTGCAGAAGGATAAGTAAATCTCCAAGCTCAAGTCTTCTGCGTGTGCATATGGGTGTGTGTCTGTGCATATGTGTGTGTGTGTTATTTAGATGTTTAATATTGCCTTAACAATTTTTCAGTGATGTTGCTATGATGTCTACAGCGTGGCAATTTATAATAATGTCTGTCACTAGGACATGTAGTATCACATCCCACCAAATCGCATTATCCTGATACCAAGAGGACCATTCCTCATAATAACCTCTTAATGATGAACTACTGGTACCATTTTTTTAAGTCTTTGGTACGTTGAGTCTTTTGGAAAAACTTTCCATGACCAATAGCAGTAATCATGAAGTATTATTTGTATACATTATGTGCTGGTGAAAGTTGATCCCATCACCACAAATCATGTCAGTCCTGTAAACAACTTTTTAAAATTATTTAAAAAATTAAATATAATCTTGATCTAGACAGATGGCATCTTTGTGGTAAAGTGGCAGATGCAAAGACTCCATTAAAAAACAAATTCAGAAAATACAAGATGAGAGCAAAGATTATAGCAAACCGTAAAAGGCTGAAAGGAAATCATCATCTCAGAGACTGTCAAATCAATGTCACAAATTAGTATTAAAAAAAATTGATCTAATAAGAAAAAGGTATAGAAGATTGATTTCTTCAGGATATTAAATGGCAACATCTTCTACAAAGAAACATGAGATGGAGTGACATGAAGTGACAGCCACTGATGACATCCCACAAGCCCTTACTTCAGCATAATCTCAGGGGACTAAAATGGACTCTCATGAAGTCCATGTTAATAATTAAAGAAATATAGGCTCAGTTACCAATATAAATTTTATCCAGTAACAAGTAAAGAATTAATGCTGTATACCCATTTCTAACATGATTTTAGAAAGGTCATGTAAGCTTAAAGTGTTTCATTTTATAGGTTTTAGGTCATCTGCTTTTATGTCTTCATTATCTAACAGTTGTTTGCATATTTGATCCTGCTCAGAAAACTCAATCAGTCGGTTTATTTTCTTATATTTATTAAATGTAATTTTTTAATGCTTTGTGGTTTCTTTTACAAAATAGGTTTTTTATTTATTTTTCATTTATTTTATTTTATTTTTATTTTATATTAGATTTATTAAATTCATTAGTGTCCACACCATAATTAGCCTATTATCAATATTGATCATTCTTCTCTCCATTGGTCTTACATATGAATGGCAATCTTCAGTTTTGGTTTGGTTTAGGATCTCTAACCCGGTTAATTTTGCCTTCAGCACATATTCTGCTAAAACTAATTGTCCTATAATTTACATTTTTATTTATCTTCAAATTATTCATTTTATCAGTTTCAGACATACACATTCAATACTTGTTCAGGTGAATGTGTGTAATTGTTTCTAGTAACCTTGATCATGATATGTAGAGACTATCTTGACAGAATTACAAGCCATGTTGACATCATTTTATATATATATATATATATATATATATATATATATATATATATATATATATATATATATATATATATATATATATATATATATGTCTTACTTTGTCAATTAATAAAATAATTTTATTTTAAGCTATAATGAATCTTTGACTAATTCACTGCAGGCTGCTCATGCAAATTACTATATAAAATCAATTATCATACATTCATTTTGTTATTTTGCTGCTTTTGTTACAATTCCTCCTCCTTTCTGCTAGTCCCACTCTACCTTTCTCTTTTCTTTTACTTACAACCATGGCAGATTGCATTGTTTATATTGTTTATGTTAAATTATGTGCAATATGTTCCATAGAGCAAAGTCCACCTTACCCTAGATGTTAAATCATGCTTTACATTATGTCATATTCAATTATTTCACAAAATGACCTAGATCTGTACATAGTGAGAAAAAAATAAACTGTAATGTTGTTGTATTTATCAATCTTCTCATTATAGTAAAGTTCAGTTGGCTTCTTCTACTATTCATATGTTGTAATGTTGAGTTACAAAGTCTTTTCTAGTATCAAAAAGAGATGTGATACAATTAATCTAAGTTCTAATTTGCTTTTTCATATCTAATGTAACCAGATTTGTGTATTGTGGATGTTTCATGGTTTGTTTGGGGACATTGAGCTGAATTAAGGTCAATTATCTGTATCATATTTATATTTTTACATTACAATACTTCAATAACTTCATCAATAATTTAAATATTAGATCTGTTTGCAATAAATTAGATTTGGTCACTACAGGTTTTGATGATTTTGACATTGTTGCAGACTCATGTTAGGTCCATTATTATATATTGTGTATATTAACCATATACATGTAGGTGATCATTTCTTGAGTGCATCTAGGTTCTTTGTTGATGATAGCTGACACTTGTATATACTGAGCACTTAATTTACAAATGGTTGAGATTGGTCAAGGCAATTGATTGCTGACTTTAATAGAACTAAACTGAAGCAGTCTTGTTCTTGCCTAATGTAGAACCGGTTATCACTGAACTAAAATTCAAAAATTTAATAATTTCTTTTGATGAATTGCAAAATCATCTTGGATTAACTGTCAGTTGTCTAGGAATTAGAATCATCATCATCATCATCATCATCATCATCTCATCATCATCATCATCATCATCATCATCATCAATCCCTTAACCAAATAGGTCATTGGGGCACCACAGTTGACTTTACTACCAATTCTCTCTATCTTTTCCTGTTCTCTCCTGCCTTTTTGGGAATTTCCAAATCCCATGCCTGTCCACTCCATAATGTTGTCTTCCCAACTTTTTTTCTGTCTGCCTCTTCTTCTGCACCCTCGCACTGTGTCCTGCAAGTTTGTTTTTGCCAGTCCAAATGATCTTGAGACATGACCATACGACTGCAGTTTGCGCTTTTTTACAGTGGCAAGAGGCCTTCATAGGATCAGATGGCTGATTGGATGCTGTTGTGGACTTCTTTATTGGTTACATGGTCAATGTATGATATACCCAAGATCATGCAGTAGCATTTCATTTTGAAGGTTTGAATCTTTTGTAGATCTAATGTGAGTGTCCATGTTTCACAAGCATACAGAAAGATGGATATGACAATTGAACACATCAGACTTATTTTGGAACCAAAAGCAATGTTGGTATCTTTCCATATTAGTCTCAGCCTTGTTATTGCTGCTATTGTCTTTGCAATCCTGCAATGTAGCTCTGGTTTGGAGCCCTAATCTGTGATAATTGATCCCAAGTACTTGAAGTTTGTGACTCTTTCCAGCTTTTGTCCAATGACCTTTATTTCTGCACTAATCCCATTGGCATTGTTTGTCATCACTTTAGTTTTTTCAGTGCTAATCTTCATACTGTATGCTGTGGAGGTTGTGTTGATGTGCTCTTCCAAGTCAGCTAGTTCTTTTTCATCACCTACTAATCCATCAATACCATTTACGATGAGAAGGTTATTGATTGTTCTTCCTCCATTGCTGACAGTGCCCTTGTGCTTATGAAAGGCACCCTCCATGTTTTTTCCAGGAAAGTGTTGAAGAATGTTGATGACAGTATACATTCCTGTCTGACTAAAACTCTTGTTCAAAAAATCTCTTCTGCTGCCATTGACGAGGACAGGCTTTGAGCTGATGTACTTCCTCATAGTTGCCCATACCCTATAAAAAGCCTTTTTGAAATCTATAAAGACGTGGTATAGATTCTGCTGATGATGAATGTATTTTTCACAAAAGAGACTGAGATTGAAGATTTGTTATGTGGTGCACTTGGAAACCTGCTAGCTCTTCAGCAAGAGTTTTCTGTTGAGAATGATCTTCAGCATGACATTGCTCAGGTAACTGATCAGACTGATGGTTCTTTAGTTGTGGCATAGTTGTAGGTTTCCTTTCTTCGGGAACACGATGACCAAAGATTGAATCCATGTGGTGGACCGTTTTCCTGTCTGCCATATCTTGTTACAGACTGTTGTTAAGACTGTGACTATCTCTTCTCCTGCTTGAATGAACTCTGCTGGGTTTTTGTCAATGCTGGCTGACTTTCCTTTTCTTACTGACCTAACTGTACTTTCTGCTTCTTAACAAAGAATGGGGTTGTCATCAATTTTTTCTGCCTTATGACAATTTTATACTGATGGATCTCCTTGGATATTATGATTGCACAATTCTGAGCAGTATTCTGTCCATCGCTTGATGATCTCTTGATCTTCTGTGAGGCATTTGCTTGATTTGTCTTGGGTGGTGGTAACTACCCTTTTTGATGGGTTGTGAGATCTTTCACCAGTTGATGTAATTTTTTCTGTTATTTCTCCTCAGATTGTCTTACGTTTTTGCATTGTCTTTTTACCCAGGATTCCTTTGCCTTTTTCATGCTTTTCCTAATCATGTTGTTGTCTCTCTGAATTTTCTAGCTCCTTCGTGACATCTTTCCCTTTTTCCGTTCTGTGTTTGTTGCATAGTTCAAGGACATCTGTTGTGACCCAATGTTGTTTTGTTTCCACTGGAAAAATGGGTAGGCACTTGCTTCTTATGATTTCGAAAATGAAAATTGATCTGAGATCCATTATAGATGCCACAGCAGACATATGCAAAATCTTGCTTCCTTTACTCCTCCCGAACGGAAAGTCATATCATATCCACACGAGGTTTTCTCCAGAAGACTTCTTACTACTGTATATGAAAGTGGTCCTTAATGAAAAATAAAAAATGCTGTAGATACATCATTCGTGTTACCTAAATAGATAGTCATTTTATCATGGCTGATTTCACTAAAAAAAACCTATTGATGATGTCTAGTTGGTCTTAAATAAAAATTCTACCAATCTGCTATCAAATATGGCTTCAACACCCGCCATTTTGAAAATCTAATTGTTAATCCTATTAGAAGGTGGTATGAAATGTAGACCTCAAGTATGTGACATGGGGTGGGATAGAGGAATTATTTGAAAATTGATGTTAATATGTACTTAACAGCTGACTTAAACACGTTATCCGAGGGTTTATGAAAATAAATACCGTATGTCCAGTTTGTATCGCTGGGATTCAACCCTAGATGCTAAAACACTTTTGTCCCGGACACCAGTCTTTGCTACATTTTCATCCACGGGAGTTGCAGTTATAGAACGTAGGCGTCAATCCAAGTAATGGCAGATGATGTTATTACTGTCGTTCCAGCTAATGCCTCACATCAAAGCTTTACAATTAATTTTGGGTCCTTGTTTGCAGCCGGAAACGCCACTTTATGTAATCGTCTTGACGTAAATGCACCGCAGACATGATTCGCAGCCACTCTAACCATCTTTGGCTTGTTCTTCACTGCAAATATTGCATGTAAAATGAACTCGTGTATTTTAAACAATAGCTTTGACAAGCCATCGTTGAGCAGCAAAGACGAGGAATATGAATCGTTGGTGCCAATAGGAGAGGCAGACATTCCCTAGGTAGCAGACGGTGATGGAGTATTAGTTCAGTTTGCATAAGTGCCTGACATCGATAAAGAATACAAACCAAAGGTAGAATAATATCTGAGGCAAGGAAATGTTGACAGACCCAGGTTAAAATCAATATTGAACTAGAATGCAAAACTAATAGAAGTGAGTACTGAGTCATTCCAAGTACACTGAGCCACCAGTCATGCAATATGCTAGAAGTAATTGCACGTTTACTGCAGCATAAAGAAAACCCAAAGTACTAAGAAAAACCACAAGGACTATCGGACGTGATTATTGCGACAATGTCAATGTAATATTTCACTCTGTTACCGCGTCAGCAATCTTCCTTCAGGGTAAATAACGCCCGATATAATTCCGCTCAGCTGACACAATAAACATTTGATTTTTGATAAAGATGTTTTTAGCGTTGCTATAATTGGGAGGAAAAATGTACAACCAATAAACCTGCATCCAGAAGGAACGGTATTTTTGATTCTTGGTGAGCACATTGGCAGACGTGTTTAAGACGATATCAGTTGTACAACTAGTGAATCAAGCAAATTAACTTTTTTTAAACCATCCTTTTCAACTTGCCCTTCCCTCATTCAACCCCATCAGCTCCAGTCGAAGTAAACTTTCATATCACGATGCTCACAAAGGAGTTATAATATTGCTGTAAAGCGAACTCCAAGACCCATTTGTTTTTCGCCTAAGTCGAAATAACCGTTGGGACAGAAACTGAGTGGCTTGTTTGATACAAAAAGTGCACGCTCGCAGTAAATATAGTGGAAGCCGTTAGTGCCACAGTGGCACCTTCGTCTTTGGGTACCACTGTGGCTGGACGCTAAATCATAATAGTACTGAAGGAAAAGGTACTTAACTAATGGCAATGCACTGTTAACTTCTGGCTTATTACTATTTTTGTTAGCTATTGTCGTAGGTATAGGCGACTGAAGTCGTTCGCAATAAACATCGTTACCACTACTCCAACTTTAAAAATATGGAAGAAACTCGGTTTAATAAAAAGTGTTTGCACTGTCCTCATAAAGCACTATTGGGTGCAGTGGGTTGGAACTGTTTTCATTGATGTTTTGTCACATTCAGCTCAGAAAGGAATAACAGCATGTGCATTTATATACGTACAGCCAATATGATACATAGGATATACTGTATAATAAACCTAAATGGCATATAGCAATACAGCACTTTAAAGGCTCCCTAATAATTTATTTGCCTCTCTATCCTCCAAGGTGTTATGTGGGTTGGGGTTAAATCCATATAGGCATGGGTAGAAGGTATATGAAATCATAATTTTCTTCTACTTTATCATAAAGTTCACCAAACATTGACCATATCCAAAATATTCAGTCATTTTGTTAATTGACCAAAGTTGTATAATGGGGCACTTGAGCATCAAAAAATGGGTGATTCCCTTGTTAAATAGCTTTGAAAACATTTTGAGACAAATAAAATTGTAACATTAAGCTGCAATTTTGCTGTGTATTTTGGGAAAAAAAATCGTTGTGTAAACATTTTCAATATTTTTCCCCATGATGAGTCTGTCTTGTTTAACTTTGTAGTATGCTTGAGGAGGAATATGCAGTTTGGTTGCTCTGCAAATGCAATGAATAATACTATCATGGGTTTCACAAGACATGTTTGTAACAGTATAGCATGCTATATGTGTTTAATGGGAAATGTCACTTTTCTGTCCTCTAACTGAAATTAGGTTTATCAGTTCGGCTTTCTCAAGCCTATCCCAAGAAATGTGATGATAAAACTATACTTACTATTTATCATGCATTTAGAAATGATCAACATTCAACGATTTACTGGTCACACAGTAATTTTTAATCAACTAGCCCCATAACAAAAATAGTATGGTTAAAGGAGAATATGAGATCACTTGCAAAATTATTAAAAGATTGAGCACGCTTTTTCAACATAGCGAGAGATGTTCAGATATGATCAGTTTCGTCAAGAGCTTTTATCATCACTGTGATCTCAGGTTGGGGACAAATTTTATTCGTGCACTTTGTTACTGGAAAAAGTTTTGTTATTGTTCTTGGTTATAACGCATGATGTGAGCTCGGCGCTCTCATTTTACCATACTAACAATCAGAGTTGACTCTATTTTTGTTTACATAAAACGTTATGGTAGATTATTTTACATAAGAAATGACGACTTAGACCGAACATAATAATTAAGTTTATATGTTGATATGAATGATAACAATCCAACTGTCGCCTTTCGTATACTATCAAATTTATATAATGCTGATTGAACAAATGAGATAGTGTTATCTTGGATCTGAACGATATTTTGGACAATTTCATGAAAATGCATAAGCTGAAACATAAATCAGCAAAATGGTTCTTGATTATGCCACCCACTGTAGGAGGCTCAGAGTTTGGAAACAGCTCTTGTATCAGCCCATTTACATGGCCCATAGACTTAACCAGAAAAAAAGTTTAGTAATCAGCAAGGTTACGTAACCTTACCTTACTTTTAACTGTATTTCCTCCTGTGATCATTACATATATTGAAATTAACACAGGTGAAAAAGTTATTGGCAAAAACATCTGCACCAAACGTATAGGCGGCTTCAGACACAGTCAAGTGGCTACACAGTAAGCGGCAATAATGGTTTGCTTCAAGAATTTAAGTGTCCCATTAGCATGTTGCCTGATTATTAGATGCCGCAGTTGCAATCCGACTTGGAAGCTGGCTTTTGCATCTTACTCTTATTGAAAAATGATTTTTAAAAAAAAAAAAGATAATCAGACACTCCGTATTAAAATAGCAACAGGCTGTATTTGAATTAAAGGCAAGAAAATCACAGTAATATAATGTACAAATTTACCTCTAGTAGAATCGCCGCCTATGAGCATACATTCAACGCCAATGTAATTTGTACCAGCCCTGCAGAACGCAACACCACGAAGAGCAAAGACACATTGTTTTGAGACACAATATTTTTTGTACGTGATGTAAGTGTACTTGCACATGGCCTTATTGGGAATTCACTCAGCGTCAAGATTCCAACACCAGAAACAGTCATGAAGAAAGGATTTAAGAAGGCACCAATCAACACCGGTTACACTTAATGTTAACGGGACAGCAGACAGAAAAGAAGGAAAAGAAGCAAGCGTTTTTAAAATTGGTAGAAGTTTCTGAAACATTCAGCACATTTGTAACAATTTCTACAGTACGCAATAAGCTACCCGCGCTATTCGTTTTCAAGATGGCTGAAAGTATGATTGAAGTCTTTGATACCCGTCATATTATATAAATACTTATTTCCAGAATATATTCATATTCAGTGAGCTCAGAGTTAACAAGCGTGACAAATGTTGGAATTGCTCCCAAGAAGTTTCTCATGATGCTTCGGTCAAATTCTATGTCATCAAAACTCAGCCTACGATGCACATCTGCCTCTGATGGATTCATAAAGAAACCGTTTGTCGATAGCTCTATAAATGAATGGTCTTCCGAAATAGCTTTGCTTATTTAACATATACATCAAGCGATTTGATATCAACATCTAGGCGCATAAGATGAAGTTGTATGAATCACACAAGATATATATAAAGCAATTTAAAACTTTTATACACGTTAAAGTGCATCCACTGTTAAATTGTATTTTCCCTTGGCGTTCCTGAAAACATTATTGTATTCTGGTAACGCCAATCTACACATTCATAATCGTATTGAAAGAAAGGGAGTTTTGATTAATAAATACAATAACCGGAGATGGAGCTGAACTAATATACACTTCAAAGTGTTTTACAGCCAATATCATAGCCAAATATTCCTTCTCGATTGCGAAATAATTTATCTGGTGCTTATTTAATTTCTTAGAACAAGAGCACACTTGATTTACGCCATTTTTTCTATTTGAAACACAATTCCACCAACTCCAACATCACATGCATCATCAGATACTTTAAATGATTGAAATTAGGAATTGAAAGAACTGTTTCACTGTTAAGTATGCCCTTTAACTTGTTAAAGCCGCCTGACATTTTTCCGATCAATGGAATTGGTTTTCTTGCTTAACAATTGGATTGGGGTTTAGCTTGGAATAAAATATCCGATAGTCTCCAGCCATACCTTTAAAAAATCGTATCAGTTGCTCTTTACTGATAGGCACAGGGAATTCAGAATTAGCATCGACCTATGCATCTATAGATTAACTTGTCCATGTCCCACGATATGTTCTAGAAACTTACCACAAGCAAGACAAACTTTTGGATAAATGTCAAATCTGTATCACTGTTTCAAAAAATCCGAATCGTCTCCAAATGATCTTTCAAGGTGTTGTTGTAGATGATGTTAACATCGATGTCAGAATCACAATTATCTAGACCAGACGTAATCCTGTTCATTAAATGTTAAAAGTGTAAGGTGAACCTTATATCCCATACATCACTTTATACTGATAAAGTATCCTTAGTCACGAATACCAAAATGTCCTTCCCCTTTCCTTTAGTGGAATTTGCCAGCATCCGTTCAGAAGATTGAATCTGGTGACAAGTTTTAATTTTGTTTCATCATTTGCTTTGAACTTGTATGGATGGTATCGTACCACTGGTAATTTTTGGTGATTCTTATATATCTTCATAAAATTTGTTGCTATTGAACAATAAAACGGAAATAGTCGGTTTCGAAATACGGTATCAAGTAAATAAACAATGCTGAAATTATTATAGACTGTGAGATGTATTTGCTGAAGGATTAGACAAAGATTGTTCCAAACAACAAAATGTCTAGAAAAAACTTATAGTAAAAACGATTGCCGCGTAGGTTCGAGTCACGGGATTGTCAGGTGTGTGTATATGAGAAATCTTGTGAGTATATTCCTATAGGTTGGTGTTTCTTATCTGGGTTTTCCTGGATTTTTCCTCCCATAGATATACTGTGCTGAAAATGGTATTTAATAACCCACAACATCAACAGACAAAGATGAATGTTTCAAATCTACCGATGTAGTACGCTTAAATTAACGGCAGTAGCAACGACTGTGTTATTTCCATGATCACTTAAATGAAAGGTAAAAGATATCACAGGCTTTTCTTTTCAGCTATTTACTCTTGGAGTTTATTTGTGTATCAATGTGGATCATGTACGCGTACTTATTCAAATTAATAGAGGAACCCAAATGTATCATGATTTAATATTGAATTTATAAAGCGAGTTGAATAATGCCCAGCTTTTGCTAGCCTTGGTAAGAAAATGCTGGACATTATTTAACGAGTTTCATAAATTTAATATTAAATCGTTACACATTTGAGATTCTTTTTATCAAAGGTTTATTTCAGTAGAAATAAACCTGATTAATACTGGCCGCCATGTATAGCCTTTCCTGTGCTGAAAAATGGCGTTAAACCCCACAACAACAACAACAACAACAATTTCAGTAGAAATTATTTAGATAGTACAATTTCTTCTGACAGACGCTGAACTTTTCATTTATTGTGCGTAAAAATAGTCACAAACAAAGTTGAAATAGTTAAAGTATATTATACATTTTTGCTAACTATAAATCAAATAATAAGCGTCCATCCAAATAAACAGAATATATTTTACAAAAGACAAAACATTTGTCAACACAAAATATTCATTGCTTGTAATGTGACATTCTCTGATACCTTGTACAGTACTGGATTGAGTTGGCATGCACAACACAGTGCCAGTATTTACGTTGAAATTCCACATCACAACAAAACATTGCATTGTTGCGATATTTTTATGAAAAGAATATTGCTGGATGCAGAAATTCATACATTTACATCAATGTACTTGTGACCAGATATTTGCACTTTTTGATTTGGAATATTAGATTGTACTGAAGTCGTATGCAAAATCTCATTTTGAGTCGAACTTGCATCACACATTTACCGCGTATTGCTGTGGTTTGATAAAGTTCTCTTAGTCGGGGAGACCAGTGTCTACATTCTGCTGTGAACAAAGGTGAGTTTATGTTCTTCAGTAAGTTCACATTTAAACCAAGCTTGTATATAGGGTTTATTCCATGCTACAGACTCACCGCTCACCATCCCCACCCACACCATCGCTATCGTCTGAGCAAAACCCATAGTTTTATTCTTGTATTTTGGGTTCTGTTATATGTTACACATGACGTAATAGATTCATGTGGGGTTAAATTGGCAATACTGAAACAGACGAGACCATTTTTCTCCAATTCTCTTTCGCGAGTAGAATAACAAATAGAGGCCAAAAAATGTTCAATGAAAAAAAAAATTCCAGAAAGCGGGGTCAAAATTTTTTTCACATGATCACAGCCAACAAGTAAAGAGAATACTGCACAATAATTTCATAGGCTACTTTGGACAAATCGGAATCACATAAAGCGATATGTTCACATGTTTTAGTATCAAAAGTTTTAAACTGCACACACTATAGGCAAATTCTACAGATATTGTGATAAAAATTAAATTGTAATACGAATATGTCTTAACCGAAGAAAGTTAAGTCCTGATTCCTGTACCATAAATGTGTCACAGACGGATTGGGGGGAAGGAGAGGTTCATAGTGTTCGGACAGCCACCCCCAGGGCTTAAAGAATACGTACACATTCAAACATACACATAAACGTACAGTCACTTGTCACTTGAAATTTAACAATCGTTTAATCTTGCGAACATTTATTGGGTATTATGCACACTTTGACTTTTGCTTTGGTCCTGCTTTGAAATTTTGGAACCAACTCGACCTGATCCGGCCCCGTTATCCATAAATTTCAGACGAAACTTATTCATCGCTACGGACCTTTGCGATGGTTACCAGGTACGAAAGTGGGTCAAGAAATGAGGACATTGGGACGTTCATAAGAAATATCAGGGTAATTTGATTTTTTTCTCTCTTCAAAACACGGTCAGCTTTCATTGTGACATCACAGCGCGAGACATTTTATTCAGTTTGTACTGGATCAGATCCTCGTCCAAAAACGTCCATGTAATTTAACATCAATTTGCCTTATGTATTTCTCGGAGCATGTATATGCTATTTCAATGAAGATGGATATATTAGGCTCAATAAAAGTGAATAATCACCATTTAAAGGTTTGTGTAATGAAATTCGAGCAATTTACACCTATTATTTTAATTGTTAATATTGAATGTCTACATGACCTGCAGACTTTCCCTTTCATTGGACAGTAAAAATCATAAACTAATGCACTGATCATAGAAACATACAATGATTTTAAAAAATCAGATGTTTGTGCATGTGTGATTTGGTATTATGCCACAGACATGTAGCATCATGTCCCACCCAGTCACATTATCCTGACACTAGGCCGACCAATTCTAACACTGACTTCTTAATGCTGAGCGCCTAGCAAGGCAGCACCAAGTACCATATTTTAAGTCTTTGGTATGACTTGGCCTGGGTTCAAACCCACGACCTACCACGTCCGAGGCTTACCCTCTAACAACTTGGGCTAACGGAACGGTTTAAATATGAAATGACCGTTGACAAGAAAAAATGAGTTTAAAAAAAATGTGAAATGACTATTGACAAAGAATTGTACTGTATCATATCTTTAGGATAACCTCGTCATTAGCCTACATTGACATTACTATTCTATTAATCGTAGACTGATTTGCCGAGTGCGTAACGTGAAGAATTGGGTAGTCCAATTTCGCTATGGGCCAAGAACGTTAGTTGATCGACAGTGCTTTGGGACGAGTTGGAATGTCAGAAACAAAGCTGAGAACTAATTGTTCATCAATGAACCGAGTAGTCCAGGAATCCATAAAAAAAACTCATCAATTTTAAATTTTAAAAACATGTTGAGCATAATGTAAAAAAATCACGTTTCACAATTTAAACAATAAGGAAGAATTGGTCACACAACTAAAACTATTAGACCATAAATTGCTATCTAACGGGGGGAGGAAGTAGTCAAGGGTAAATTATAAAATTACCGAATTTCTTATAAGAGTGAGTTCTTATCCGTAGTATAAGGGCTTGCTAATGATTCATTATATGTGCTTCATAGATTTTGTTTATGTTGGTATAACATAGTATACAAAAATATCGTAATCACAATAGTTTAATGTATTTACAACTCAGGCAAACAAAGATCTTGACGCAGTTCGAATTTATTTTATCAAATATGTTGCCTTTACGTAACATTTCCCTTTTTTCAACATTTTATATTGATATCTTACTACCAACGGTAACTATTTCTGAATTACCTTGTGGGCCAACAAATAGATCTCCGCTTTTTTTTTTCCAGTAATGTCTCTCGTCATAGGTAAGATCGGAAAAACCTTGCACGTGGGAGGATGTGTTTCCGATAAGTAAATCATCCACCGTAACCAATGCACTATCGTTCCATTACTCGTTGAGTGGAATTAAAAAAGGTGTACTGAAATATCATGGGGGTCGTGTTTTATAAATAGTATTGTGGTAACAGGAAGTTTTTCGTGGGGGGTATGTTTTATAAGTACTATGGTGGTAACAGGAAGTTTTTTTTGTATGGGGTTACGTTTTACAAGTAATATTGCGGTAACAGGAAGATTTACGAAAGTTTCTTTCTCAGTGACAAAAAAGCAGTGTGAACTAAACAAAGCTTTTGCTTGAAAAACTGAAAACAAGAGCAATGGCAGATGAGAAAACAGGTAAGACAAAACGATTATTTATCTCCAGTCTTGAAGACAGTGATTGTTTTCATTGGCATGAAAGAGTTTTCATTTCTTTTTCTATCGAAAACAGAATAGTTCAACACTTCATTTAGAACAACAATTTAAGCAAGTAATTTACCGCTCCATTTAATTATTTTCTGACAAGGCCGTTGTCAAACGATCGGGACACGAGTTCGTATAGTTACTTATAATTTACCTATTATATTTATAGTACTAGTACATACATTGCAAGAACTGATACGAGCTCTTGTGTTTCAGTAGGCTAATATCTGAAAATAATAAAAAAAAATGGCGGAGAGCAACTTGTTTATAGTCTATCACTTTTGTATTTTTGTCGCTGAGAAGGAAACCCTACTAAAAAATAAAAACGTGATGCAAGCTCTTTCGTATCTTTATTTTCTAAAAAAAAAAAAAGCATATATAGGAATCATATCTGGATAGAATCACAGGCGCTAGGGTTATTAATTAATGTTGATATTAAAGAGCATCTTCTACATAAATTAATAATAACAACATCTTTGCTTTCACTTTTGTTGATTCGAAATGTCGAAAACTTAAGCTTTTGTTCAATCTGATAAGGTAGAAAATGACATTGAAATATTGCCGAACGTAAGGCTTTCTTCATCTAAGATGATCACTTGAGAAATCGAAATCGTAATCTAAGGGTGAATGGAATGAGAACGATGCTGATGTTTTTGCCTGAATTTATGTGCTAATAAAATACTATGTACTGCTGTCACCAATCGGGTGAAATAGTTCTAACACATAATAATGTATTCTCCTTGAATTAAAACAGTTTTTATATGCAGCTTTAAAACAGTGGATAAAGCAAGTACTTTGTTGTGAATAGGATCATGGGTATCATCTCAAATTGTTACCAATTAAATGTTTATATTATAATACCTGATCGTCTCTGTTTCTCTGTCTGTCTGTCTGTCTCCCTTGTGCGCGTTATATCATCCACGGAAATATTCTGAACAGGTTGTAGCTCCTAAAGCTTTTAAAAAATAAAAGTAATTATTAAGTAAATGAAACATTCATTTAAATAAAAACAAGTATGGCTCACTAGCCTTATATTGAAATTTGAAGAAAACAATTATGCATGCTAAATTTGGTTCTGAGATACTGAATAGAGAGAAAAGGTTTTCGTTTTAACAAATAAATCCAATGTGCCCTCCCCCTCAGCGAATATAATTAGCAGACAGTTTCTTGTTACCCTTGCATGCAGCAATTGTAGAAACTGCAAAAGAAAATAAATATTTCCATAATATCTTTAACAATGTTAAAACAGATCTATACCTGGCTGATGTCAAAGATTATTGGATGCTCAGGAGATCAAACGAAACAACATTAGCTAAATCGATTACATTGAACATTTCTTGAAAGTTTGACAGTATTAAATGTTCTTTTTGAAGAAGGTGTAAAATCTGTATCTCACTTGATTAGTAATGAAACCAAGATCTACCATTCTTTTGTAGAATATGACATATAAATATTTTCTCCAATATTTTTGAGAACACTTTTACTAGTGTATCTGGGGGTGGGGGAGATGTGAAAACATGTATTTTCTACCATGTTGCTATGGAGTTTTAATGGATGCTATGAAAGCTATCAAAATATAGCCTTGCCTACAATACTTCTCGAATGTTGAATAAATATAGTTACTTCCTCAGATGTCATAGCGAATTGTTATTTTACTGTTATGGGAACTAAAACGATGGAAAAGAATAATTGTATGTGTATTGCCTCACTCTCTTTGTTGCTCCGGCAGCTGGAACACTCCTTATTCTAAGCCTATTTCACAAAATATTTTCATGTGAAGAGTTCTTTGATACCATATTTAAATTAATGGAAAGTAATTTTAAGAAAGAAATCTTAAGAAAAAGTAACCTCTCCACATTATCTTCCCTTTTATGCATTATTAACACTCTATTAAAGTTAGCTGTACGCACATAATATTGATGAAATACAATGACAAATGTGACTAAGTTGCACATATCAAATCACCCACTATATCACATTAACGCCACATGGGTTGCTAGAAAAATCGTTTTGAGAAAACCTCAAAGTTGGCGACTTTGATCTTGAAGATGTCACCAAATTAATGTGACACAACCTCGATGTTCCAAGTAACAAAAGTACCACATAGCACATTATATTCCCATCTCGTACCCTTTTCCAAACGAAAGACTTTGATCTTAGACTTACAGCCTTGCTACCTGCATCATAAAGTGTGCAACTGGATACAATTTTATAAAACAGATATGAAGTGACTACCAAATATGTCACTGTCTTCCCATGCTTTTGACTTTAACCTTTGGGCAGGGGCAAGGGACATTACTAAGAATACACGCGATGCAATCAAGTTGATTTATATATTCCCTAGCTGCGACCTTAAGCCTGAGACTGAAGCTATGGTATCTCTAATTATTATATACAACTGCTTCAAGTTTCATTAAAATTTCTTGAGTATTTAATGAAGTCATATGGACAACGTTCTTTTGCATACCAGGGACCAGCAACGTGGATCGATTTGCCCACGGAACTTAGACATATAGAACAGACTTAAAGACCGAATAATGTTTCCTTTCATTAAATATTTTCAGCAAGTTTTCTGTTTTCTAATTTCATGGTGTTTATTAATTGCAATGAAATGATTATATATGTTTGTCTAATGTTGTAAAGCGATTAGCGCTTATAAAGATTTTGCGCTATACAAAGTCCTCATTATTATTGTAATTATTATTATTATTATTATTATTATTATTATTATTATTATTATTATTATTATTAGTAGTAGTAGTAGTAGTAGTAGTAGTAGTAGTAGTAGTAGTAGTAGTAGCAGCAGCAGTAGTAGTAGTAATAGCAGTAGTAGTAGTAGTAGCATAGATATACGCATATTGAATTTCATTTCTCTAACTTCGGGTTACTGTTGAAGACTTGGTAAGAAATATGTGAATATTGGATTCTGATAATAATTTTGTGGCTAAGATTAAGTCCAAATAGGTTATATATATATATATATATATATATATATATATATATATATATATATATATATATATATATATATATATATATATATATATATATATATAGTATTTAAAGAAGTCATATGGACAACGTTCTTTTGCATACCAGGGACCAGCAACGTGAAACGATTTGCCCTTAATTATAACTATAATTATATTTATAGCTTTGTATAAAGAATATAATGTTACAAGACATAACACTATCCAAAATATTTTATTTTCATTACTTGAACAGCTTCTGAACTCCAACACAACCATGCAAAATAATATTGATCTTTAAAATTAGATCATAAAAGTGTTTTTATGACATGCCTCAGGTGACGGTGCATGAAAAAAAAAAATGCTGTTTTTCCACTATCTTTGATAATTTGTGATCTATATACTAGACACAAAAATAGAGATTATGTTGATGTGTGGTCTATGTTATTACTTCGAGAATCAAGTAGTTTACTACCAATCAGCTGTTGTCTCTACATCACGTGCTTTATAAATAGATTACAGAGGTATGAATTTTGTAAAGGTTGGCGGGAATCGTCCAAGATTGGATAGCAAGATTTTTCTTTTCTTTTGAAAAGCTATTGCATACATATTTTGAGGAAGCTAAGTGTGCTAGCAATGAGCAATGGTTTTGGTTCTGTCCGTGCAAACAATGTGGGGTCGGGGTGCGTGGAAAAACTTCATTATGCATAGTGAGTGATAGCCTCAAAGAAAAATGGAAACTCTGGTAGGAATCATCCAAATTGCATTCGATTGTTTATCAATCGAGATATTTTAAATTAGAAAAAAAATTCTTATGTATATAATGATAACCCTGGTTAATATTATTATTACAAACTCGTCATGACCTCGTATGCGGATGGTATTGAGTTTGACCGTGTAGCTGAGGAAACGAGGTCTTGCTACAGTATGTTAAATTTATTCCTTTGATGCCACTTCCAACTTGTCTCAACGATGCGATTGGACCTTGGGAACTGTGCGACGACAAGGGCATGACTACACCAAACAAAACGATCAAGAAGGAAGATAAACAATTTAATATTACTGAAATGTGCCACGAACTTAATGTGAGATTGACCTTTGAGGACTTACCGGATTCGAAGACACTATAGGACCTGGATGATCTCATGAATGCTATCAACATATCTCAGGAAACGACACTGAGCTTCCATCTAATTAAAATAGCCAGAAATGTCTTAAATCTGCTATTAAAAATAAGAAAAAAAATATGAATTAACCTATGCGTTTTAAAAAAAAAGCATAGTTGCTCTTAAGTTTGCTCTAAATGCTGTAGGTGAAGTTGAAATTATCAGCAAGAAGGGATTAATGCTATCACTGGGTAATTATGTTGTTTAAAATTACAATTTTCTTATTTATTAAAATACACTTATTAACAATACCAGTTACCCCGAAAAGATTTTTTAAAAATGGTGATAGTACGATAATCAATTGCTCCAACTATTTGTCTGTCTTCTTCAACATTTCCTCTTCTGGTAACTAATTGCAAGAAAAGTCTTATCGTTTGTAGCCAACACTTTTGTCCCAAGGAGGGTAGTCAATGTAAAATGTGCAGAATTTGATTGTGATTATGTTTGTTTTGTGATGTTACGTAAGCTACATGTATGCAGCCGTATCAGGTAGACATATCATTTAAAATATGCGTTTAGCATAACGACTTTGTATCGCTGTGTGGGTGGGGTGGTGTTGATGAGTATGGGCTTGGGAAGGAGATTGGAAGATACAGTGAAAATTAAAATGTGCATATTTGTGATGATGTGTTATTTCATGTGATGTTGTTTTAAATTAATTTTTTACACTTGTACTTGATTTTCAGGCAAGGGACAGCAATATCACTTTTGATTTACAGGCCCATCAAGAATGATGTGGAGAAAATGGTCACAAACTTGAATTGTAACTTTATGTCTACCAAATACTGGATGGTTACTCGATATCACATGCTCAAGAATTTGTTTAGTTGTTTGGACTAAAACAAATATCTCCTACAGGGTTTTATTAAATGTACAAATTCTACATGTATGTTTATAGCACTTTACCAAAAATGGGGAGATCCAAATATATTTTTCTTATATTTGTAAAAGTTCAGGACATTCCATAATGGGAATAAACATAAAATGCAAAATTTACTGTACCATTTCATATTTTCCTTTATTACTTTTTTACTGAATTTTTTTTATATAAAAAAACAGTTTCTCGTAGATATGTCCAGTAATAAAGTCAACCCTTTTATTTGATAAAAGTTTGATGTATTAGGTCTCTTTGAACTATGATCAATGAAAATAGCGTTCCATATTTTTGCAGGTTTGCTATTTGGGCAGGAGCCGTCTGGACAACTACTCCATGGTCAGCCTGTGGTTGGTTATGGGTCAGATCATGCTAGTGCTGGTTATCCCCAGACACAATATCCATACCAGCAAGCAGGCCAGTACCCAGCTCCACAGAGGGGATATTATCCATCTCAATATGTTGGCCAGTATCCAGAGCATGGCTACATTTCACAGCAAGGGCAGACTTTTGTGGTAAGCCTTGTGTGATTTTAAGTCAACCCTCATCGTTATGAAGACCAATTTAATAGCCTGTTATTTTTCTCTTAAAGACATAAATATGTGATTAAGCTATAATCCCATAATTGATCACTGACAATATGTCAAATCTTCTACTCGTACATGGGTGGTATAATTCATCCGTAAGGAAACAGTCATAATGGCTGCCAATACAAGCAGTGTTCCCGTTCCAATGCTTGAAATATGACATTTTTCACTGAGGATGGCCATAATAGCATTTTAACTCACCATGTCACGTGCTTGATTTAAGTGTGATTAAAGTTGGATCATATTTTTATATCATTAATATCTTGGACAAGTTCAAATATGAGTAAGATCTATGCATACTAATGAGATGAGATTTCATCTGACTAGCGGGTCTTACAACAAGTCTGGAGGCAGTTTTTCTGTCTGATTTTGATTAAACTTGGAATATGGGATTATATGATAAAGATTTCACACGATTTTGATAATGACTAATAACGACTCATTTTAATGAAGTGATCATGCATCGAGTGACTTAACTTAGTATTACTTTGATTACCATTATTTTGATTTGATTTTGAGTAAACTTAGTCAATAGACTTGTGTCATCAAGATGCTCAAATATTTTTTGTCACGTGTTATTACAATTTAGCAGGGGGACCCCGAGTGGTCTAGTGGTCTAAAACGCTGTCCGTTACGGATCACTGCCATCTCACCTCTGTCTGCGTGGGTTCGAGTCTAGGATTCGGCGAATGTGGATATGTGAGAAAGCTTGCCAGTAGCTTCTCGTGGGTCGGTGGTTCTTTCCGGTGACTCCAGGTTTCTTCCTCCACCATTAATACTGGCCGCAATGAATAGCCTATCGTGTGCTGAAAAATGGCGTTAAGCCCAACAACAACAACAACAATTTAGCAGAGTATTAAATAGTTTTCACATCATAAGGAACTAAAATAATTTGTTTTCTCAAATATGTGTTCTCTCACTCTCTCCAAATTAAAACAAAGCAAAGGTTAAGTAACCCATAATATTTACTACTGATAATCAATGATTTAGGCTTACAGAGTCATTCATAATGTAAACTTTATGAAAAGCCGTTTAAAAGATTTAGAATACAATATTGTATAAACGTTTAGGACAATTTAAAAACTTAGCAAAACAGTGAATCTTGGGGATTAAAATAAATAATTTGTAATTCATTACTAAAGATAACGTCTGAAATAGAAATATTGATAGAATTCTTTTTACAATTTGCAAGCTAGTATCAACTATATGCAAGGTGGTAATTAGGGATAAGAATTATTTCCGACTTTATATATATATATATATTTATATATATATATATATATATATATATATATATATATATATATATATATATATATATATATATATACACAAATCATAAGGATTGAACCCTATAGAATATGAGACCAATTTACCAATTTTCATAATGCTTGAATGCACTTAAATTGATTTATTAAACATTAAATCATTTCTTTATGACTACTGGACGAGATTCTTCATGACTACTGGACGAGATTGTTATTATTATAATTACCATGTTCATACAGAAATATGTTTTCGACAAGAATAATTTCACTGAATTGTTAAAACTTGAACATTGCTCAGTCTTTAATGTAAATAACATAACTGAATTCGATTTTGTCTGTTCAGGTATTGAAATGGCAAAATTGAAACAGAACAGTGTCTTTATGATAACACGACATTATGTGACATTGATTTATGTAAACCTCAAATAAATTTGCAGACATTAAATCCGTAAAACAATTTTATTACATAAAATAGACAGCAAAAAAAATAATATTTTATTTTGTACATACTTTCTTATCTGAAGATTGCTCCCTTAAAGTAGACAGCTTGCTGACTAAACTGATTAATTTATAATAAGACGAGAATTTACTCTGTAGGTACTCTGGATGTAGATGAAATCTACATCAAGAAACCTTGAGGAATCGGGTTTCTCATTACAGACAAAACTTTTGAAATAAAATAACCTCGGCCGAAAAGAAAACACCCTAAGGCAATTCTGTACGCGCCATACTGGAGGTCATGTTTGTATATATATATATATATATATATATATATATATATATATATATATATATATATATATATATATATATATATATATATATATATATATATATATATATATATATATAAAATGGTAGAAATTGTTTGCTTAATGTATATTTCTTGTGGACTGATATAGTAGACTCGTGAAACTTGATAATCCGACACATTTTTGTTAGTAATATATCGTTAGAATCAGAGGTCACTCTGACCTACATTTTAATGATTTTGGTCATGACTATATTGATATTTCCATGCTACATACATTTTAGTCTACACAGATGGTTCTATCTAACCAATGTTGATAAAACTAGAAAATACAGCGTCCGCCTAGGATGCGGGAGGTTGTGGGTTCAATCCCCGGCTGAGTCAAAGACTTACAAAAATGATGCTAATAGCTGCCTCGCTTGGCATTCAACATTAAGAAGTTAGTAATAGGACTGGTCGGTCTGGAGTCAGGATAATGTGCCTAGGTGGGACATCATGCTACATGTCTGCGGCAAGATGCTCCAATACTAGAGATCACTATAAACTGCCACACTGCAGACATCGTAGTGATGTGCCTGAAAAAATATTAAAGCTACGTTAAAAATCCCAATCACACATACACACACACAGACATTGTTGTATACGTGGATGAGAAGGACTGCCTGCAATTCATAGCAGACCTTAGATGTAGTGACTCATCAATGAAACATTGATGCATAAACTACTCTTTTACTGGTGGTCATTCTGGCTGACCATTCCAAGTTTACTCGAACTCGTGTTCCCAGTAAAATCTGACATTCAAAAATTACTTTTGAAGCAGAGCATATGAATATGAACTCATAATAATCTCTCTCTCTCTCTCTCTCTCTCTCTCTCTCTCTCTCTCTCTCTCTCTCTCTCTCTCTCTCTCTCTCTCTCTCTCTCTCTCTCTCTCTCTCTCTCTCAATATCACATAAAAATGTTTGTTTTTTTTAAATGCCTTACCATCTTTTATCCTCTTGCACAGGGGTCAACATTTCATAGGTGAAGACTTTAGACTAAATTTATTTTGTGCATAATAGCTATGTTTACAGTTGCTGCAGGAAACTACATAAGGTCAATAGAGGCAACCTGTGTAATTCTTGATTACATTATTGGTTTTTCTGAAGAACATATTTCAGATTCATGATTTTATACTTCTCCAGGTTGCTGCACCTCGACAACAGACCATAAGAACTCAGCAGGCCCCACAAGACTACATAAACCGTGCTATCTTTGCCACTCTCTGCTGCTTCTGGCCAACAGGGATATGTGCCATTATTAAGGCCTGCGATGTATGTAAAGCTGTCATAATAATGCTGTGTACATTTTAAACACATCATCTAGTGCCTTATTTATAATACGTCTTTCGTATCAAAGTTTGTATTTGAACGTCAGTTAAAATATAGAGACAAGAAATATAAAATGACGATCTTTTTATCAGGACTTTTGACATCTAAAATGATGAGAAAAAAGGTCACAGGTGATCTATTTTATAAGTAATCCATTGTTTGTTATGTTATGAGAGTTACTTTTAAACAATAACACCCTACCTAAAATTGATTTAAATAAAACTAAATTGATATTCTGCTTCTTATGTAGTTTTAATCAGTTTTATAAAGAATCATTATGCAACACTTCCGTAGCAGACTGTAATATTTTATATTTTCCCATTATTTAATTTTCATTTTCTTGAAGGGCTGACAAGCAGGCCTTCTTTACATTCTTCATCTCTCTGTTAATGCACATGTAAACTGCGAGACTGATGAATAATTAAAAAAGCTCTGATTCGGTTTACTCAGAGAATACAAAATCCAGTCTGAAATTGTTGTAGTGTTAGCTTTTCAGACTTATTCTTTCATAGATAGGTTGGTTGTATGACTCCACATTTCCTGTGTATCCAGAGGTAGTCATATTTTTAGCTCACCTGGCCAGATGCTAGGTAAGTTTATGGCATGGCCATATATCCATGAATTGCAATCCCGAGTCTGGATCAACATCAAAATTCAGTCTTGCGATATAACGTGTAATCAAAAGTCAAAAGTCAGCCGAAGAAAATATTACATGTTTATTCTCTTCATTATCATATTCGGAGATTGGGTGCAGACTGCATGTTTCAGAGATGCAGTTATTAACTTAAAATTATGAATATAAACACAGTGATTATATATTTAATAGTTAATATTCTTCAGAAACAGTCAGTTGGTACATGCATGAAAAAGAAAACTGGCCATTTAATCGAAAAAAGATAGTTCAAATACATGTGTATTCAATAACTGATCTTATAGAGTGTAATTCCATCGAAAATATGTATAAAGATATATTCTATTTAAATCCAAATATTTTATTTTTGGTACTACAATAACACTAACGTTGGAAACGTTGTATTTTCTACAGCATTCATCTTTGCTGATGACTGAATTTTGACTAACAACAAAATATCCCAAAACGAACATTAAGGGTTGCAAATAAGAAACTTGAATTTTAGCTTGAAAAATATTACAACCAAATTTTTTTCTCATGGATATTTACATACTACATGTATTTGAGATGAACTTAGTAACTGGTGTGAATTATCCTAAACACACTTTGGGAGCAAACGATTATATCTCATGGGTGAAGAGCAGTCTAAAAATCGCTTTGAGTCAAATTCAAAAAGACTGGAAATGATATATTAAAAAAGTCCTGTGTTGGTTGTTTCATAAGTTGACAACTATAAGTTTGCACTATTGTGAAGCAAACGCAGGACGTCTAGTAGTATGTTTGATTATGATAGCAATCGCCTGCACTCGTACCTATTCTAGTCAGTGTTAAGTTAGAGTACATTATAGTTACAACGACAAGTAGCATATGTATATCAAAATCATTGGAAGGTGATGATTTCAGTTTTGATTAAATTTAAGTCAAATAAAAAAATATTGATTCGGATTTAAGCATATGAATATAGAACATGATGACTTCAAAATTTACATAAACGGCATAATGTGGATATTTTTATATTTCTGGAGTCAACTTTTGGATGTGATATGAAGAGGGGGTGCTAAATATGTTTGACAATAACGAAAACTGCTGCAAACAAATGTTAATCAAAGCCAGTGAACTTTCTGGACACACGCAGCATATAGATTGGTGATACAGTGTATTGCTTTCCAAGGAAATGATTTATTTTCGTCTGCTGGTTGATTTATCACTTGATCATTGACTGACAACACAAATGTGGTTTTAATTTAATAACTTAATAAATCAGCACAAAATATTTGCAACAATCATTTCCCCTTAGAGAAGACATTGTTTGATGCATGCGTGTTTATCTCTGTTGATTGAAAGACATTAGTGGTATGTTGTTTAATTGCATTGAAAAACAATTTACTTTAAGAAGTCAGTCATATGCTTCACGTCCCTGTCCAGTACCCCCCGTACATGAACGACTTTGGGTCCTGATAGCAATGTCATCTGCATACACGAACTCGCGTTACTTTGTTAAAGGTAAGTGATTAATATATACATTGAATAAACTAGGCGAAAGAACAAACTCTTCTGGGAGTCCATTAGTCTGACGCCTCCAAAAACTGCAGCTCTCTAATGTGCACTCTAAAGCGATGGTCGCGAAGGAACGGTTTGATAGTCTCAAATATCCAGCGCGGCAATATCTGATTTTTTTGTGTCATATGTCGCTCCAGAAAATCAACCCCAGTTTTAAGGTTCCTCAAGTGCGATGGTCACCTCTGAAGCCTATTTGCTCAACAGTTATGATATTATCCAAGTCAGGACCAGTTATTGGGAAAACCAGGCATTTCAGTATTTTAAAAAAGATTGAAATCATGGCGATCGGGGTGATCGGCCGATAACTCACCTCACTGCGGAGATCTTTTCCAGATTTTGGGATCGCAATAATTTATGCCTGGCTCCACGTAATCGGCATACACTTTTCCCTAACAACTCGAATGTAAAATGCGGCAAGCCATTCCTATGCCTACAGGCCAAGATGCTTCAAGAACGCAAGCAGGATGTTTTGCTGATTTGATGCTGCATATCACCGTTTGAAGTTCTGTTGTAAATGCCTATGGAGTATTTTGATCTACTTTCTCTTTGCATCCAACAGCAGTGTTGTCTCCAATTATCTCCTACTTGACAACAGGGAGAGCTTGAACCGGTGGTTAATGAGCGGTGCCAAATCTCAATAATTATGATGCATGTATTTTGGAACATATGTTTATCAACCAGGTTTGAAAAACGAATATATGTGTACACACACACACACACACACACACACACACACACATATATATATATATATATATATATATATATATATATATATATATATATATATATATATATATATATATATATATATATGGGGGTGATATCAGACTTTAGTCGAGTTTGTTATAAGGCATATAGTTAGCTAATCAATTTTCTACATCATCTTATTAAGGCTTACGTATTGTGTTTTATCTTCTAGGCTAGACAGGCTCTTGCCCGTGGAGATGTCGCTAGTGCTCGAGAAAGTTCCGAATCTGCTCGGAAGTTGACCATGATCAGCATCATTGCAGGAGTTCTCTCCATTGTCGTTGTCTGCATCATTGTGGGTGTCTATGTCGGGATTGCTGTCAACAGTGTCCATAGGAGCAATCACTTTCGCAATGAAACAATGTTTTAAAATTAGTTCAGTGTATTACAGAAGCACAAGTTACTTTGAAAGGACCATATTAAAAATTCAGTGATTCGTTTCTTGAAAGGCCCTTGTGAAAGAGGCCGATTCTTTTATAAAGCCACCTTACCTATCACTAAAACAGTATAAATCAATCACTATGTCCCCCTCATGAGATGATACACATTCTATAAGGCCACATTGTGTGACCTTAAATGTGGATTCAGTTGTAATATTTAAATAAGCTCAGATATTCAGGTTTTTGTTGAAATATTTTACATAACAACGTTTATATTGAAATTTTATTTTATAAAACGTTTTTTATTTTAAAAAATCCCATAATACATAAACCTGATCTTTATTATAGAGATCAAGTGTATAATATATTTCAGCATGCTTAAAAATGATGTTTGTCATGGAGGTTAAATGTATATTATATTTCATCATACCTAAAAACTATGGAGATCAAGTGTTTAATATATTTAATCATACCTAAAAATGATGTTTGTCATGGAGATCAAGAGTATAATAAATCCCATCATACCTAATACTGATGCTTGTCATGGAGAAAAGTGTATAATAAATCCAATTGTAGAAATAGTTAAACAATTTCTAACTATTTAATTTTTATAATATACGCTGTTTTGTTTAGTGCTTCCTCATGTCTCAGGTGCAGATGGTGATCCAAGTAAATTTTCGACGAGTAAATGTTAGGCTTTGGTTAAAAATCGTGTGCATAAAAAATGAGCTGAGCAACCAATAAAACTTTATCGTGACTAACTGCAGAAAACATTTGATACATGGCTTGCTACGAGAAGTAACGTATATAAGTTGCATTTCGCTTGCAACAATGTGATGCAAGTGGCAGAAATCTTTGTGTTGGATCTGACTATTGCAACTGATCGGAGGCAAATTTCAGAATCGCTGTCATTTCAGTGGCCGATATTATAGAGATTGCAGGAACTAGTTCCAGGAGTTCTTCATAACCGCAAAGGACACGACTCGCATCTCATCGTGAAACAAGTAAAAGTATTGTGAAGGAAAATGACAAATAATCCAGAGAACTATTTGCATTTATCTCCGGGTGACCTGTGTTTCATCGACAGAACCACAATTCATAAATTCTTCACTAATGAAGCTAGTTAAATGTTCAAAAATATTTAGTTATATTGCAGACTAATAGCTGGTACCAAACTTAGTTTAATCAAGCGATAGGGATTTACTCATATCAGTACATTGCTTCGTATGAAACATTTGAGGAAATTAGGCGACGTCGATGCTTCTCATAAGAATACATTCACGCAGACAACATTTGGAATATATATATATATATATATATATATATATATATATATATATATATATATATATATATATATATATATATATATATATATATATATATATATATATATATATATATATAAATTTTAGCACAATCAAACTGCCGATGCCAGCTTTTCTCTAAAACACTCATACTTTCTGGTGAAAGTGGAGATAGTCATTGTATGCAGCGTGAAGCCCAGCGAGATATTCTAGATCATCTTCCAAAATATAGATTGTATTATTGTGAGAAGTTACAGCCTGAAAATGGATTGATAAGCTGTATCCGATTACAGAAACCAGTTGAACGGTATGGTCACTAGTTGAATTCACATTCGTTATTAAAGTTCTTCAACCCTCATAAAAAGGAGATAATGTAAGAGAATTAAACAAACTCAGTGTCCCATAAGTGACTCTGCAGCTAGCTATGTTGCTTTAAATTAGGTTAAACGTCTAATAATGTTGCGATTTACTTAGTCTCTTCCAAAAGAATATAATTCAGTTTGTCATCTTTTTGTATTTTTGAATTTATATAATTGTCTCATTTGTTTGTTGCTTGAGGAAAATATTTTCATACTGTTTCATTTCATCTAAACAATATGAAACAAATATTGATTTAGTACTAATTTGCTATCAATGCTTAATCTAATATTTTATTTTGTATTCCAGATTAGCTCATATTAGTTTTATTGCTTGTTCTACTTCATGATAATGACAGGAGCCATCAATTTGTAAAAAAGAGAAGGATGTCACAGATATTAATAGCTATAAATAAAAACAATTCACATTGTCAATCATATGTCGCTTGCATCAATACTATGCAATATTTATTATATCAAAATATGTTTTCAATATTTTTGGATACACAAGGTAATTGAGTATGTGGACCATATGTACATTATTGCATGCATTTGTACAACAAATAGTATATAATGGGTGAACAGAATGTCCCTAATAACAATCCTTGCTTTTATAACAATATGACTGATTCCTCGAAAAAAAGATTTCAGCAGTCGTATCTACTAGAATACACATGGGAGGTCTACCTTTTTCTTTCTTGCTTTCATTATAAGATTACGAAATATATGCAATGGACCCATAATGATGCTACACAGAACTCGTAAACGACGAAGCGAGGCGTGACAAACATGTGTCTGATCCTTCTTTCGTCTGATTAAGATTGAGGAAAACATGTTCGCAATTAGCAGGGAAAAAAATTTGAAATGAAACAAGCAAATCTAGGTTGTCTTTGCCGTCCCTGAGATGTCTAAGTGGTTGAGAAAATACATTCATTGCAATACAGTTAAAGCGAAACATGGCACCCAGATCAAGCGGCGGATCACGGACACTGCCTCACTCTGTTTTGAAATCTTCATACAAGTAGTTTACTAAGAAATCTTTACCGTGCAATACAAATTTGAATTTTCAGGTTGTTCACAAGATGCTAATAGCGTGCTAAGTAAATGATGCGAATAAAAGCATTTTGAACATGACAGAGATCAAAGTAAAAAGTCACCGACTAAGTTGTACTTGCCAAAGTTGCGAGAATATTCAGAAAACTTTCTAAAGTAATCAAGAAAAAGTTGTGAGACATACTATCATATCTGAAAAATACGCGGCAACGCTTTCTCGAGGAAAAAAGTTCTTTAGCATGAATAATTTTCGTTCGGATCGTCATGTCTTAAAAACAATAACGCTAAATGGAATAGGTCACTGCCGATGATTAGAAAAGGTTTATCTTGGACGATGGCATATATACGAGTGTTTATGGACATTTCATAAACAAGGTGATTGAAATGATATCACCAGATTAGTTTTACCAAATTGAACTTTGTATAACAAACAATACCCACACCAGCATTATTTACAACACTATACAAATAACTTCTATCACGAGTCATCATCATCATCATCATCATCGTCGTCGTTGTCATCATCATCATCATCATCATCATCATCATCATCATCATCATCATCATCATCATCATCATCATCAGTCCCATAGTATAGTAGACCGTTGGGGAACTGCATGAGACCGGACAGCCAACTTCCTCCATTCCTCTCGATTTTCCATCTTTTTCAGTGAGTCGCTCAGTGTCAAGTCTGTCTACTACCGAATATTGTCTTCCCACCTCTTTTTCTGCTTCCCTCTCTTTATTCTTCCTTGTAGAGTGCCTTGCAGGATTGCCTTGGCAAGTCCTAATAATCACGAGGCATGCCCATACAATTACAGTTTGTTTTTTCACTGTGGTCAGGAGGTATTCGTGAGGCTCAATGGCTTGTCTGATGCTTTGCCGTATTTCTTCATTAATGACAACGTCTTTGTATGAGACGAGGTGAATATTTCGCAAACATCTCATCTCTGTGGCCTGTATCCTTTTCTCTAAGTCAGCTGTTATGGTCCATGATTCACAGGCGTAGAGAAAAATGGTGATCACCTGTGAGTGCATCAGTCTGATCATTGAACTGAATGCCTTGTTCTTGTCGCTCCAGATTGGCTTCAGTTTTGTCAGCGCTGCTGTTGTCTGCGCAATCCTGGAGAGCAATTTAGTCTTCGATCCTTCATCTATTACAATTACCCCAAAATACCTGAAGCTATGGACTGTTTCTAGCTTCGTACCTTCGACCCAGATGTCAGTGATAATGCCCTTGGTGTTGTTGATCATCATTTTGGTCTTCTCTGCGTTGATTTCTATGCCGTTGGCTGTAGAGATTTTGTTTATGCTCTATACAAAGCTGGCTAGTTCTTGCTCATATCCTGCTAGCCAATCAATGCTGTCGGCGAAACGTAAGTTGGTGACTGTTCTCCCTCCGATGCTGACTGTCCCTTCATGTTTTTCAAGCATGTCAGCCATATTTCTCTCCAGAAACATGTTTAGTAATGTGTGAGAGAGCAGACAGCCTTGTCTGACTCCTACTGTCATTCTGAACCAGTCCCTTATGCTACCATTGAAGTTTACTGCACTTTTGGCCTTGTCATGGAGGTGCTCTATTACTATAACGATGATAGCATTCATGTTGTACAGTCTCATGGTCGCCCACAAAGCTGCATGTCATACCATGTCAAATGCCTTCCTGAAATCCACAAAAGACATGGTACAGGTCTTGCTGGTGTAGGACGTACTTCTCACACAGTATCATAAAGTTTAAGATCGGCTCTTTTGTGCTGCGTCCTGTTCTGAAACTTGTCTTTTCCTAGGCAATGATCTTTTCAGCCCGTGGCTTTAGTCTGTTCCGTATGACTTTGCTTGGATGGCTTATAAGACTGAATTACGATGGTTTTGACACTGTTGCAAGTTGCCTTTCTTGGGGAGGGTCATGATTAGTGATTAGATCCATGGCGATGGCCATACTCCTGTGTGCCATATCTTTTTGCAGATGTTTATGAAGGTGCTAATCATTGCTTCACCGCCTTCTTGGACCAGTTCTGCTGGCATGTTGTCCACTCCTGATGAATTCCTCTTTTTCAGCGATTTCACTGCTGCTTCTGCTTCTTCACGTAGGATAGGGTCGTTGTTCGTTGCTGGAAGGACGTTTAGAAAGTGTTGATCTATTGTGGCTCAGTGGTTGTAAAGTTCTGTGCAGTAGTCTGTCCATCTTTTCAAATAAAAAAGATTTTCGTCTGTGAGGCAGTTTCCGGCTATATCCTGTAAGGCAAAATTTAAAGTATATTTAATGTTGCACACTGGATAGTGCAGTTGTTTTCCACTACAACCATGGTACATTACACCTCTGTTTATACTTAGAGATCATATCTGTATTACTCTATCTTAAAGATGTTTGACTCTGACAACGAATTTTAAAAAAAAAACTTTCTATTTAAGATTACCCATATGATCTCATTCGCAATTATCAGGATGCGTTAATAACTCAGGATGCGTTAATAACTCAGGATGCGTTAATAACTCAGGATGCGTTAATAACTCAAGTGTTTTTGTTCAAAGCAGTTTACGCTTAATACCTTCTGGCATCATGATGTAACCGTTTTATTCGGATTTTTTGTAAGAATTTTATGACGACGAATAATATGCATGACAGCAAATCATGCAGATCCAAGCAGGATGTTCGTTCCAATCCATGCTATATAAGAAGATTTCTTTATCTAATTGCGAAATCACTCGCATTTTGTTTACAATCATTATATAAACATCACCAGCAGCAGCGGCAATAGCAGCAGTCAAAGTCACCATTTGTACATGACATCAATATATAAGCATCATTCATTTGCCACCAAATGCAATCATTTTATGTAAACGATAATATTTGCAAATCTAAATGGTTGTATGGTAAAGAAAGATAGGCTGTTTCACAGTGAGCGTTATTACAATGAACCCAGCAAAACTTTTTCCCAAAAAAATGTTCAGATAAAATTAGTTTATAAACCTGAGATATTACCGTTGCTAAAATCTCTTGAAAAAAAAATGATCAGTTTTGAGAATCTATCGTTATACTGACAACTCGTTCTTGGTCTATGCGCCTTCATAGTCTCTCATACAGAGTTAGAGGGAGACTAGGAAGACTATTTTTCTTTTTAATCTTTCTTATTTCTGACAGCTCGCCTGCCTTTAAAGACAGGATGAGTTCTCCAGGCTGCCATTGTATAATAAAATAAGGTCCCTAAATGAACGCTAAAATATGCCATCGCTTGGATATAAAATTTATAAGGTTTCTAGCTCAGAGACCCTATCACTTTAGAAGGCTTCTGGCTCAAAAACCTTAGGAGGTTTCACATTATTGACTTTGGTTCAGTCGACCAAATTGGTTTCTATGTCGTATTATAGACTTCATCGCCCATCATAAGTGTTTCAACTATAGGTATTAGAAATATTTCATAATCGTGATAGTAAAGACTGAACTTTATTCTACCGCTTACACAACGACCACATTCGAAGAAATATTTTATTTGTACTTTTTTAAGAGGATATTTTTTATCAATGAAATATAATTTCGATCGATCGAGGTCAATGGTAAGTTTAGTGTACTTTCTTGACTGATTGGATTATGAAAGTTATTAAATCACTTTGCTAATTCACGGTTTAATTTTTCGAGATAATTGAAATACTCGTTGTTATCAGATTTAATGAACGAAAGCTTCAGCGTGTCACGATTACCAAAACATATTCCTGATATTTCATTACAATTTAAATTGTCAACTTTTATCCGTCTATCGTTAGATATTTGAATTTGCTATTAATGCTATTTGTCACTGTCAAATTTTAAAACATTTATTTCTAAAGTTTAGATAAAATTTCATAACCTAGTTATCAAATATAATGTGAAGTATAAATCTGTCATCGCGACAGTTCCAAAGTGCAAAGGTATCTCCACCGATTTCGCAATAACATTTGTCCTCAAAATTACTTAACTCACGTTTGATAATAAAATCTGTTTCAAGTTCTTTATGATTTGTTCGAATATCCATTGATCTTAAAAAACCAAGGCCGCCTTCAACGCGTACTTGTTGTCATCAAATATATATATATATATATATATATATATATATATATATATATATATATATATATATATATGTGTGTGTGTGTGTGTGTGTGTGTGTGTGTTGTGTGATAATGTATACACGGCTACATTCCTTTGGGGATGCTCGGCAAGGGGAGAGGTTCCAAGGAGTCTGTAAAAACACAAGATGAATCCTTTCTACTGTTGAAGCAACGGAAAGTCAAGCTGCTTTATTTATATAATTGATTCAAAAGATATATAATGTTACATTAAAAAGGTACACTTCCAAAAACCTTTACATTGAAAATTACACAAAATGCATTATAATACTTTTCTTTCAAGTTTACCAACTTCATATATTTGTAGCTTTTCGTATTTTAGAATGTGTTACAAATAATAGATCTGAATCAAATTAATGATTATAAAATAGTTGCGATTAATGCAACAATCATTTTAAAGAAATATATTTTACTCATTTTGGGATAAAATACTAATTTAGAATAGATTACAAAACATTATCGTTATTCTTTATTCCTTAAAGATTATTTAAATATCCAAATTAAGTCTAAACACGAAGTCAGTAACGAATTTAATTTTTTTAACATTAGCATAAATACAATAAATATCAATTCTTAAAACAATTGTACAATCCATTATATGATAATATTAGAATAAAAAGAAAACTCATAAGAACATTGCAGTAAGGAACGTTAGAACAGAAATCTTTAATTTTCAAAAGTACTTATTCTCTAAGAATTTTTAGAGCATAAAAAGTCTAACCTGTAATAAATACAAGAGATCTCAACTAGTTGAAGCTGGAAGTCAGACTGATTGCTAGCTTCTTTTTGGGGCCTATTTATACTAGATCAAGACACCTCCTACCTAACCTTTTATGGTAACGTCTTTAGTTTTTTTTAGGTGAGTAGCCAGCATCACGCTCGTACTAGCGAGAACCGGTTTTATCTCTATAGAACTACTTATGTATTGCGTTTTTATTTTTGCCCTTGGTTAACACCCAAGCCCAAAGATGCTAAGTTGGTGTATATGTTAAGAATTTTTGCCACTGAATGTAAGCTTAGTGAGTTTATACGTGTATATTGCAGCAAAACTTGTACTAGTTTTAGAGGCAGATTTTTACCTATTTGTAAAGATTATTTGTTACGTAAATTTACACATACAAGAATGAGACTTGCTCTAGTTGTAAGGAAACAATCTTTATCAAGATAGAATTTAGCTCTATTAAATAAAGTTAATCTACATATCTTTAAATTGAAATTACTCCCAATATAGTTTAATGAAAATGAGTCCAAAAAAGAGTTAGTATTACTACAATTTAGAGGAATTTCTCATGTTATCATTTGTACCTAAATTTTCTCTCATAACACATACATACATACATACATACATACATACATACATACATACATACATACATACATACATACATACATACATACATACATACATACATACATACATACATACATACATACACACACACACACACACACACACACACACACACACATACATACATACATACATACATACATACATACATACATACATACATACATACATACATATATATATATATATATATATATATATATATATATATATATATATATATATATATATATTCTCTTTTCAGAGGAAAAGAAACCAAGAAAGAAATGGACGAAAGAAGAAAAAGGTGAAGTCTTAGCAGTATTTGAAACAAGTTTCCTAGCAGAGAGAGAGAGAGAGAGAGAGAGAGAGAGAGAGAGAGAGAGAGAGAGAGAGAGAGAGAGAGAGAGAGAGAGAGAGAGAGAGAGAGAGAGAGAGAGAGAGAGAGAGAGAGAGAGAGAGAGAGAGAGAGAGAGAGAGAGAGAGAGAGAGAGAGAGAGAGAGAGAGAGAAACTCGAAAGAAAAAGTGCCAGGATGTTTTGAGAAAATGTCTTTTGTTGGTTGGTAGAGGTTGGCGAAGTCTTGTTTTCATGTGAAGAATGAATGTGCTTGTAACAAGAAAACTTAAAAAGAGAGCATTTGTAACAAAGTGAACCTAATTTTCATCTTGTGAGGTTGTCTTTTTCAGCACTGTATCTAATATACTTGATGTGTGCTTACAAAACAAGCATGAAATTACAGAGTAACGAAATATTTTTCCAAGCCATGCAAATGTATCTAAAACTGCTAGCTCATGCAGGTTTAAATACCAGTATACCTTTAAAATTGCAGTGCTTCCTCGGGTGGTTTTCTTTAAATCGTGGCAATAAATGTTTGGTCAAAAAATGGAACAACAAACATGTCAAAACAAGGTGTTATTAAACGTTTCTATAACTGCCTGAAAATCGAATATATTCTATTGATGACGTACCGGTAATGAAGTTTGTTTAATTTTAAGGTACCGAAACAATGTGCTCTAATAACAATAATATTACAGTACATATTGTACTGTGTTTCTAGGAATTCAACAATGCTTGTCTTCTTGGTGTAGTGAAAATGCCATTTATTCAAGTAATTTAGATAAATATGAAACAGACTAAGTTTTCAAAATGTTCATATAATATCGAGATAATTTCTGATGTGTTGAAGAATAACTTACTGTATTTAGAAGCTATCAAATTCAATACCGTACAATAATATACTCAATACTATTATTTGGTAAAAATGTGATATTTCTCAAATTTTTCTCCAAGACTTTACAGTATTGATACATCGCAAACCGAAATAGAGTTGTTAGCTGATAAACATTTCAGATGGCTTTCATCAAATGTTGGGTAGTATTCTCTTTTATCGGGTAGAAAACTGGAGAAACACTTTATCGTTTAAAGTTATGAACATGGAGAAGCTCAATACGTCATTGTTTGTACTAACTTGCATATTCTTAAGTTTATTTTATGATGTATATAGAATACAAACATAACTTAGTCATATGAATTAATGCTTTTCTCATAAAATTCAAAGGACTACAATAAAGGGTCACACATCAATACCGAGTATTGATATTTAGATTTTAGATACGAGCCTTTGGAAATTGATAGCATTTACTTGAAACTAAACTTTGATATTTCCAGAATATTACGGATTTAGTTATACTTAATAAAAAGAAATATACCAGGTAAATGTTTGCTTGGCCTTCATTGGCTGCAGTGAAAGTGGTAATGCATTTTATTTCTATGTAGTTTAACATTGTTCTTTCTATTGTGTAAAATAAACAGGTTTGTTTCCATAATGGCTTTACTTGTGCATTACGTTTTAATAGATTAATACTGTAAAACCTCTCTTAAGCAGCCACCTCTGTGAAGTGAGACAAAAAGCCTCTGAAAACAAATGCTTGACTTACAGAGATTAATATCTTCTGGTTGATGGAAACCCTTAAACATTTAACAGTTGATAGATAGTACTCGCATTACGGAGGTGGCCTTTACGGTAGGTTCGACTATATTTAGGAATAAAAGGTAACCATAAACATGCCAAAGCAATTAGACTGTTTCTGTGAATACATTGTTTAAAGACATCAGTCTTAAAATGTTTGTATTTACATCTACTTAAAAGTGACGTCTGGGCAATCAAAGACAGGTGCTACTTTAACAGTTTAATGGACTGCGTGCGCGTACCACTATTACCAAAGTCATACTTTCTTGCAATTTTTAATACTACTGTACCACTGTGAATTAAACCATTTTAAAATCTAACAGAAAAACAACGAATGTTCTTTAATTTAAAAAAATTGGATCAATATATATATATATATATATATATATATATATATATATATATATATATATATATATATATATATATATATATATATATATATATATATATATATATACACACACACACAAAAAGAAGACCAATAATATTATTGATTCGAAAAAATAAATTGTATTTATAGTTCTCATAAGAAAGAGATTGAAATTTTACAATTAAGGACATTTTTTTTACCTAATCAGTTTTACTCTGGATCTCTGCAAAGATATGCCTTAGTATTATTCTATAACATCACGTACTTGCAATAAACACGAGTTAAAAGGCAGTTATATTGCATTTCATTGCGCTTAAATAGGCTATCAGATTGCACCCGTGTGTCGCGGTTTGGTCAGCGTAGTTTAGAATGTTTTTTTATACAGATTTTGAAATTTTTTATTTTGCAAAAACGTTTACTTTTGACCAGCTACGAGAAAGTAATCTAAACTGTGTTTTATCATGGATATATGCAAAGGAATGAAAATAACACGCGTGCAATTGTTATTTTGCGCTTGGTCTGCAAATCTGTTTCGTCAATAAAGCACTGATATTAGCATACTAGTCGGTGTTTCATCACGAACTCTAATCATATTTAGATTATTTCACTCCATACTGCACAGATTCACTAGACTTCTGAAACAAAATATCAGCATGTTCAAAACATTGTAAACACCGTTTACAAAATTAAATGTATGAACATGCAATGCCAAACACATAACTTCATATTTATTATAGGTATTTTGATACATACCTGCAGGGTGGTATGTATGCATTTATAGACGTATGAAGGTTTTAACAGAACATCAGCACAATACTGGCTATATGTGTAAAATACAACATGTTGAATTAGGTATCCTCTCGCACTAAATCATCGTATCATTTATGCAATTGCAACACCTAATCTGTTGATACATCAACATAGTGAGGTTTTATTAAGTGACATGTTTACATATCAACATTGCGAGGCCTTATCAGTGACATGTTCACACACCAACGTTTGAGAAGACTGCACAAACCAGGTGTGTATTCACTTATTTATAAAGCAATAAGTGTTAATCTTAGAATAATAATAAGTTCATAGTTCTTGCTATTTGGGACATTTTTAACAAGTCCATCAAGTAATGACTTCAAATAGTTTAATCAGGTCCTCCTAATGTATGCCTTACAACATAGCAAAAAAATTGTTTTACACACATTTTTTACCTGTTATCATATCATTCCAAGATTTTGGCCATGCCGATATGACTATAATTTATTATGATACACTCTCATGAATTTCCAAAATTTCAACATTTAAATATTTTCACATGTTACACCACATACATTAGGAGGAAGCATTAGGAGGATATACTCCTAATGTCGGTGGTCCTCCTAATGTTGGTGTGTAAACATGGGTTTTTCCTCCTAATGTAGGTAAACACACACACACACACACACACACACACACACACACACACACACACACACACACACTGTCATAATTTAAAAAATATTTTGTTTTAAAACGTTATTCTTTGAAAATTCAGAGTTTACTTAAAGTCAGGACTTGTGCACAAACCTGGAAACCTCATAATTTGATTCCGGAATCGAATTTCTAAATGGGAGTTTAGTAAGGTATTTTGCGTAGTTGTAATGGAATTTGGAGGGAACTTCGACTTAACGATTAGAGAATGAGTGTTGACATATCTTCAATTCTTAGTTTTTCTCTATAATCTTCTACATTTTTTTTAGTTTTATAAATGTTTATTATGTGTGAGAATTGTTAAACTTAATGTAATGATGAGACATGGCTGAACGAAGATCAAATCGGTATTATTAATTCCCGGTTCATTCTGCATTTCAGTTGTCTCCTTTGCTTCCATTGATTAAAGTCAAATATTGTAAATTTATAAATGAAAAAGTGGTTTCTTATTTGATTTTCATATGTGAACATTTATGCCCATTTACAAAGCATACAGAGATTATGGCTGGGTGGGTTGAAAAGGGTTATACGCCATCGAGACCCAAAAAAAAGATTTTTTTTGCGCGCAGTCGCTCACGAAATTTTCGAAAAATCGCTTCATTGCAGTCTGTGCAGCATCAAAGACATCTTTCGGTTGGAAATATATATATATATATATATATATATATATATATATATATATATATATATATATATATATATATATATATATATATATTTCAATTTTTTAAAAAATGAGAATAAATATGTGATTTAAATTTCTGACTAAAAACTTATCTCATGAGTTATTTTCTTTGTGAGCATAACTGGGATAGTTGTTTATTCATGGATCATCCTGAATAATGCAAACCAGTGTAGTGTATGACAGTTCAGTGAATAAGGAAGACGTGTTATAGAGACACTGCACTTTTTGTTTGGATAGAAAATCTGCAATTACATTTAATTCCTTCATATCAAAAGATTGAAATGGAATTCATTCAAAACATTCTATACTTTTGGACATGTAATAGTACATTTACAATTATTTTGAATTTAATTGAAGACTTTAAATTGTAGGGAAGTTAATTAAATATTGATTTTAATGAACTTTTTTGTTTTAGCTTTTATTCTGCTGCTTAGTTTAAGACCACAGAGCTTAAAATGCTATTTGTCTAAGCATTTCCTCAGCTGTAAACAAGTGGAATTTTTAAGTCCTGTTTTCTGATACTGGAAAATGATCCCATCTACCAGACATTGATTTCTCCCATAATATGTGAATATCAATGGCAGTTTCCAAAAATCTCGTTTTAAAAAAGAAATAACGATATATTACTAAGTTTTGATATTTTATTTCAACCCATATTGTCTTAATTTTTATAGACCAGTTAAAGTACACTGCCATAATTTCTGTCAAGTGTGGTATTGCATTGTATTCAGAATAGTATTATGATGAATACACTAAAATGAGGGAGAACTATATGAATGAATATCTGTATAGTATTTAGTTCTTGTGAATTTAATACCATTTTTCAGCCCACGATAGGCTATATATGGCGGTCAGCATTAATGGTGGAGGAAGAAGCAGGGAAATCACCGGAATGAACCACCGACCCACAAAAAGCTACTGGCAAGCTTTCTCACATATCTACATTCGCTGAATCCTGGACTCAAACCCACTCAGGGTCCCTTGTATAGTATTTAGTAAAGATTCATTAGTGCCAATAGTACTGAACAAACTTAAATAGTAAATCAGCAAAAATTTTGTGCAGGTGAAACTAACAATCTGTTTACAGTTTCGCTGCTGTCTGTGTAAACAATCTGTTTCATGACAGCATATTGTTTTCTTAAAAGTACATCAAGCTCTTAATGCAAGGACAACATATATAAGATTTTATAAATTCTACCAACTAGCCATGTAGCACCAATATGCCCAAATTTTGCCCATCATGGTTGTTGCAAGGTGAAACTAGGCAGAATAGTTGCCCATTATTTGTAATTTTATCCAAATAAGAATGTTGATTTAGAATTTCCCCTTTAACAACATCATCCTTCCTCCAATCCCTTCCACCTCTTTTCAGTTCAGGAAGATTTTGTTTTTTGTGTAATACTAAATTCTTTATCCTTTTCTGTTCAAAGGTGCATGTACATATAGCCATTTAAAACAAGTGTTTTTCTTTTGATTTTTGTGCTATTTCAGTGGCTATTTATGTTTGCAATTAAATTACATTTCAATCAAAAAGATTATTTCTGAAACTTCCTCACATAAAGTTTGAAGTCATTAGTAATTCTATACATTTCTACCTTGATCACAGGAAAATTATTATTTTCTAGGCATTTTTAGATTGCTGATAATAAAATGAAACAATATTTTTTTTCTATTTCATCCAGTTAATTGTTAGAATTAGACTTGTTCCTTCACAACTCACATGTTTTCAATAGCAAACTATGTATGTTACCGTCTTTTGACTAGACAAAGTTTATCAACAATTTTGCTGAATCAGACTAAGGAAATTTTTAAAAAAAATCATATATTTATTTCAATTGTGTATTAAAAAGTCTGTTTAAAGCAACTGTTTTTACCATTTTATATGTTGGCCTCTCTTCACTCCTGTTTTGCACCAATTCATCTTATTCTGTCAGGGAATAGAATTCCCTTCACCTTAAGATTGCAGTGCAGCACACACACACACACATACATACAGAGCCATATATATTTCTTGTCAAAATGCACTTGAACTAAACAGATGATCAAGGAAAAAATGCAATACAAACAAATCACAATCAGAATGTATAACTAGCATATTTCTTCTTCCATAGCATGAGTGACCTCAGAAAATGTTTGTTACTGATTTATGGTCTTATAATTTAAGATGATTGGCTCATTTTGATTCCTTCATTTGCTTGAATGAAAAATAAAATTTGTGTACATTTTTATGGATTGGATTATTTTGAACATGTTTTTCTGACATCAATTGCACCATTTTGTAACAATTGACAAATGTATTTCTTTTTTAATTCATTGTATCTTTTTTCATTTTTTATAGAGCAAAGAAGTCAGTAGACTACTCAAAGTTTGGTGATGGAGATGACATTGATGGTAATGTTTAGTTTGTATTTACAACTAAATGTTTCATTTTTAAATGTTTGCAGTTTGTAATTGTTATGGCCTTGTGTCCCAAATTGCAGGAACCCAGTTCTCATTATCTTTTTGACATTTCTATCTGTTCATTTACACTTTGGTACCCTAATAGCTAAGTAACTATTTTTTTTTTTTAATTGTACCTTTCATTGGTCAGTTCATTGTGTTTCTGCATGTGCTATGAGGGTTTTGTAAAATTTGACAAAGTTATGTCCCTTTGTGTAGCCATAGTCTTTTAGCGTGGCTGAATCAGATTATGCTATACAATACTGGCTCATTGCATCAATTTAACAGGACAAATATGCTAGAGTTGAAAACATTACATGGCTACAAAGTTATTATTTGCTGAAAAATACCACGATTCCATACAATGCCAAGTTTTTCCAAGTTTTGAAGAGACAACAGATCACATGATCCCGTGATGCAATACTAGCCAGTCCTCGAATACAAAATAACATCGCAAGCAAAACAGACAGAGGAGACATGATTTGGGTTGCACATTTCAAAACTTGAATCTTCTTCTGAAATCTGCTCATAACTATATCTGTTGAACTGTGAGTTAACAATGTTTTTTTAAGACCTGAAAGCAGAAAAGGTACAACAGTATGATAGTGCTCATATTTCATATTTTGGATTTTTAAAAAAGCAATGTAATTGTAAAATAAATACTTATGCATTGTGTGCTGTGTAAAAATGTGATAACGATTAAGTGATGGTGCCCAATGTGAAAACTAAAAATTTACCTCAATGCAATTAATTCTTTTAAGAAGAATGAGTATCAGTCAATAAGGACTAATATCTTGAAAATTTACATCCAACACGGAAACAATGAGAGATAATACTGACTTCTGGGCAAAGAGACTAGAACGGGGACCTACTTGTGTGTGAAACAATATTCATAACTGTGGATGGGTAAAAGGCATTGAGAACAGCTTTTATCAGTCATAACTTAAGCATTAGTTTTTTTTAAAAAAAATGCTACAAATAAATCTGCAAAGCAGAAATCGTAAGTAATGAAATTAAACGTTAAGCATCCTTCTGATGATTCAGTTACAGTGTATTTTTTACATGCAGGCTACAGTTAGCGTATTGACAAATTTGATAATATATATATATCTGGTATAATAGTTTATATACAAATATTTGTCAGTGCTCAAAGAAAACTTTTTAGGCATAGGCCCTGACTGAAATTCCACAAGACCAGAGTTCATACCTGTCAACTCTCAAGCCAGGAGAAAAACTTCTCAATTTTGGGGTTATTTTTATACCTGCATTCTGATCTAGTAATATCTCCCGATTTTTCAGAGAACTCCAGATTATTACGTTATGTCAGTCAATTTCATTTCTTAGAAGAAAAACAAAACCAAACCATACATAAATAGATATAGTGTATGCAATCCACAGATGCTGTATTTTATTTTATCCCTTGTGTAGTGATGGAAAATGTTGGGTTTAGGCATAAGATAAACAAGCTACAGCTCAGTTTGAAGGGGTCTCAAATTTATTTTATACCAAATAGGACCTCTACAGTTTCCCATAGTTTAGTGCCTCCGACATTGGATGAAATAATATCAGATTTTATTTCTTCAGTAAAGAGAATGGTAAGATGATTAAACATTGCTAACATAAATTTAAAATATTTTGAAACCCACTACAACAGTACTGTAATAAAAAAAAATAAAAATTTAAAATTGTCCCCAATTAGCGGAAATAAGGTGGGACATCAAAGGCAAAGGTGTGAAAAACAGTTGCCACCTGTACATTAACTTGTGACTGCAGATTTGAACTGTTAAAATAACTTACAACAAAATAAGGAATCATTTATTTGCCAATTAATTGCTGATGCTTACATACACACACTCAAACATGGTATCATTGAAGTATGTCGGAAGGGCAGTCCTTTTCACAGGATAAATACAAGGACATGGATTGACTGGTAATTAGTCACACTGGCTTTATTGCCTGTGTACTTAAGTATATCTATTTTGCAGTTTAGCCACAGCTGACCAGAATATGAAAAAAGGGGATTGTCCTGGGGATAATAAGGCGTATCACAGGGAGAAATGGCACATTCCATGCTCGCACATTGGGGCAAGAGGGTGGAGTTCAATAGGCTTCTCTTCCCAATTTCTATTGTCAGCCAGTTTATACCTAACTCTTTTATTTTAATCTCATCTATTTAAACTGCTCAAGGGATATCTTTATATCAGTTCTAATCATTATAGATTGCCATTTATACATACTACATGTAACAGGCATAGACTGAAAGGTTTTTTTGTTGTTTTTTTGTAAAATTTTTAAAATTACTGAAAATTGTGTTTTCTTGAAACCTGACTGTGTCAGGGGTTTAGAATCTTATTGTTAGCAAAGTTTCCATCTGATTAAAATCAGATCTCAATTTCTCCTAAGAAAGTGGGTAATTGTATTTTCAAGATGATGACACATATGCACAATCTAAAATCACCATTTCATCAGTGTGATCAAACTTTTCTAAGGCAAACTATTTTTTACAAGCCCAACAGGCACCTCACTTTAAATACAAGGGAGGATCCGAACTAAAATTAGAGAGATCATGGGTGTCAGGTTATCAGATTTTTTTACCACTGCTGGTGTAGATAATTGACATCATGAAAGTAACTGAATAGGTGCAGAAATTTTGCATACAAGGTCACGGAAATTCATCTCCTTTGCAGATGATACTTCAGAATAAGGTTTTCTTTTATAGTGCTTTTATTATTATTCTATATTTCCAATGATTTCAGGTCTCCTTTAAGAATATTTTTTTTTGAAGTAGAAAATATTTTGAGTTCTATCTATATTATTATCACATTTATGTTTATAAACTATCATATCTATAGTCAGTGTATTTTGGCAATATGACTTAAAAAGAGAACAACAGAATACATTGTAATGAATTTTAATTGAAAAACTAGATTACAGTAATATAATTGCAAGTTAGTACAAATGTTTAATAAACTACCTTTAATCAAGAATTTTTTTTTCTTTTTACTTTCTGAAAAGTTCATTATAAAATGGCATTTGAAAAGATTTCTGAACTTGTTTGAAACGACCCCTGCTTCATCTGCATGACCGAAAATGCACAGGGCTTTCAGCTCATACTGTTTGTCCTAATTTCTTTGTTGCCAATAAAACTTTACCATAACTGTTCATAGAAAACACACTAAACAATTAAAGTCAGTATATGAATAAACTAAGCCCTGTTTTCAACCAAATTGACAAAGCCAACTTGCAAATGCATATGTTTTTAGACAGAGGGGGTTTTCTTAATATAATAGTCCATTGATACAATTGCATATGTAATATTTTATATTTTGTCTGTGTACTTGGTGTAATATTGGTTAAATAGTATTTGCTGCTTTTCTGTTTTGTAGTTTTTTTTTCATGTTTTCACAAAATTTAGTATTATTATCCTAATATATTTGCACAGTGGTTTATGAAACAATAAAATTTAATAAAAACTGAAATTCCCAGAACAGCGATGTCCACATTTATTGTTCCAAACAGGTCTTTTTTATCAAGAAGATAATGTGCATGAGGCAGTGAAAATATTCATGTTACCAATCAAATTCATAAAACGAAAATTACTATTTCCATTAATTTAAGTTTTGAAACACAAGCTTGCATGCTTTTGTGTATAAAAGGATAACTTACAGAGGTCAGGCAGTAATAGTTGCTAACTTACTTAGGAAAGAGTTACAGTATTGATTATTCAGCCATCAAAACATATGTCTGTGAATGTGCAAGAATGTGTTTGTTGGTGTAAGTGATATCAAACCAACTATTTGATGGCTTGAAGTGTACATTTTACATTAAGCTATATATAATGTAGCACTAAAACTAAACTGGCCAAGGTGAGGGAGCATTGTTCCTCTAAAAAATATCACAAAGCGAAGTCAGAAGAAGGTGAAGTATACACTTTTTAGGTGACTGTTGTCACCTACTTTGCCTGGTAATACACATGTGGTCTGAACAGTTAATATCAAGCGGTTTCCTTTCTTTTATTATAATTGAAAATTTTTCAAATGTTTCATCACCTGTTTAATATAAACAAGGCTTCATTACCATTTTTAGTTTAGATCAAAAAATTGTCTGAGGCACCCATATATAAAAGACACAGGTTTCGACTATTTGTGTAAGACAAAATTACATAAGACACATGCAGCCTATCCATCTGTAGCATTGAGCAATTAATATCCAGTGGTTTCCTTTCCTTTATCATAAATAAAAATTTGTCAAATGTTTCATCCCCTGTTGAAGGTAAACAAGGCTTCATGGGTAAAGTACCTGGTATCTAGATTCTAGAAACAATAAAGGACAGATGTAAAGGCCGATTTATTGATCTGTTTGACCAAGTATTCAGCAAGTGGGATTAGTACCATACATAAACCAATAACTGCCCAATGTATGTGGTTAGCATATATAAACATGGGAATAGTCTCTTGTTACTGGTATATATAAATGAGAGATCAATTTGCTTAGCATTTTTAAAAATTTTAAATTTGTCACAATGCTGAAGCGAAAATCATATACGGCCGACTTTAAATTAGACATCAAGTTTACCATGGAGCGTGGCAACAGAGCTGCTGGAAGAGAATTTGCCTGCAGCAAGAAAAATGTACGTGATTGGAGGTTGGATGAAGAGGAGATTAAAAAGATGAATTCAAGGAAACGAGCTCGTAGAGGTATAAATGCAAGATGGCCAAACTTGGAAGAAAATCTAGCCAACTGGGTGCATTTGCAACGTGACACCATGTTGTTTCAACAATAGCGATCAAATTGAAGGCTCAGATTATTGCTAAAGTAATTAAGATCACAGACTTTGGAGGCAGTTTCAACTGGGTTTTCAAGTTCATGAAACGGAACAATCTTGTAATCTGGTCACATACAACTGTTGGACAGAAGCTTCCGGACGATTGGGAGAATAAATTGGATGTTTTCCATACCTTTGTTTAGAAGGAAATAAGTGAACTGAAGTTGGCAGATAATTACATTATCAGTATGGATGAGATTCCAATGTCATTCGAGATTCCAGCTACTAGATCAGTGATAGATAAAGGAGTGAAGATAGTCGCGATTGATACCACCATACATGAACAAACCAACTTCACTGCTGCAGGAGGAAAATTTAAACCCATGATGGTTATCTTTAAAAGGATAACCATGCCAAGAGAAACGTTGCCAGATGGAGTCGTTGTTTGCAACAAAAAGAGCTGGATGAACCCAGAGGTGATCCATACCTGGACTAACAAATGCTTCAAAACAAGAAGAGGCGGATTTTTCATAAAGAAATTGCTTCTGATTTTTGATGTAATGGCCACCCATAAGGAGACAACTGTGCAGAAGCACATCAACAATGCTGGAGCCCACATAGCCTTTATCCCATGTGGACTGACTTGCAAGCTACAGCCCTTGGATGTTGCCATCAGTCACCGATTTAAGACTTTTGTTTGTGAGGAATGGGATCAAAGGATGACTAGAGGTAAACACACCTTCATGCCAACGGGTCGAAAATGTGCTACATATGTAGAGGTATGTAATTGGGTTATTCAGGCATGGGAGAAAGTGAAAATTACGACAATCACCAATGGCTTCAGAAAGTGGTATAATTCCCGAGTTGGGTAGCTATATCAGTTCTTCGGATGACAACGATGCTGCATCTGATACTGCTGACACCAATGAGGATCAGTTCACATCAGTTATTGAATTATTCCACAACGATGACAGTGAATTTGATTTAAATTTCAGTGGGTTTGAAGCTGAAACTGATGACAATGAAAATGAAGATGAATAGAACAATATGGTACATTGATTTTTGGTTAAATTAAATACTATTTAATAACAGTTTATTATATTGTGTTTAATAAAAAAAATTAAATATATGGTATAACTGATTTTCGTATTTAAGTCCAATAATGAACAAATTCTTGTCTTGTTTTCGAACTATTTAGTTAAGTCTTGTTTTCGAACTCAACCACCAAAGATACAAAAACTTTAAGTATCTTTGAACCCAATTGGATGTATAGGTAATATAGCAGACATAGTTATTGCTATGATAGTTAATAACAATAATCAAAACTATTTAAACATACTATATTATATAAATTTAAAACATTTACTCCGACTAAATTTTGATCTGCAATAATTATGGTATACAAAACATTGAAATGAAAGGATTTTAAATTTGAAGTGGCCCGCATTGGATTGGTACACGTATCTACTGAACACTTACCCAATTGTTTTTACAACTAGGAATGAAAATCGTGAAACGTGAATATCGACCTTAATGATCATGTTACTATATTTTCATGCATATAAGACAAACCTATTATAAGACAAACCCATATATAAAATGCGGGGTTGGACAATGTGTGTAAAAAGTATTTTATATAAGACACACCCATATTTAAGATGCACCCTGGGTGCTGGGTACATAAAACTTTGTATAAGACACGACTTATATACGTGAAAATACAGTACAGGTATTATATGTCATATAAAGACACCTTTGAATGATATCAGTCAATGTCAGAGCTTCTGAAAACCTTTTATTGCATCTGTATTCTCACTTCAGATGATTTTAGGGACAGCACTCCTCCACCCAGTAAAAAGCAGAAGATTTCAAGCAAAGAGAAGAATGAGAAGAAGAAAGACTCATCTTCAACAGCCAATGACAACAAAAAGAGAGTAAACAGCCGGTAGGAAAGTCTATGATAAATTGTTTCAATTTCCCAAGACATTATCTGATCAGAAGGATCTTATGCACTATCTGATAAAACCTGTCCTCCAAGTAAACAAATAGATACTTTTTTTGGTTTTATTTAACAATAACAATGCTAAAAAAAACTCCAACTTGGAAGTCAGATGATAGTGATCTCCTCATGAATAGAGGGGCCTGCACTATATACTGTAATTTGACAGTTCCTACCTTCACATATATCTGGTTCATGCTCTGTCTGGAAAGGCCTTGCAGACGCCTTCCATTTTGTGCCTTATGAGTTTTCTTATGACAGGGAAGTATACTCAGTCATTTTTTATAAGGAGTGTAGTGCAAGCTTTTTTTTATTGTCCTAAAACTTGTTTCCTACAAGTTTGTTTCCCCATATTCTAGAGTTTGAATAAGTCTGTATTGGCCATCAGTAACTGACACAGACAAGGGTATTTAGTAAGTTTTAATAATGTTAGTCAAAATTTACATCTGCCATGAATATTTGTACAGATTTCAAATTTTTTACATTGATCTGAATTTAAATAGATGTGGCTTTTCAGTTAAATGTAAAACAGAATATTATGCTTATATTGCAGAACATCTTTCCTAGAACTGAAGATACATTTACCATTGTTTTTTATGTGTGGTGTGTTTGTCTGGTTCTATATATTGCAAACAGTACTTGGAGCTAAATATACCATTAGCATGTCAAGGATTGGGAACCAGATTGTTACAGAGGTCAAAATTTACACAAGTACCAGCTTCATGCCTACATACTGTATGAGATGCAAATGATTGGACTTTGTGAAAAAAAAACTTTTTACAAATAAGAAATAAGAACTGTAATATGATTGACATTTGCTGCTAAACAATTAACACTATATTGAGAAATATGGAGAATGAGGATGAACAAAATTATGACACAAATTGCCATTTAAACTGGAACCCAATTTTCTGGCATCACATAGATGGAAGGTAAGGTCTTATTCTCTCAGGATATTGATTATTTTGCTTGTAGGATACAAAGTTGTGTATTACTGCTACTGCTGGTTTGATGAATTTTTTTCCATCCCCATTGCCTCATTGTAGACAAACATTTTGCACCTCAGTTGTCAGTTTTATCATTAATAACGTCATCTTATTTTTGTATATGGCGATATCGGAAACGCCTAATTACATGTATTTGGACACAAATTTCTGGTTTGGGATGCAGAAAATCACCCACACAAGAGTCCTCCATACACGCGTTTTTGTGGCAAAATAAATATTTTCTAATCACTTTGAAAACTGAAGCAATGCTTTTATTTTAGTTTGTTGCTGACTTCTTTGATCAAAGGTCGCAGACTTGCATTGATGAAGGTGCATGTGTTACTGATAGTGTGGCTTAAGGCTCCCTTTGAAGGACAAAACTAACACCCATTTTTGGCAACATCAACTGAATTGTAGAACATTGACACAATTTTTTAAAAAGTTTCCTTAGTATATATTGGTGCTTCAGAGGTAATCGGTTTTCATCGATGTTGCAGCAAAACTTTTTTCTGTATTTTTATGGGTTTTTTTAAAATATCTGTAATGTGTATTCATTTCATGTTTCTGCCATCAGAGGTGGTTGATTTTATTTTTATCAGCCAAAAATGTTGTAGCCAGAAATATGGCCAGAAAGTAGATTTTGTCGCCAATATGTAAAACAATTGCAATTTGCAACATTGGTAAAGCCCAGCACAACCACTGTTATTGATTTCATTTCCAGTTGTTGCCATATACATATTGTTTTCGAACTCAGAATCAATTGACTTGGACAAAATGCTGTTTGCAAATTTAGTCAAGTGTTTAGTAGTTAAATGGAAAAAATGATGAAGATTTCAATGATATTCAGAACTGTGCTAAAGTTGCTATAACTGATAGTTTGAATGTGACTGTAGCCAAGTGTAAGAAAGTACGCGATTTCTGGCTTAGTTCAGACTGCAACTTTTGCTGGTGGGACTACTGTTTTTACCAAATTAGGAGTTCTGGAATCCTAGTTTTAAAATCCTAGCAAGGCCTCTGGTGTATATATGGTAAATAGTACTTATTCTGTATCTTAATATTTTACCTTGATGCATTTAAGTAAATGATTGTTTATTCTGAGCAATTAGACAATTTATGCAGTTTTCTCTGGCATTTATTCAATTTCTTACTGTCCACTTCCTGATAAGTCTAGCATATTGCTTTCCTGATTTTACCTTTGTATTTGTTATCTTTAATTACAGAAAACAATAAGCAAGATTAGATATTGGGCACAGAATAGGTTTAAGGTTGGTGAAGGTAATCTCTCCAAATGAATTGTATGTAGATGTGGAGTATGTAAAAGATATAAAGCTTTAAGATAATCACCTTACCAGCATTACCTGTATGTGGATGTGTGTGGCATGTAAAAGGTTTAATTAAGCATGGGAAAATGATCACCACACCTGCATTTCCAGTATGGAATGGTAATCAGACCATGTATGAATGCACTCATTTGATGATGGACTTTATGGTGTTTTATTCAGTCTGAAAGCCAGATTACCCCCACTCCCATTCTGCAAGTAACAAGAATAACAGTTTAAAGGGGGCAGGACATGCAAAAGATATAAAATATACCTATGTGATTTATATAATAGTGCATGATATTTACATAAAACACCATAGTAAATTAATGAGTTTTATCTTTGTATCAAAATGTACCATGGGTTCCTTTCCATATGAAACACCATTCAGCACAGTCTATATTTAGAATTGGTAGTCACCAAAAATTAGCCATTGCCATTGCTTATGTAAATGTGCCAAGAGAGCTGTTGAAAATGCTATCACATGACTTGGACATACTGTTAGTTGCCATACATAGCACTTATAAAGTGTTATAACTCGTGAAGCAGAAAACTTTTTTTTTGATGGATTACTTAACACTCAAGCAGTGGAGGAAAATATACATGTCTTTCTAGTAACATTGACACCTGGAGCAAATGCACTTCTTGTTCTCGGATGACAATGACAAAAGCAGGTTTATCAGATCAGTTTGGCTTGAGTTAGAAATTTATTGGATCGGCCAAGCTTGAGTTGGAGGTTTATCAGATCAGCCAAGCTTGAGTCAGAGGTTTATCAGATCCGACAAGCTTGAGTTGAAGAAAATACAAATGAATTTGAAGTAAAGCTGGAGGACGAAATCAGTTTTCCTACAGATTTGGCCACAGTATTGGAGTTGTCATTTTTTCTTCATCTTATGTATATTTAATTTAATTTTTTGTTATTTTTAAATTTTTTAATTCTATTACATGCTATAATTAACTTTGTTTACTGGATTTGATATTGTCCTGAACTGAGTTTAGTTCTGTTTGACCTGATATTTTCTTTTTTATTTCATTGATAAAGAACTAATAATAGAAACATTGTATCTAGTTCTTGACATCATTTCGAAATCAATGACAAAACTTTTTTAAATTTATTTTGTATCTTTCTCAGAGTAAGAATAATTAAGTCAGGTCATACCAGGACTACATGACAAGTAGTATACAAACTTGTTTTTTTTCTTCCCAGAAGAATGAACTTTTGATTCTCATTTGGGAATCTGTGTTGCTTCTTAACTAGTGTAAAACTTTTGTTTTTATAAAGGTGTATTCAGTTGGGCTTCAAACAATTGACAGATTTTATTATGTTGTGACTAGTTTGGGTTGAATTTTTATTTTCTTCAATTGTTGAATTCAAGTGATTATTTTCCCGGGAAATATGAAAGTGCTCAAACAAAATTCATGGATAAAGACATTTATTGGAATTTATACTGAATTCAAAACTGGAATATTTTCTGTGATTCAGGAAGAGACAAATGATATAGCAGCACTTCACTGACCACAACAGATGTCAGCAGCACCTATTTCGGATTTCATCAGGACTCATTTTCATTCAGAAGTTTTTATTACTAGGACTTCCATTTTTAATTCTTGGATTATATTTGGATTTAATTTTTAAAACTATAAGCTCTTTTTCATTAATTTTTCACTTTGTATATTTAGAGAAATTAATTATTTAAAAATTTTACAAAGTTTGTTGGGCCCTGAGTGGCCAAGAGGTCTAAAGCGCTGACTGTTACAAATCACTGCCGTCTTACCTCTGTCTGTGTTAGTTCGAGTCAAGACTCGGCTAACATGGGTAAGTGAGAAAGCCTGCCAGTAGCTTCTCGTGGGTCGTGGTTCTTCCCAGGGTTTTCCAGGGTTCTTCCTCCACCATTAATACTGGCAGCCATGTATAGCCTATCTTTTGCTGAATGGCATTAAACCCTATAACAACAACAAAGATTGTTTTCACTCTTTTTTGTTACTTATTACAAAAACATAGACTTGTAACAGAATATTGTGATCATGTCCTGGAATCTTGCTAAAATAATTCAGAAAACTTTGTTGTTTTTTTTAAAAATTTAAATACCCCTAGTTTCTGCTTTGGTTTCTGTCAGTAAATCTATATCTGATATAAAAGAAATGGAATTAAAATACAAGATGGAATTAGAGTTAAGAAAGCTTGAAGAAGGGAGGAAATCAAATTATGCTGGAGAAAGAGGAGAGAGAGAAACAAATGCAGTTGAAATTGGAGAAAGAGGAGAAACAAATGCAATTACAGAAGAAAAGAAACATGCTATTGGTAAAAGCAGAGATATAGAAACAAATGCAAATAGAACTAAAAAGAGAAAGAGAAGGAAGAGAGTGAGTATCAGTTTAGATTAAGAGAATTAGAGCTGGCAAGTTAAAAGCACATTCCCACTTTACATTCATATTCAAGTTTCGATGTTACTAAGAATATTAGGTCAGTGCTGTCTTTTACAAAAAACGATGTAGTCAAAAATTTTTCTCATTTAAAAAAAATTATTGAAAATTTGAAATGGCTAAGGGAGCATTGGACTCTATTAGTACAATGTGTACTTACTGGCAAAGCTAGTGATGTTTACAATTCACTGTCACTATAAGACAAGTATTCCTTAAATCTTTTGTAGTCAAGTTTTCCACTAAGCAGTCTTCTGGTAAAAAAAAATAATATTTCAGCCTAATACAAACCCTTCTAAATTTCAATCTGGCTCCACTTTTAGAAATCAAGCTTCTGCTAAGCTTGATCAGAAATCCTTATCTATTTCTAGATGGGACACATTATTTTTGATTGCTGCAAATTGAAAAACAAGCATTAGAAAATCAAGACAGAACTAATATAAAAGTTTCATTTTATTATGGGGAATTATGAACCATCTATGTCAAAGGATTTTATATCACTCTTGGGTGAATCAGCCAATCCCATCCCAATTAACATTTAAAGGGACACAGGAGCTGCTTGGAATCTTTTATTATCAGATACTTTGTCATTTTCTGAGAAGTCTTTTTCTAATGAGGGTGTTCTTATTCAGGGAGTAGAGTGCAGCTTTGTTAACGCTCTTTTCCATTATGTAAATTTGTCATCATACTTAGTCTCAGGATCCGTGACTGTTGGAACAGTGCCCCATTGAGGGCATTCATTATTACTAGGCAATGATTTAGCTGGAGACAAGGTTGTAGTTAATCCAATGGTAACTCACAAGCCTTATTTGGATCAGAAAGTCAATCCTATTGAAAAAGAATTCAGATTTATACCCAGCTTATGCAGTTACTAGAGCTATGGCAAAGAAAGCTCTTAAAAATGATGTTGATCAGGAAATTATTCCTTTAAGTGGCACATGTATTGGTCAGGCTTTTGATGAGGTCACTTTCACTCAGTTTAGACTTCTCAAAAGGTATTGATCACAGTGATCCACTTTTAATTACTCATTCTCTTTATTCTAATCAGGGTTACAAACAACAATCACTTGTTTTTGAACTGGAAAAAGATCCTGATTACTCCTGTTTCTTTTAGAGAGCCATTAGTGAAACTGAAGCCCCTAAAGTACCTGTTTGTTATTTTATTAAAAATGGAATTATTATGTAACAATGAAGACCTCCTGAGGTACCAGCTAGTGATGAGTGGTCAGTGAACTATCAAATTGTATTTCCTGTAGGGGCTTTAGAAAGATTTCATCAGACTTTGAAAAATATGATTCAGTTATATTGTTTTGATATGTGTAAAGATTGGGATGAAGGCATACATTTACTATTGTTTGCTTTCTGGAATCAGGTCAAGAATCTTTAGGATTCAGTCCTTTTGAACTATTTTATGGACATACTGCATGTGGACCATTGAAGATGTTGAAAGAGAAACTTCTTTCACATAACAATACTGTAATCAATATTCTTGATTATGCTTCAATTTTAAGTGCAAGTTGTCAAAAGCTTGTGAGTTTGCTAGAGTTAATTTGCACTCTGCTCCATCAAAAATAAAATTAAAGTATGATGAAAATACAAGAAAAAGGAGTTTTCAGCCAGGTGATAGAGTTCTGGTTCTCTTGTCCATACCACAAAATCTTCTTCAGGCCAAGTATATTATGGTTCCTACACAGTTGAAAAGAAAGTAAATGATTTAAATTACATCATAAATATTCCTGGGAGGCAAAAACAAAAACAACTTTGCCATACAAACTTGTTAAAGGAGTATGTTGAGAGAGATAGCCAGGTTAATCATGCAATTAATTTAGTTGTTCCTGTCCCACTCATTGAGGATTTAACCCATTACCTCATACAAATACCTTTGGATGCCTCTACTCCTTTCCCATGTAAGCATCTTTTGACGCCTCTACACTAATTCACTTGTGAGCGTCTTTGAAGCCTCTACACCATTTTCGTAGAAGCGCCTTTTGATGCCTGCTGTAAACACAAGCCATTTTGAATGGGTTTTCATAGCACCACCTTCGGGGAAAACCCCCGATTAGATACTACATTCATTGGTGTGAATGACCATTACGTCAGATGATGTGGTCACTGTTTATGCTCAGATCGAAATATGCTATTTGAAATAACTGGTCGTATTCTCCACTCTCCAAAATGGAGGTAGCAGATTTTGTTCAGTACTTGAGTTTTCACGACCTCTGAAAGCTTCAATAACTTTTGTAAAGGCTCTGATGCAGATGTAGGAAGCCATTAGTTTTTACAAATTCAGCTTATTTAATGATGTAGACGCAGACAAAGATCTTGTGAATTTTGAGTATGAGAAATGGAGCTACAGTTGTTCACGTGGCTTAACTCACTTGTCGGTGAACAAATTCTATCAAGATTTTAAAGCACATAAAAAATTCTTCTGTAAAATATAATTATACAGCTGTAATGATCAGATTTTACAATGAAATCTTTCCATACATAATACATGTATACCAAAAAAGTTTAATTGTTAAAATTGCTGTTAAACGTAACATACACTTTACCACTTAACAGGCCTATGTGTATGGAGTAAACTAGATAGCAGTTGTTGTATTTATAGCGCACTGCTACATGAAAATCAAAGGGCTAAAAAGGAATACTTGAAAAAGAAATTTATTATTTGCTGGAAAATGGTTTCATAGAACTGAATAAAGTGACTGGAGTTCACCATGTATACTTGTTCCAAAAACAGATAAAACTTTCTGTATAGAAAGGTGAATAGTGTGACTAAAACAGATTAATTTCCGTTATCTAGAATCAATGACTGCATTAATAAAATTGGAAATGAAAAGTATGTCACCAAATTTGACCTTCTGCAAATTCTACTGATGGAAAGGGCAAAGGAAATTTTGCCATTTTTGACTTCAGATGGACTTTATCAATATAAAGTGATACCATTTGGGATGAAAGATTCACCAAGTACTTTTCAGTATTGAACAAACATGATTACCTCTAATCTAGATAATTGTGATGCTTACATTAATGTTATTATCATCTACAATGACACCTGGAAAAAACATTTAGCGACAGTTTGGAAATTCTTTGGTAGACTCAAGGTTGACAATGCCATGCTTGTGTAAGATTTCTAGGACAGTTTGTGGGACATGGACAAGTTAAACCTATAGATGCTAAAGTCAAGGCTGTCTCTAAATTCCATGTGCCTGTTAGTAAAAGGAAACTGATGCAATTTTTAGGTATGGCTGGATACTATCAAAAATTTTGTTCCAATTTTTGCATCATTGCTGAACCACTGACAAATTTATTGAGCTAGAAAACCAAGTTTCATTGGACTGGAAAATTACAGGAGGCTTTTGGCAAGTTTAAAGCCATACTTAAGAGTGCACCAGTTCTTATAGCTCTAAATTTCAGTAAGTCATTTAAACTGTTTTGATGCAAGTGATGTTGGGGTTGGAGCAGTATTGATTCAAGACGATAAAAATAGCATTGATATTCCATTGTTCTATTTTTCTAAGAAATTAAATAAGCACCTAAGAAATTATTCAACATTTGAGAAGGAATGTTTGGCCTTGGTATTGGCACAGTGTCATCTCAAAATTTCTTTATGCATTCGATTGCTTGATAAATTTTATGTCAAAGTCCTAGTTCTCACCCCTTTTTTCAAAGGGGTGAGGGTACAGATTGTTTTGCAAATATTGCACACTTCTTACATTGTACTGAGCTGTTTAGAAGAATTTGCTTATTTTTAATACTCAGAGGTCTCAGAAACAATTAAACATATTTGGATGCAATTTTTTAATCTGGGATGCAGAAAATCACTTACACGGGAGTTCTATTAAGCCTGCAAATAGATAGGCATGCCAGTCCTGCTTCAACCACCTGCTGAATGTGTAAATATGTTGATCAATTAATAATTTTAGCTGTGTTGATATTTACAATGACAGAATGCAGTGGTTGAAAGGCACCCTGATGTACATATTGTCATTATAAAAGTAAATCAAAAGAACATAATGCAATAGTAGCGCAGCAAGTTCAAAGATGGACTAACTGTTGAGTGGTGGAAAAATGGGCTGATATTTATCCTGACTGAAATTCAGAGGTAGAAGACCCAGTAATGTACATGTCATTATAAGAGTACATCAAATAAACAAATATAAGATTCATTATTGTGTTCATTTCCTGTTGTATTAGAAGGAGTAGTGCATGTGACCATCAAAGATGCATTGTGACTTGGACAAAATGCAGTTTGCAAACTCTGGACAAGTATTTTGGGGTTAATTTGCAAATTAACAAACATTGTAATGAGATTCAGAAGGGTGCTGAAGTTATTAGAACTGATAGTTCGGATGGAACAATAACCAAGTGTAAGAAAGTGTGTGATACCTGGTTTAGTGTTTAGAATATGACCTTGCTTTAATTGACATAAGTCAGTTTCACTCTGATGGACAAACAAGAGTTATATGTCAGTGGTATAAAGAATTCAAAAAATTAAACTCTATAACAATCATTGCTTTTTCTCGTCCAGATATAGCCACTTCAGGTACACCCAGTATGCTTTTGAGGACTGCAACTTTTGCTGGCGACGACTCCTATTTTGACCAAAATAGGAGTCCTGACCTCCTTCTTTTAAAATCCTAGTGAGTCCTCTGTGACTGTCAGAGAAGGAATGAACAATATTTCTGCTTGGATTTTTTTTTGTCTTAGATCCATTACATTATCTACTCAATACAATGAATTAACCTAGCTGTTGCACCATGAGCTGATCCAGGGACATTTCCAACCCATGTTGTCATTGTCCCATTATATTTAACAAATCTTAATCATTGCAGAGGAACTGAGGTATATAAACTGCACCTTGGACAGGGCAACAAAGGCTAAACATTGAACCAGGATTTTGGCTAAAAGTTTGGGATAAGTTGAAAAATTCATTGCATACATAACAGTTTCTGCCACTTGCCCTGAATTTTTTAAAAATAAAATATGAAGAAATGTCCAGATTTTGTGCAATTTAATGTAAAGTTCCCAGCAATAATGGAGCAATATAATTTTAACAATATTTAATCATTCAAGTTTTTAGCATTATAGAAATTATGGAGTCTTATCAACTTAATCTTTGTTTGACATACTCAACTGGATAGAGTTGTCACCAGAAATCTGTAAATGTTTAGTGGTAAGCATGGGGTATCACTATTGCAAAGGATTCCAATTTATAATAGATGTTTTTGAAAAAATTTTCTTGTGTTAAAAAAAAATCAAGGAAATATTTAGCATTAGTATGTCAGAACATTTAAGAGGTCTAAAGACAATGATTTTTCTTTTTTGCCTTATTGTAGCCAACAAGAATGAAAAATAAAAATTCATTCTTCGATTGGAAATTAAGTTTTATAACATATAAACTACTTAAAAACAGTTCATTTGACTTTATGATAACATGATTACTGACTGCTTTATTATATTAAAACATGCTTGTGTTTAGCTCACTAAAATACATAGTCTTGTTTTTCTTTATTTTATAATCTTCCTGTTTAGCTCATTTATGTGCATGTGTTGCCAGTTCCAAAGGCTGCAGAGCTTCCTTCAGAAATGGTAGGAAAACCCTATAAGGTCAGCATAATATTGCAGCAGTGAAATAGTAAACCTGAAAGAAGGCTACATTAGCTAGATCTACTAGCATGAAGGGGTGAAATAAAACCAGCAAGATTTGGTATTGCTTTCACAACAAATTCAGTTTTATTTCTGATATTTCTTTCCAGGGCTTCATTAAAAGATGACATATATGACATAGAGCTACAGGCAGCTCTGGAATTGTCAATGAGTGAATCTCAATCCTCACAGGAAGCTCCAACCCTAGAGCTTGAACCAAGGGTACCAGAGGTGGATCCACATGTTGTGTGTATCAGTGATGAAAATGAACCACCACCAAACTTGAACAAGGTCAAGGAACCTGTAAAAGGTGGGTATATTTCTACTGAAATTTCAGAATTTTTGTGTGTGCAAACTTATATATATACAGTTCTACCCTTTTATCTCAATGGGATACTGTCAACATAAGGAGATGTCATAATAAGTGTTGGGGATGGGGTGGATGGCTGAAAATACACTCCAAGTGAAATTTGTAAGACATAATCTGTCTTCGGTAGGATTTACATGGAGGGGAAATAAACAATGGACAGTTGAATTAAATGAAGACAAAACAAGCTAACTACTCAAGTGGTCTAGTGGTTATAGTGTCTGCCTCAGATGCGGAAGGTCGTTGGTTCAAGTCCTGGCCGAGTCATACCAAAGACTTTTTAAAAATGGTACTAACAGCTGCCTCGCTTGGCGCTCAGCATTAAGAAGTTTATTGTAAGGACTGGTCAGCCTGGTGTCAGGATAATGTGACTGGATGGGACATCATGCCACATGTCTGTGACATGATGTCCCATTGCTAGACATCACTATAAACTGCCACACTGCCAACATCATAGCGATATGACTGAAGAATTTCTAAAGCTATGTAAAAAATCTAAATCACATGCACAAATCACACAAAACTAGTTTGAAATACACATGTATTGCCAACTTACATATTTGTTTCCTTTGTTTGATATAATCCATTATGCATTAAGCAATCTACATGTATATTAGAAATTCATTAATCTAAGTATATGTCACATGTTCTTTCATGTATTGGTCACATCTCTATTCCTCATATTCCTCATTTAATCTATATACCATTGTCAGCAAACACCAAACAGTTCACCATGACATTCACTGTGGCTGGATAGTAGCTTTTTTACGTGCTACATGTACCTAAATCTGACTAGATTTTGGTCTGCCAGAAAAAATGTAATCATATTGCTGAGGCTAACAAGCAGATGAGTCTAGTCATAGGGAAATTAAGACCCATCAGCAAGTAAAAATTCACAAACATCTTTGCAAAATGATACCCATTTAACTTCCTTTATTGCCATATATTTAGTTTCTAGAGATTTTAAATTTTGTTTGCATTTTATTCCACCATTGGTAGCCATCATAAATATGAAGCTACTGTTTTCCTATGAAAAGAGAAACATTCACTGCACAATAAATATGATCCAGTACAGGAGTTTGATGTTTTATCAAAAAAATATGATGAAAAGTTTCGACAACATGAAATAACCTTATCTATTTAATGCTATATATTTATAGTACATTATTCTGTGTTGTCACAAATTTGCATCGTATTGTAGTATTAAAACATCATACTACTGTGGATCCAATCACCAACAGCTTTACTTTTAGTAAATGTTCAGTGCTGATTCCTTTGTTAAAAGGTGCATTTTTATTTAGGATTCTAACCAACTTGCTTTGATAGGCTGCATAACATAATTGAAGTTGCAAAAGGCCAAATTTAGAGGATGAAACAAATAACTATTTGTTAATGCAGCAGCAATCATTAAATACTTATGTACAGTAGAACAAAGATTTAGTCGAACCTGGCAAGTTATCAAAATAAACTCTTATCAAACCAAGGATTTGTTTAGTTTGGGACCATTGGCTTCTGTCAACGTATACATTATTTTTTTCTCTCAAGATTGACATAAGCAAGAAAATTTGTATGTGGTAATAGACCATGGGTTTGGGACTTTGCATTGTTGCTGATATTAGTGATGTACATACAGAAGTGGCTAGGACTATATATTGTTTATACTGGCTTTTGTAGTTCTTGATATTACTTTGACCTTGAATTTAAAGACCCAATTGAAAATTAACCCCTTAGCTCAGCTTGGTACTAAACATTTATAGAGTTCAGCAAAGTGTTTTGATGATAAGTTAAAATGTTACTGCAATCTGGTATTCAAAATTAGCTTTTACATGTGTAATAATATCTTTATACTAACATTTTCAGAAAAAAAGAATCATAAGCATTTTATATTGAATGTTTACAGTAGCTGGTAGCTGTAATTTCCACTTACTGACTTATATAAGTATTTTGTGAGATAAATAAGGATGGCAGGAAATTTGGACTAAACCCAGCATCATGCCATTGAGATTTGCTGGGACACATTAATGTTTGTCAGGTAGTCTGATAATAATATGGCAGACTATTATTTTTAAATGAACCTCCACCAAACTTGAACAAAGTGGAGGATTATGTAAAAGGTGGGTATATTCCTACTTTAATTACAGAATTTGTGTATGTGCATGCTTATATTTATAGTAGCTCAGCATGATTGGGCTTGCAGTAATTTTGTCAACATAAACAGATGTCAAAATAGAATGACAAATTTGGCAGCAATAAGAGACCAAGGGCCTGGGACTTTGCATTTTTGTTGACATAAGTGATGTCAATATAGAAGTGGGTAAGACCATATACTGTATAGGCTCTTGTTTTCATTGTTCTTGATGTTGCTTTTACCATGAATTTAAATACACATTTTTTCAATTGGGTCATAAGATTAGACAGTTACAACATTATTTGTAGACAACAAAACATATTTATTATAACTGTTATAATAGTTTTATTATAACGTCTTGTTGAAATTGGTTCTTACATGAAATGGTGAACAAAATAATGGGGTATTCCTACCTGTGTATTTATTTATTTATTCATTTATAAATTTCATTCATTCAATCCTGACTTGCATTTATAAATCAGTTTGTTTGGAGAGGTACCAGCTGAAATTTGGTTTAAAAACAAAAATAGTATCAATATTAGTATTTTGTTACCTGATATACCTGAGCAAAGCCTGTTTATTACATAAAGATGCCATTACTAATAGGAACATAAACAGATGTTTTTGCTGTCTACAAATGTTTTAGCACAATAATTAAATATTTTATATATATATATATATATATATATATATATATATATATATATATATATATATATATATATATATATATATATATATTAAATTCTGTTATGAGGTAACCTATCAAACTGGGGGAAATGATCCTTGTGTGGTAGGCAGTGTGTAGTGCATTTCTTCACACTTGCACACACGTTTCCTGAAATAAAATTAGCATTGTAAGACATTTTATTTCAGTCAATTTTGTAACAATATTAATTTAAAAATGTGGCTGTGATTATTTACATGTTATATGTTAGGGATAATTTCTGAAGCATTGATACATGTGTATTACAGTGGTGAGCAGGAAGTCAGATCCCACTATGGATGAGATAGAGGTGCTGGGTACAGTATACGAGGAGGAAGCGGCCCCAGCTAAGAGCAAGAGAAGAGCAGCAACATCTAAAGCAAAGAAAATTAAATCAGATGATGATGGTATAATTGTTTCAAATTTATATAAATCTGTTGTTTTCTTTAAAACTTTGAAAACTAAATTTGAAATCTAATTAAGGATCGTAAATTTTTAACAAATATTGGTTCACTTTTGCAAAGTATAATGCTCAATTTTAGCAGCAGAAGATATTCAGAGCTCCAGGTAGCCTGTGTATTAGGGTGTTTTACTCATGCTTTTGGCACAAATGCACTGATTTTGCCAAAAACAAAATACACAGAGTAAACTATACTATTGAGCAAGGGTTACTTAAAAATCAGTTGCATTAGTCATTTTAGCTGATCATTGTCGCACTGGGTGAAAAGGTTTTGAGGAATCAACTATCCATTGCACATATTCGTGAAAATGTTCTTGTTGGAGATTGTCAAAAATGATGAATATACTTGTATTCAAAGTAATTCATCAGAATGAATAGTTGCAGCATAAAGTAGCTAATCAGATTATGATGTAGAAAAGGGCTTGTTTTATTTGAAAGTTTTTTTGCTGGTACCTGGACTAAATGGCAAGCAAATACCATAGGCCAATAACTAATAAAATCTGTCTCCTGGTTGATTATTCAGTGGTGTTCAAACAACAGTAATCTCATTCCCTTAAAGGCCGGTTTGGGAACTTTATACTAAACTACTGTGATTGGTTGGTACATTGAATCATAAGTAAACAATGCAAATTTTTTATACATTTTTTGTAAAAGGCAACACTGAAGAACATGCAAAAAAATTTCAGCTTTTTTTGTTGTATAATTTTACTGTCTAATAAAATACATAAAAGCAAAGTCCTGTATGAAGCAAACACAAAGCATACTCAGAAAGTTGAAGCCAGAGTACAATTTGTGAGTGACAGATGTTCTTGAAGGCTTTAACAAGAATGTGAAGGAAAAAAGGTAATAATTAATTAATGATGTGCTTCCGAATGATGTGTCAACAAACTAGTGTTTTTGAAGTACAAGTCTAAAAAATATCGGTACAGTACTCATGTAAGATTATTGGTTACTCATCACATTCAAAATAATGTCTACTTTACTCATCTGGCAGAAAAATATCTGGAGTTTTGGGTGTTTTAGGTTGCTATTGACTAATAATTAGAATGCTGATCACACAGACATCCCAGTGTCCAATCATTTGTACCAGTCATTTCATATTTTAAACTTTTCCATTATATGACTGCTTATCAGATCTACATTTTATACAGAGAAATAAGTCAGTAAAGGTTGCCAAAAAGAAAATCACATTTAATGAAACCGCAGACATTTTTAGGAAGTAGAAAATTTTCTAGCTTAGCAGGCATTTTAAAATAAATTTCATTATGTTCATGATATATTAGAATGTTAACCTTAGTTAATATTATTGCTTGATAGAACATCGTTGTATGCATGTACGTTTATAAATAGTGACTAGATAAATGTGTGGTACTGTAAATAGAACAAAAACAACAAAAATATTTTTTAAAGCTACTGTTTCTGTTTGGTGGAATAGAATATATTGTGCGATCTCTAAAATTTAAATGTTGCATATGATTTTTTTTGTTGTCAAGTAATAGACATAGCTGTCATGGACAAATTGTGTTACTCTTCAGACAGTGATTTTGATGCAGAAGATGAAAATCTGGATGAAAAGAGTGATGATGTTGATGATGAAGACTTCAGTGATGATGATGATGATGATAGTGACTTTGGAGATTTGGAGAAAAAGAGTAAATCCAAAGCCAAATCAAAAGAGAAAAAGACAACTACACCATCCAGAACAGAAAGTAGAACTGGTACATGTTCTGATACTTCTCAGCTTAATCTATGTAAATAAAATTACCCTATGTTCATGGTCTGTACATCCTCAAGAAATCCATGAAAACTAATTGAATTCTAAAAGGTAGGTTTCTTCTTCGAATTCATTCCCCAATCACATTATGTTAGGAATATTCGTCTGCTGCCTTATGAATCCAGCCCTACTAAAAGACAAAAATCATCTTTTCTCTCCATTTCAATAGACAAAGAGCGAAACTCTTGCCCCTGACCTTCACTTGGTACTGCCAGGTGTTGCACGTTTTTAGCTGAGCAAGATACTGACAAGGATGCTCACATGGTGGGTTAGTTGGGAGGGTTTTAAGTAATGTGATTGGGTAGGCATGCTTGGAGAAACATAATTTATTAATAATTTGCTTCGTCTTTCAAATATATTCCCTAATGACATTACATTAAGAGATTAATAGGAGGGGATGCTGAGCATCTGACCTCTATGTCGGGTATCATTCATGGGAAGGATAGCTGGATTCCCCTTGTGAATAACCCATTCTCCTAATTTTATAAGCAACACAGCCCTTGGGTCACTTGATCTGTGACCCTAACATAATGTTAAGAAGATGAATATTAAAATGTTTTTACCTACAAAATTTCACTGGCAAATCCAGTGACGATAACAGACTGTGTTGATTGATCTGGTTGGGTCTCTTGGCCATCTGTGCTGCCACCACTGGACCTACCAGATTTAAGGCTTGCCTCTGCAATGCTAAATCAATGATATGAAGGCTCAAGAAGGTTGACTCTGCATGCAAGCCAATAGCTCTTATACATCTCAGATCAAATCATTGCATTTGAACACGAGGCTCACATAGATGGCTCAAGCTTCTGACTTTGTTGAAAAACTAGTTACTTTTTGCCTAAATCTTCTCTAATTGTTTTGCTGGAATTCAACATGATTTTATCAAATGACAGGTAATGCACATTGTTTACTGAATGGAGAAGTGTCTCTTTGCATTTAAGAGGCACTAAGTATGTGTTGTTTGTTCTGCTTTTTTGTACCTACTTAAGCAATGATAAACAAAAAAACATATGCCAAAAGGGCAGTTTCCATTAAAAATAATGCTCACTGAAAAGTCCTCAAACAAAATCTCTTCAGGGCTGTATGAACCATGGCATAAATTGATGAGGGAAGCAAGATCTTTGATCTGACTTTGTATTTTAGTGAGCACCAATTACAGTATGTAAGGTTTTTAATCCACAATTTTATTTACTTCTGAAAATTATTAAATATATTAGAAAATTTGTAATTGAACAAATTTTGTACTCTTCTGGATTTTTATGAAAAGAGATGGAGGGATGGGAAGTTGACAGTTTATTAAATATGGGTAATAGAAGCCATTCTAAATAACAGTTCTGTGCTGACCAGTTTATTTACCATTTGATGAGGGATGGAGTTTCCAAACAGTTCCTTCTGACTCTTAGATCGTTGTATTGCTTACAATATAATAGTATAGACAATAGGGGATTCTTTACTAATTTTGCTGTTGTTGTAGGTGTCAGTGCTATGCTTTTGCTTTTAGCTCAGTTTGTTGGACACCTTTTTATGTGTTGTCTTGAATCTTGATGGGTCTATTCATCTTGGAGGATACTGCAAATCACAAGCAAAAAGAGGTCACAGGGATTTGTTTTTGACTCCAATAGTTATGTTTTTACATTTAACCCAGTTTCTTTGACACTGTACATGTACCATGTACTTAAGGGGTACTTCTCACCAAAAGCATGATAACAGTGACTTGCTATTATTGCTCTAGTGATTTTGCTCTGATGGTCATACAACCTGCCACCTCATATGATTTTGCTATAAGTCTTACAAAAATTTCCCTTAAAATACAGACTTAACTTTATACAAGCAAAAACTACAGGGAAATGATCGTTGCCAAAAAATCCTGATAATTGGTTCATCTGTTTTATTTGGATCCTGGTTTCATATTAGAATTAGTGAAATTAGTTAAGGAACCAGACTAACTTTACAGCAGCACCCCAGATATTTTAAATTGTTCATGTGAAGCATCTGCATGATCAAACTGTTGATTATAGAATTTTTTTTAAAACAGCATCTCAAAAGTGATGCATGTTTAAGACTCTATAAAAGTGTTAATAATCAATGCAGAAAAATAAATATTCAGATTCTTGTGAGTAAAAGCTGGAAAGTACACATTACGTTTGTTGGACATCAGATGCCAATTTGAGTATGTCTCATGGTAGGACATATGATTGCTGTCATCATGAATTTGATAAAGAATTTCCAAGAATTATGTCAAGTTGAGATAGCAACAAGTCATTGAGTTGCATAACTCTACTAGTGGTAAATAAGGTCTATGCGTACTTGACAAACATTTCAGTTCAGCATAATGTTATCATCACTGCGTTGAACTTTTAATTGTTTTCCAGCTTTACAGTAGTAGTTTTTGATATTTTGTTACACTTTACTGAAAATTGGTCAAGCTTATGGAAAGAAATCAGCCTTACTGAGACTGACTCATCGGGGTTGGTAGGATGATCACTCGAATGCCCATGTCTTTATGTATATATGTCAGCCAATCCCCAGATTAAACACAATGTTAAACATATTTTATTTCTGTAATGAAGTCATTTTCTTAAATATCTTTGACAACTGAGTCATTTTACATGGTATATGGATACATATATTGATACTATACCAAAAAGCTCAGGTCTGGTGACATTATGCATTTCATGACCAACTTTATTATTTGTGGGGTACCAATATTCATGGTGTCTACAACCCAAGAATTTAAAGACCCAGCATGCAATGATCTTTTCTTTTGGAAATCATAGGACCACTTCAATTTACAATTTAAGAAGCGGACAAAATGTCTTTTTGTGTAAGACATCAACAATCAATGTCTGCAGAAATAAATTAATTCATGATATGTTTCTATTATTAGAGCCTGATTGATAAAATCATTGGATTACTATAATAATCAGGTTATTATTCTGACTGTTCATTTGTCTCTCTGTTCATTAACATTTTGGTTTTTGCAAGATAACTTTTCTATGGATTCATCATTTTAAAAAATGTTGGTATGCAGCTTAATATTGATTAAACCATAAAAAAGAGTTTGAAATCCAGTCTACAATGTTAACATTTAAGAGTTTGAAATCCAGTCTGCAATGTTGACATTTAAAAGAGTTTGAAATCCAGTCTGCAATGTTGACATTTAAAAGGTGGCGCTCACCAGTTATTATGTAATTTTGAGAGAATGATGTATGTAAGGTGAAGTTGTTTGCATTTTAAACATGCACAGTGGAGAGAATGTTGGCATACCTATATACTACTTTTATGTAATGTGGATAAAATTTCTTTGGATATTGTACTTTTGGACATTTTAAATGATCTTAGGACACTGCTAACTAAAATGACTGCTCCCTTGTGCTCCAAAAATCAACCTAAATTTGTCTAAAGTACACTATTCTTGGCAGCTATTAAAATATGGAAAATGAATTTTGCCAAACTAGATAATACCAGCTTCTAAAAGTGCAATGACTGAATTACCAAATACATAAAATGTAAAAAAAGTTATCGGCTCTTTTTTTTTACAAGTTACCTCCTTAGTTCAAGAAGTGAAACTGAGCAAGTAGAGCTAGCACTTTTTTGAAAGGTGCACATCTGGAGTAAGGCCAAGCTGTGTACTCTCTAACCCATATTACACCCATCAATCATACATCAAAATAAAGGGAATTTAAGGTTCTTTGAACAATACCTAAGATATACAAAGCCTCTTTTAAATAACCAGTATAACTAGTGAGGAAACCCGGGGAAACTTTTTTTCTTTAAAATTTTAACCCTATGCTAAATACGAAACTGTAAAGCGCCACCTTAAAAACAAATATAAACATTTATGCAATTATTTTTCTTATTTTCATATTATTATGTATGATGTTCTGAGTAAAATTGTACATTAACAATGATTTTATTCATGAAAATAAGCTAATTATGCTTATTTTTGCTCTAGCATACATAATTTACTATGAGGCATGTTTGGTTGAGAAGTGACCTTCATTATGGGGAAATTAGAAGTCTTAAAATATAGGAATAAAGTCAACTTAAATTGAAAAATGTTACATTAAATAAAAGAAATACATAGTGAAAATGTTTCATTTCATTTATTTGCAATGAAATTAAACAAATGATAACAAAGCAAATTTGCTTTCTTCCATATCAAAGAATTAGTTAATATTTTATCCTTTGACCTTTGACCTTTATGAACCTCACCTGTTATATCCCTTTTATAACTGTAAAATTTATTGTTGACATCTCAGGAATAAATATGGCTAGTTTCATGTTCCTGTCTATCAGCATAACACTGGTTGCTATGTTTACAAAATGCAATGCACATTTTTAAAATAGTTCACTTTTTATCATAAGGAGGGGGGGGGGCTGTACTGGTTTAAGACTCTGACTTTAATAAATGCTGTTCTGAGGGGGGAAATACAGGACAATTATTACGATGGACTGTTTTGATGCTTGTGACTTAAATATTTCAGTCATACAATCAAAATTAAATCATACAATAAAGATATCTATATACTCTTTATGGTGGCGCTCACCAGTTATTATGTACTTTTGAGAGAGTGATGTATATAAGGTGAAGTTGTTTGCATTTTAAACATGCACAGTGGAGAGAATGTTGGCATACCTATATACTACTTTTATGTAATGTGGATAAAATTTCTTTGGATATTGTACTTTTGGACATTTTAAATGATCTTAGGACACTGCTAACTAAAATGACTGCTCCCTTGTGCTCCAAAAATCAACCTAAATTTGTCTAAAGTACACTATTCTTGGCAGCTATTAAAATATGGAAAATGAATTTTGCCAAACTAGATAATACCAGCTTCTAAAAGTGCAATGACTGAATTACCAAATACATAAAATGTAAAAAAAGTTATCGGCTCTTATTTTTACAATTTACCTCTGAAGATCAAGAAGTGAAAATGAGCAAGTAGAGCTAGCACTTTTTTGAAAGGTGCACATCTGGAGTAAGGCCAAGCTGTGTACTCTCTAACCCATATTACACCCATCAATCATACATCAAAATAAAGGGAATTAAAGGTTCTTTGAACAATACCTAAGATATACAAAGTCTCTTTTAAATAACCAGTATAACTAGTGAGGAAACCCGGGGAAACACTTTTTCTTTAAAATTTTAACCCTATGCTAAATACGAAACTGTAGAGCGCCACCAAAGAGTTTGAAATCCAGTCTGCACTGTTGTCATTTAAAAGAGTTTGAAATCCAGTCTGCACTGTTGTAATTTAGAGAAGTTTTAATTCCAGCCTGTAATGTCATTTAAAAGAGTTTTAAATCCAGTCTGCAATGTTGTCATTTAAAAGAGTTTGAAATCCAGTCTACAGTGTTGTCATTTAGAGAAGTTTTAATTCCAGCTTGTATTGTTGTCATTTAAAAGTTTTAAATCTATTCTGCAATGTTGTCATTTAGAAGAGTTTGAATCCCAGTTTGCAATGTTGTCATTTAGACTAGTTTGAATTCTAGCCTGCAGTGTTGTCATTTAGAGGAGTTTGAATTTCAGTATGCAAAGGTACAAGTTACAAAAGTTTGAATTCCAGCCTGGCAACTTATTATTTAGAGTAATTTTAATTTTAGTATACAGTGGTATCATTTAGAAGAGTTTGATTTCTAGTATTCAGTGGTATCGTGTAAAACAGTTTGGCCTAATATTGTTTCTCACATAAATTTCTGCAGTTTAATTTTATCAAGGAGTATTGAATTTAAACCAAATTTGGTAGGCAGCATTTTATTGATGAGTTCAGTTTCTCATTCCTTGACAAGAGTTCTGACTCCTGATTGACTGCCTGATTTTATTTCAGAGAAGAATTTGACCAAACTTTTTGGGATTTCAAGAAAATTTCATTTGGAGGTTTTTATTTTAAAGGACATTGAATGATTTCAGCTTAGGACTGTTCCATTTAAACATACATTGTACCCAGGAAAGGCAGTTTTCAAAAAGAATATGCCAGTGTACTCTGATGTCAAAGAGTTGATATTAAAATGATAAAAAAATTCTAAATTACATCTATGGGTGGGTACCCCACATTAAAAGTGCCTTCACTGGGTCCCATATATGTTTTACTGGAACAGCCCTTACAGCATTCCATTCCATCATTTATAGGATGTGCCCCTTGAATGTCAGTCCACATAACGGTGGATTTTGCGGTATTACTTGATCAAAGAGTGCTGGATTTCAAAAGTATTTGGGTTTTTATTGATGAGACTTAAATGAGTTGATTTTGGTGCTTCACAACATCTGGAGAGTTACAACCCAGTATTTGTCCATTGTCCTTACATAGCTTCTGCACATAACTTTACTAATTTTGGGGGGTTCTAGTTTTTAATCAATTTTAACCTAGCACCTTACCATTGATAAGACCTAGGAATAATTTGATCAAAAGTATCCATAATTTACAAACTCCAAGAACATGTTATTCCTGCTTAAATATTTTGATATCAGTTGTAAATTTGTTTGTGCAATAAAGTTGATTTCATTTTGCTTTTTTTTCACACAGCATCAGCCAATAAAAAAACTGCTCTGCTTAAGCCTGCTTCTAATCAAAAGAAAAATGTTAGAGCCCTTCCTTCAGGAAATAAAGAACTCTGCAGGACACCAGGCAAGTACTGTAGATTTAATATTTTGGTGTGGTATAATATATTTTCTTACCCATTGCTGCATAAATGATGGGGGGAGGAATGTAGTATTATGCATGTTGGTCAATCACATCACATTTCTTTATGTTATACCTCATTATATATCTATCATGAAATTTATGTATTTATTTCGGCAGCAAGAGTCGTGTCTTTGTCAAAATTACTCTTTTAACAGATAATCTGTATTTGTGTGTGCAATCTTTAAACAGACAAGTCACAAACCTTAAAATGAATTAAGCCATATACTGAAATTTTCTGAAAAGCGATATATATTTTTATTTTATATGTATAATCTGCATAAGCAATGTATGTAAACAAGTTAGCAGTGTATGAAAGATACATGCTAATAAACTGATGACCAGTGTATTTTAGGGTTTACAACATCAATAAAATGGACAAAAATACCTATTAATCTTTAAGTTCTTGGCAGAAACCAGCAACCTGAAGAACTATCTCTTGAATGCATTATAAAATCCAGTCTAAGGTAAATATATTATAATGGTGTTGTTAATGAGAAAACTAATTCTGTGACCCTCCATTTTTATCACTTAGACACATTTACTAAATTCCAGTCTTCAGTCAATAAAAGTATGAACAGTACGTTTTATAGTATAACGGGTTATTTATTGTGATGTGAACTTTTAAAATAATTATAGTAATATGGTTGATTTCATATCATACCTGTTCATATTTTATAGGACCAGGTAAGCATGCCTAGGAATGCATATGAGAGTATATGTTACTTTTTTTAAGTAGTGCAAGACATGCAAAAATTAGAAAAAAATTTACAGCAGATAAAAACACTAGTTATACAGTGATCTCCTTATATTTATATGTATATTTTCATTCCAGGTTTATCCAGCACATGCAAGTCTCCACTGACTGGTGTACATATTAAGTCTCCAAACTCATCAATTAGACTTGGTTTGTCTCGCAATCAAAGAATCAAACCTCTCCATCCAAACCTCAAAATTCAACATTGATAACAGTTCTTTTGTTATGTGTGTGTGTGTGTGTGTGTGTGTGTGTGTGTGTGTGTGTGTGTGTGTGTGTGCTTGCATGCATGTGTGAGCATGTCTTTTTGATGGCAGGAGGAAATTGCACAGTTGGCCTGAGGTCTTAACATATGGAATGATTTAAGTTCTTTTTTACAACCTGTAGTTAAATCTATATATTTCCAAAGCTGAAACATGATTATAATTACCTCACTGTCTTCCACAATTCTTTTCCATATATGAATATTGAAGACTTGAAAATTTGTATCTTATTACGCAGAATTTGTTACTTGTTAAATTGATTTTATAATTCATTGTAGTATTATTGAAGCAGCAAAATATGGATGCTGATTTAACTTGTTTTATTGATCTAATAAAATTTTGCTTGTATAGCATCATCATCATCATTAATCCCTTAACTCAAGTGGTCATTGGGGCACCACAGTTGACATTACAACCAGTTCTCTCCATCTTTCCCTGTTCTCTACTGCCCCCTGGGTATCTCCAAATTCCATGCCTGTCCAATCCTTAATGTTGTCTTCCTACCTCTTTTTCTGTCTGCCTCTTCTTTGTGCACTGTATCTTGCAAGATTGTTTTTGCCAATCCAGATTATCTTGAGACATGACTATACCATTAAAAAAATGTCTTTCATAATTCTTTCACTATTTTAACTCTATTCATCCATTCCCTCTTTTGCTTTGTCATCCCCCTACCCAATTTTAGTCACAAAGTCTGATAAGGGACGATATTGGACCCAAATTAGTGATAGATTGAAGTGGTTATAAGAGTACTTCTAATGGTTATGCCATACCAATCATATATCAGCTGCAACATACATAAACATGATTTAATGAAACAGGTTGAAATTAACAGTTACAAATCTCTGGCCACCTCTATTGTACAAGTGTGTTATGTTATTAGTCATAAACAAAATGCATTTGTCATGTATACACATCATAAAAATGTGTAATTAGACTTAAAAATCTTTTTTAAATGAAAAATTTATTCAGCAATCTCCATAAACAACTGTTAGTTTCCGTGTGCCAATAATGGATATGATGTACTTTTATTCAACCAAGCCAATCAAGTGTTTAATTTCCCCACGTAAATGTCTATGTTATGAATCTTGAGGTCATGCTTTTGTACAGCAAATATTGTGTACTGTGTTGCATATGGATATAATCAAAAGAGTGATGATGGGAAAAATGGTTATTTCTTTTTCTGAAAGACACTGTTTACCAGAAAAAAGTGAATTCAAGCTGTGTGAGAGAATAGGGTGAGGGGATGGGAAAGTTGTATCATTTATGCCAAATTATAGTCAATTTGACCCAAATCGAAAGGCAATTCTGCCCAACTTGATAGTAGTTTAAACAAGTTGCTTTTCATCAAACAACAAGTAGATACTACGCAAGATAGGTTTTATGAATAGGTTTGAGGAAAACAAAACTAAATTTAAACAAAATATCTTGATATTCTTTCAAAGAAAAAAACTAATCATACTTCGTAACATAAATATATATGAGAGAAAACACAAACTGTCATCTTTCTCATTCCAATTAAAATATTGAGACATTTTTATGCTAAAAAATATATGCATCTGCACAACAACGTTCTCAATTTAATTCTTCCAGTCAAATTATTAATATTGATTTATAAAACAATGATACTTAACATAATATTCTACAGAATACATTTTTCTAAGGGTAGTGTACATGTGATATTATAATGAATAAATTTTAATTTATATTCTTCAGTTGAAACATTGCTTCATATAATACACACTTGATGACACATTAAAGAAATTTTTTAAGTATGCTGATTTCCTTTTTTTTAAAGTTGGCAGACAAAGAGAAGCCGGCATTGATTCCATTTTACCTGTATTAACGGGAAATTTTATAAATTGAAACAATAGAACAGTTTTGAATGCAATACACTCCTATGCGTCGTGCACACATATCGATATAAAGCTAACCAGGAAAGTAGTTTTCAGTAGTTTCATCAAAATGTTTCTATACATAGTTTATAATGTTTTATTTTTCAACAAAAAGCATGTACTTCGTCTTGTGGGGATAAATGTACATCATCTCTGGCTGGCACCCTCTACAGGTGGAATATTGTAGCTAAGGAAAAGTAACAGCATTGTATACTTCTATTTTGAGTAATTAAATAATTATTTCTTCTTTACACTTGATAATTTGTTTTGTTCTTTTTCTGCAGTTATAATTACTTTTAATCATGTAATGCAAATCTGATGTAAAAAGAAAAATGTAGGAGTATGGGCATTGACCTTTAAGTTTGTTCCTAAATGGGCCTCTGTTAAATAAAATCTACAATTTTGCCTGTTTCCTCTTCTTTAAAAACTAACAGCACATTCAAGAACACATTTGACTGTTAATAACAGCCTAACAAATATGCCACTTGTGCTCATCACTGATGAGCAGAAAAATGCTTTACTTAGGCAATCAGACATTTTTGTCATTACAATTTTAGGAGATCACTCCACAGTGACACAAAATGCCATTTTATGTTTCTCTAAGCAATAAGACATTTTTGTCATTACAATTTTAGGGGGTCACTCCACAGTGACACAACATGCCATTTTATGTTTTTCTAAGCAATCAGACATTTTTGTCATTACAATTTTAGGGGGTCACTCCACAGTGACACAACATGCCATTTTATGTTTCTTTAAGCAATCAGACATTTTTGTCACTACAATTTTAGGGGGGTCACTCCACAGTGACACAACATGCCATTTTATGTTTCTTTACCCATACTAACATTTAAAGTTTGATTGCTATATAGAAGATGTACGTTGAGGAAAAAGGTTTACAACAATAGAAAAAAAAGCAGCTGATGCTATTTCTGTTTTTAGACTGCAGGAGCAGAACATTTTTTGAAAAGTGGATTCTATGCAACATGGCAATATACAAGACCAGAAAATTGGAAAACAGCTGAAGCATATCAAACGCCCCTACTACAGTTGCTTTATTTTATATATGTTGATGTTTATACTTCAAAACTTTAACTTTTAAGACCTTATTTTATAATTTGAAAAATTGATTCAACATACAAAATTAAAAGTTCCAGAATTCAATTTAAAAATAAGGTAACTTAATTTGAGCAAGCCCTTTCAAAAATGCAGAACAAATCCATGAAAAGAACTTGAAAAGTTCCTTAACCCCTTGATGGATTTTGTCCCACTTGGGAGTTTCTCATCATGGTGCAAAGACGGTTCATTCTGTAACCCACACCATCCATTTCTTATTACTGAGACAGCAACGCTATCGGCAACTAGGAAGGCCAGTCGGTGACACTGCGATACAGTCATTGACTGTGACCAAATTGGTGACCCTGCAAGAAATTGGCGACTGACTAAGACAGTGACCCTGCGACCAAGTTGGTGACTGCAACTGAGACAGCAACACAATCAGCGACTAGAGGAAGACCAGTCGGAGAGTCTGCAACCAGTCGGTGACCCTGTGACACAGTCGGCAACTGTGACAATTTGAAACCCTGTGACAAATTGGTGACCAGAAGGAGGCCCAGTCTGCAACCAAGACTGCGACAGTCAGCGACCAGAGGGAGACGAGTCTCCGACCCTGTGACCAAGTCGGTGATACCCAAGAATTTAGGAATAAGACATTATCCTGCAGAGGTAGGAATCTGTCACACTCTGGAGTGCAAATCATCAGACAGATTCAGTGGAATATCAATCCTAATACAAGACTTATAAAGAACCCGAGATAGCAAGACTCCGGATAGTGTAATCGAGCGAGTGTTCCACTACATTATTATATTTCTGCAGGTGTCCAGTGTGCTGCATGTGCAGCTGCAGATAAATTTTTTAACATTATTTGTTTGTTTATTTATTGACATTTCTGACAGGTTCAAAGAAAAACCAGGCTCAAAACTTGTAAAATACACTTGTATCTGGCACTGTTGCCTTAGAACATATAAGAATATGTATCCAACTAAATTACCATACCAAATGCTGAGTACAGTGACAAACTTTTCATATTCCAAGTGATCACGTACACCGATTTGTTTACTATTGCTTGTATTATCATTAAAATTGATTTATGCATGCATCTTAAGGAGGACTACACCACAATATGAAAAGAGGGTCACTGTGACATTCTTATCCCACTACAGTGATATTGTACACCATTTATGATTAGGTCAGTGTATGTGATGCTGTTTATTGCACAGATTGAAACTTTCTACATAATTAAAGTTTTGAGTCATGCTACACCTGTGTACAAAAAGAAGTTACTGTGAGCTACTTTTCCAACTTCAGTAACAATATGCATCAGTTTCTGGACTCTAACACTGTCACGAACCATGATACCATGTATGTATCCTGAGGAGTAATACACAACAATATTAAGATTAGGTCACTAAGGCCTAACTTTTTTTTTATTTTTGTTTTTAAAATTTCAAAATTTTATTATCATCGTAATAGGTTGACTATTGGGTCGGGGAACCATCCCAAGGTCACCTTACAATCAAAATTTCTTGTTTCCAGATAAACTAGGGATAATAAATATAATCTGTATTAAAAGAAAGAAAATATAAAAGACAACACAAACATGCACACATTAATGCACACATGCATATGGCACAATGTAGGTGACATAAGCTTTAGAAAATAGTGTTTTGTTCCTGTTTACCATCCAATCAGATGTTACCTATTGATCTATTGAGGTCCATTTCTTAAGAAATTGGTCCTCTTTTTTGTTTATCTTAGCAGCAAATTTTTCAATGTTCTTATACATTACAACTCTGCTTAAAAGCATAGAAAGAAGGATTTTGCATATTGAATCTGCAAGTATAAATGTAATATTTTCCCAAAATAAGCAAGAAATTACACAAACTGTCCAGTTTTTCACTTTCTAAAAGTATTTCTTTTTTTGACAAATGTACAATATTTGGGCAAGATGGTGCGAAATGATCAATAAAACTGTACCAGAACTGTGAAGTAATATTACAATCATAGAAGAGATGTTCAATACTTTCATTCTCTCTCTTGCAAAACGTACATTTGTTGTCATCCAATATGTTTATTTTTTTAAAAAATCATTAGTAGTGATTATTCTGTGGATTAATCTAAAGTTAAAAGAGATCAATTTGGTATCCTTGGTACAAAATTCATCCTGCTATAAATCTCAGACCACTCCTTACTACTTATATTTGTATTTAATAATTGCATCCAAGATTCTTGCTTAGCAGTATGTTGCCTTTTAGCCCTTTTTAAAAGATCTTTGTAAACAAACTTAAGTAAATTATATTTTTTCAGATCCATTATTTTATCCTCCTGTCTTTCAAAATTGTTATGTACTAAATGGTTTTTTATGGCTTTTCATGCTTTTGGAATTTTGGATATTAAGGAGAAGTATTTCAAGATGTCACCATTTTCTAGTTTTTTGCTTTATCATTTCAAAAGGTAATACATTGCAATGATCAACTGCTAGATCATTCAAAATTTTAAAACCGGCCTCTGTTCAGGATTTGTATTGATAGAACATTCTAGGGGGGATAAAATTAAAAATGCTATGGATAAGAACTCATTTGCACTTTGCGGTTCCTCTTTCCAATAAGATTCTGCCAAAATGACATCTTTCGAAAAACTTTTATTAAGCTTAGTAAATTCTTCTAATTTCCTTCTCCCTAAGTTCCAAATATCCTTTTCATTTCTGAGTATAATTGTATTGACTAAGTTCTGCCAATTCCATTTTCATTTTCCAGCAATCTTTTTACCCATCTTAATATACCTAATAAATGAGAATATATGTATCATATTGAGTCCTCTCTTGTTCTTTGGGGCTACTAATATATCGCGTTTAATTCTCTCTACCTTTCCACCCAATACAAATTTAAATAATGTACGATTTAGTTCTGCTTCAACTTTGGCTGATGGATTTGGAAGTGCTGAGAAAAGATGTATAAATATGGGCAGAACAAGGGTTTGTACAACAATTGCCTTACCAACAACTGACAGATGTCTATGACTCCAGCTTGCTAATATTCGTTTTGCCTTTGTTAGTTTCTTCATATAATTAATTTCTACCATTTGTTGTAGATCTGGTGAAAAATCTATGCCAAGGAGTGTAAAGTTTGAGGAGGACCAAATTAGGCCCATATTGGGACATATTCTTTCATTAGAAAATTTCTTGTTTCCAATCAAAATGGCTTTTGTTTTTGTTATATTACATTTAAGTCAAGACAATAGAAAAAATCTTTGCAAGATATTCATACCTGCTTTAAGAGAAATTTGAGATCCATCAAAAAGAATAAAAGCGTCATCGGCATACTGAACCAATTTATATTCATTGACATCAATGATCAGTCCCCGTACATCCACATTTTGCTTTAAAGTTATAGCTAAAATCTCAACCCCAATAATAAACAAGTAAGGTGCAAGTGAATATTAAATCTATTAACTAATGACAAAACTGATGAAGGAAGGAAAAAACTTGTAAAAAATAAAAAATTAGAGCAGAAATGGGAGTACCCAAAAGAAAGGGTTCACATACCTATATGGCTATTTTCAGGATTTTATAGAGTTGTATATGGCACTTATACTCTAATTTTCTCATCAATATCATCATAAATATCAAATTTTATCCTTTTCCCTGATTTGGTTTTACCATACACAAAACCGTTAAAGTACCATGCACCATCAATCTCCTGATGCCTGTATAATTTATTGATAAGTTCAGTATTCATCTTCATCACATCCTCTACCAGTCTAATTCCTTTGCTCTGTTTAAAGTCTTTTCGCTTCTTGATAATTGGAAGTTTACAATCCAGACTCCAGAATTTGACAATCATTGGCTATGGCTGTCCCTGTCAGACCTAATTTTTGCACTGCACTGATTTTATAAACCTTTACTGTTTAGGTGAGTTTCTTGGACCCTGTAGCTTATACAGGTACTAAATTGGACATGTGTGTACATTCTGAAAAGGACGGTATTGCCAAATCAAAGAAATATTTGGTGTCTGAAAACAAAGAATCCTAAAAGTCTTATACAAATATATAAATACACAAATTTATACCAAAATGAAGTAATATCACACAAATAATACAAATTATGCAATAGAACTCTGTATCTTCAAATCACGCCAAGAAATTAAAAATAATCAAAAACTTCAGATGCATGTGTCAAAATATAAATCATTATGAAGCTTTTTTATTACTACAAATGAACAAACAATATTGAAAAGACAAAAGGATATAAAGAAGGAAAAAATGCAACTAATCACATTAAAATAAGCAAGGAAAAAGTGAGTGTGTTATCATACAACTGAAATAGTTCAAGCAACGTGTGAAAATATATAAATAAAAATATGATTATTAGCTGATGTAGTGAATGATTGAGGCCACCTTGTTGCTAGCAACACCTATATTCAATAAATCAATAAACATTTTTTAACTCAAAAAATATAAATCCCCTTCTATTTTTATGGAATGCCCTTGTACTTGTAAAATTAACGAACACACTGTTGAGAAAGTGTCCTTTTTATTAAATATTTTATCAATTTATTGAAAAATTATGGTGTAGTCTAAAAGATCTAACAGTAACATTTTGCTGATAGTTTTGTATTATCTTCTGATTATTACTTGAATGTAGATCAATAAATCAGGCAATATTCACAATTTATTTAAAATTCTTAATAATAGCAAAAAAAAGATTTGCATGAAAAATCATTTGCAAGATAAATATACAGCTGTGCTCTACTTGAAGACTCAATTATAGAATTCCAATTTTATGCAAAATTACCTTTCAAGCAATACGTACTTCACTTCTTGTAGAAGCACATCAACATTACCTACATGTTGTTCAGGAATATTGCATTTCAGCCAAATCCTTTAGATTCATGAAGTCTCAGATGAGTTGGATTTCCAGCATTCCACATCGTCATTTGGAAGAGTTATGATCCATCTTCTCCAAATTTTTCTTCTATTAATAAAGGCACCACCTGAATAAATTAGTGGACCTTGGTGATGCACTCCTTGCCACTAACTGACAAATGACAATTCCTTTATTCAGATCTGAGCCCAAAATTGGCTTGCTCTAGGATAAATTTTGCTGTTATGTTATTTTCAAAGAGAGGTAACTCTATAAAAAAATTTGCATTTAACTTGTAAATGTCAAATGATGTGTTTCACCCATTCTTAGGTTTCCTGATCATTTAAGATGAATAGATGTCATTATGAAAAATCTTATTTAATCAAATACTTACATAGGTAACGGACGCATATTCTGTTGCTTGTACCTTCCACTTTTTAAGTGACCAGCACAAAACATCAATTATGTTGATGACTTTATTAAAGATTTTACTTTTAATTTTTATAATTTGTCCTGTGTCAACGATGTATTGCTTATCAAAACTTTGCTAACTAAATCTCTAACAATCTTGAAGTGGATAGAATCAGGAATCAATTACTACAGGAAGTTCTTATTATGCAGGTTTTATTACCATACATTTATATTTATAACAATGTTAAGGATCAAACATTAATCAAAGTTTACTCAGTGAATTTTTTTTCAGTGAATTTTTTTTCTTTTGATGTAATGTTTTGTTTTTTTTTTACCAATTACTACAATATTTAGATACTACTACTACTACTACTACTACTACTACTACTACTACTAAGAATAATAACAATGACATCATTTAAGAAGGGTAATAGTTTTAATTGCATGGAATTAATCCTCCTTGTGGCCGTTATTATATACATATTTACATTCAGAGTACATGTACCTAGTTTAAAAAAATAAAGCATTTCCTATAATATGTCATATTTGCTATTCATAATTTATTACCTCGTCTTCAGAAGAATAACCTTTTAAAAATCATAAAACGTTTCTTATTTTAAAAAAAATGTGTCCAATCGCATCCTCGAAATGTGGCCTAGTGTGAGAGACAGAAACATCATTCCGAGCGCATTATCAAAATCCGGATGCTCAAATCTTCAACTGGTGTGCTCCGAAATTAAGTTTTAGTATAGTACTGTTCCCCTTGTAGCAGACAAGGTTCAACCTGTTCCGGTCTTTTTCAACTCGGCCACCATGGCAGAACAGGTATGAACCATGTGGAATTACGTTTGGAAAGAAAAATATCCAATCTGTTATAAAGTTTTCAGTTAAATGACAAAAATACAAAATCAGTATCATATATGCTTTATTTATAGACATTAAACAACAAACCTGTAACATATATAATCTTTATTTTAACATCATGTATTCAATAAACGAGGGACTGAGCATGATAACTTTAGTCTGATGCTACATCCCCGTTGGTTTGTACCCCCTACCGATTTCAATAACTAAAACGTTTACCGTGATAAAAAGTGCACAGAATTTAGTCAACTGAATCATTGATTTATAATTTTTAACCTGACTGACCAGAATGGCACCAACACTGTTATCCCCTTGCACCTTTCGTGCTTAACGGACTTAATAACACGACGCCATATTCCGTACACTATGGGGTAGATTTTTTTCCATCAGACAGCATAATGACGTAATTCATCATATTCGGTAACTGCCTGATAATTCCGTAAATTACCATAACGTTGAGTTCGGAATTATATTCCTTTGCACACATGAACATATTAATGAAACCACTTGTTAAATTCACGTGAAAGGCATTTTTTTTTCTTCTCCATCTTTTCATTTGCTTGATTCGACACTAAATATCGGAAGCAGACGACATACACCCTATTGCTGAAAATAGACATGTCTAGGAATTGGAAATGGGTCTTAGGCAATTCCGTCTATAATATTGACAACTTCCAATAAGCATGAAACGCGAAGACAATGACGGTGTTAAGGCCATTCTTCTCACAGTCTGGTTAGAAAATATAAATCAATGAATGAATTGACTAAGCCTTTGCACTTTTTATCAACTTAAAGGTTTCCGTTATTGAAATCTGCAGGAGGGGTACAAACCAACGGGTTAGTAGGCTCGGACTATAATGATTTGTGAAGTATAAAGTAGGGATAACGGACCAAATTTAATCTCAGGTTAATAAATATGTTTTTGTGAAGGTCAGAGCATCAAAAATAATACATTAGCACATGAGATCCTTTTCATGGGTTTTGTTCGTAGCATTGGGTAGTCCTACCACAGGAGTCTGCAGTTTTATAGCACTATAAAATTTCTGACATGAAATCAACTTAACACTATTATAAATTAACACAAGGAATGCATTCGAGAGCACAACCCTCCGCTCGATTTGACTTTTCTTGCAAGTCTTATCCATTCAGAATCACACGAAGACTGAAAAACTACACATATCCATTCAAAAAACAGTAACATACCTTCGCATCACTCTCGTAAGACCATTGCATGAATCCAATCCGGCGAATTAACATTTATTTTCACCATTACGATCACAAACCCTGCAAACATGAACCATTTGAGGAAGTAGCCCATTTCTACCAGGGGATAAATATTTCTGCACGTCTGGTAATTCTTCGCAACAATATAACATTTGTGTAAAAATTGGATCACGGTTTTGGTCGAATATCCAAGTGTATCAAGAATGAATGACCATCCTTTTATTAAGGAATTGATATTCGCAAAGTGTACAAAAATATCTCATTTCTACCTAAATTGCTTATGAAAAATGTGATTCCTAAATGTTTACATGAAGACCCACTTCATGACCGTCTTGAACTTGTAACCCAGAAAATCCTATTTACTCTGTATCTTTTAGAATCATAAAATAAATATATAAAGGATGGAAATGTATACCTTAAAATGATACAGCATTTTAATTTAAGTTTGCAATTCTGCAAGAAGTTGGCCAGTTTTATTGTCTGCAATACATGTCACTTTGCCGTTAGAACGGGATTCTCAAGAAATTTCCTTGTGTATAGTCTGTTTTTAAATCCGTTACAAATTTTTGTCCAAAAATGAGAAGTTGTAAACACATAGCATCTTATTGTTTGTTCTCTTCAACATAATAGCATAACACAATGGAAGACATGAGCCTGCACTACTCAGTACTTTCAGACCTGCAGGCTAGTCTTAATTTTGTTTGGTAATTTCCATCTTAAGCCAGCTGTAATCAAGAATAGTTGTTCTCCAAACTGATGTATGTTCAGTTAATGATGTATTGGAGAAAATTTAAATAGCCCACAAGTTTCTGTATATTGTGGATTTACACAGTTGTTACATTGAGTAAAATGTCCAGTAGTTACTATGCATAATACTTTCAGTGTCTCATACCTGCATTATAGGAAGGAATACAGCTAGCTACACTCCAAGCTTGTATTAGTCCAATGCTGTTACTATTTTGATCCTGTTTGAAGATGATACAATTGCATTTGTAAAGGTCCTTCAAGTAAATATATTGTGCAATCTGAGATGATTAGAATCTGTAATTGATGAATTACAATCACGATGGTCTACTGATCATGTAAATTGATGTAACATTTGTGATGCTGATGCAGATTCGTGTGATTGCATATAATACATTTTGGGATTGAAAAGATGGTATGACAGTTGTGGGTTTCAACTGTAAGGCCAAATAAAAATATATTTCCAGTTGGCTGATTGTCCAGCTCGGGCACTTTTTACACCCTTGGTCAGCAAAAATGCATCAAAATAAGAAAATAATCAAATTTTTTATATTAGTGTTCCAGCTAGGATTTCAAATGGCGGGGTGCTGACCTGGGCACTTAGAGCATGGTTGAAAAATGTTTCAAGAACAGGGCACTATGAGTGGATATCATATAGTAACCAATGCAAAAAAGGAAAGTAACTGACTCGGCATTTATTTTTTAAACTATAACCATTTCAACCAGTATGTAACTTAGCTAGGATTCTCCTTCAGTAATAAGTTATAGGTTTTTGGTTTGTGACCGTCTCATCTTTATTGGTTTCCCTTGGTAGGTTCATTTTGACAGAATCTAAAACAAATACAACTGGTCATTTTACTCTTCAAACTCTAATAGCTATATAGTTAGAAGTTTCAAATTTGCACTGAATAAAAATAATGATAATAATAATAAAGGATGTTTTGGTCTGCACAATATAGGATAACTGAAAAGTTAATTTCATAAAAATTAAAACCATGAAACTTAAGGTATAATTGATTTCTCTCAATATGAAGAAAATAAGTTTTTTTTAAAAAAAAGTTACTTTTTGTTGACATATCATTTTTTTTCCAAATTATCAGATGTTAACTTCTTTATAAAGAAAATCATTGTACTGACATTGAGAAATAAATATGTCCATCTATATATTGTGTGTTTGAATAAATTGTATTGTGCAATAAACAGATGATGAGTATAAATGGAAATAAATTGAAGTCTACTGTTCATTAATGATTGTCTTTATATACACATAAGTAAGAATATATAGAAAAAAGGCTGCAGTTTTCTGTTTTTGTCCATTTTAAAACAACACTTACCCAACAGAAATGGTTTTAGTTTACCATGACAACGGTTTTTGATGACAGTGGAAGGATAGTGGTCGGATAGTAATAAAATAAACATTTTGACCTGATGAATAAATTGAAAATAAAATGCTGCCAGAACAGAATAAAGTTTGGAAGCGAATGGTCAGTGTGCTTTTAAATTTTAGAGGGGTGTTTTAAATTTGATGGGCACTAAAAAAGTTGGGCACTGCATATTGCACTTCTATTCATGTTTCGCTGGAACACTGCATATACATAGCTTATTTTTTAATTTAAAAAAATAGTCCCTTATACCCTAATTTTAAAATTAGTGCAATAGGAAAAACATTTATTTTTGTCTTGTTTAATCAGAAACTTGTAAATTTGAGTGGTTTTCTTTTTCTACCGCCATTTGACATTAAATTATTAAATCTGTGCTTCCTTTTCTTCCCACCTATCACAAATCCATTTGTGTGCAAAATAAACCTTCATTACAATTGGATTTTAACCATATTTATTATAGAGCTTGATATTGTTTTGATTTCTGACAGGTTGTTGTTTGATATATTACAAGTTGTCAGCATTCTTTGATATATTAACCCATTCTATCAAGAATACGACTACAGGCGTAATATCTCTTATCCTGAATATTCCTGTGGGCATAAGATCCCTTTCTATCCAGAATATGACTAGAGTCGTACTTACTATGTCAGTGTGTAGTGTCTCTAGAAACGTGTTATACATCACAAATATTTGTGCACTTTTTCACCCATCACAGGAAATGGTTAAAGCACGCATGCACAACAAAATTATTAAATAAACGTTGGATTTAGGAATTGTTCTCTTAAAAATTGATCGACAAGCCAATCCAAACACTAGTAGACTTTTATTTTCAAAGTCAACTCAATATCTTTATCTTTCCTTACATGGTATGAAAACTAGTCTAGCATCAAAAGAGTCCAACATGGTCTTGGTAAAGTGCAGCCGCTTACCAGATGACCTAGCAAACTTTAAATGTTAGATCTAGTTATATGAATGTGAGTATTAAAATCATAATGTGCTGAAAGAAGATAAAACTGGCGTTGATGAAAAGTAATCTGGTACTCATGATTTGCATTGCTAGTTGCATGAGTAGATAAATCTAACCACATTTTCTAATGTAGATTGTCAGAACAATAGGTGCAGTGATTAATAGGTTGATTTGTACAGGACTGCATTAAATTTATGGCTGATATTTGGAATATAGATAAAATCAATGTACTTATGTGTGGTTGCAGAGCTATTTGAAGAGTAAACTATTGTTTATTTTTTAAATGACTCCATATTTTCACACACAGCAAATGGTTCAGGTTCAGTAGTTTTGGTAGTAGCTTTGAACCCAATCAGTCATATGGTTGCCTCTTAGCTAATGTCCAGAATTCTGGAATAGTTGCTAAACGTACATTGTCTTTTTTGTAGGCTTATATCTTAGGAAAAAAAATTAGCCAGTAATAACTTATACTAATCTATTATAATTTCTTCAAAGATATTGCAAGTATATGTGATTACTGCTCTGGAAGTCATCCAGGTAGATAAATTGATCTAGCCTATATGACTAGAATCTGCAATTGATGAAGTACAATCACGATGGTCTACTGATATATTGTAGATTGATGTTACTTTGTGATACTGATGCAGATTCATACAATTTTAGACCATTTATTTTAGGAGAGAGCTGGACAGTCATGAGGTTCCTGCTATAATTGAAAACATACTTCAGTATTACTCTGGATTTTCTGATTTTTTAAAATATTTTTATCCCATACATCTGTTAAATACAAGGTGGCACTCTACAGTTCTGTATGTTGTAATGGGTTAGATTTGAAAGAAATGAATTTCCCAGGTTTCCTACTTGCCAAGTTTTCTGGAAACAAGTCAGGAAGATTTGTATTTAAAATCTGAAAGATTGGGTCCAAATCAGGGAGATTAGCGTAAATCCTATTTCTTTAATAAATTTAGGCGTGAAAGTACAGATTGTACCACAGCTAAGCATAATAACTATAATGAATAGTTACTGAACTTCATTAATTTTGTTATGTTATTTTATTAATCTCACAAATTTTTTTTAAGAATCTTCACAAGAATCACTCTGGTTAAAAAAAAATGACACTGGAACCTGTCTCAAACATGTTTCTTGTCTTTCAGTCTTATAGAGAAGCCCCTTTTGCAGCGATACACAAATCATTTGAAGCTCCGAGCTCAAAACAGTCAACTTAGTATTTTGGTCCAAATTTGAAGTTTCTAGAACTTTATTTCAAAATTTATTATATTACTAAAAATGCACAACAAAATACATGGAGCAATGTGTACTTCACATTCTAGAACATGTACTCTAGCGTTCAGTTTCTCATGCAAACTTGTCAAAAACTAATCCTAGAAATATCAGTAAGATAAAGGTAACCAATCAGTATGATTTTTGTCTAAATTTTGAAATCCACACATCATTACTATGTCCGTAATAACAATATTACTTTAATTTAAATTGTGACTGCAACCGACGTGAAAAATCATCCCTGATTCATTCCTCTTGAAAGCCTTCAAAGTGCCTGCTTCATTTAAGTCAATATTGTCATCAAAATATCCAAATTGTCAACTTAAGTGTTGCTACCATCACTATCAACATCCATCATTTTAGCGAGCAATTTTCAAACCAAACTTGTTTTCTTAACGGTGTTTATTAATAATTTCACTGCATGTGCGTGATTCAACTATTTTCTGTGTTGGTGATGAGGTACGTAAATATTTGTGATGTATAAAAGATGTTTTTAAAGACACTACACACATTCGTCAGAGTATAACTGTAGTCATATTCAGGATAAATTGGGATACTGCAACTATGGGCGTATTAACCCTTTCATCACTAAGTAACTTTGTAGGCATAGAGTCCTTAACACTATGTAACTTTGGAGTTGTAAAGCAAAATGACTTGTGGACTTTGAAACAACATAACTTTGCCAATGTTAAAGTTATCTGGCTGGATTAGGTGTCAAAATCAAGGTTAAAAATCAAATTTTATGACTTAATTCAATAAAATGTGCATATCTATTACAACTGTTAAAATGCAGTTACAAACAAGTAACAACAGGTAAAATACAATTATTTTATTACCTCTTAGAAAACTTAGAATGTTCTCAAAACTTGTTCAATTGAGCCTAGATGTACTAGTGAATAATCACAGTAGCAACACAAGTCTTTCTTTCATAGTGTCCATAATATATAAAATTCTATAAAATGAACCAAAATGATCTCCAAGGTGAGATCTGTCCACACACGTAAGTGACCTATATCGCCTCTGCCACGTTTGATCGTCACATTGAAGTTTGTTAAACGGACAATTTTCCCAAAAACTTCATCTGAATAGAATATTTGAAAATAATCCGAAGCTTTCCTGGAGCCATATAACTCTCGGGTGTGCCCAACTCTTGTCAGAAAACTGAAACAAATCTCTTTGGTTTTCGGGCTTTGTCAAAAAAAAAAAAAACACCATGTAGAGCGTACAATTCCTCTGGTTCAAAACCTTCAAAGTCATCTTCATCGTCATCACTGTCACCCACAAGTGCATTCCATTGTCTCTCCATATGACTTCTCTCATTGTCAAACAAATTTATCAGGTCAAAATTATTTAAATCCTCCGAAAACTCTCCTCTAAAAATTCTTCAAACTCCGCCATTTTTGATACAAATTTCAGCATTCGGAAAACACGTTTAAAGTTCCTACTTTGTTCATTATTTCTAGTTGTATACAAGCTAAACTCACGAGATAATCCAAATATAACATCTACATTACCAGATGGAAGTTATTAGAGGTACCCCAAAAGATATTTAGTCTGGTACTATAACGTCAAAGAAGAACACTGCCCTAGACTGAAAACTCGGTCCATAGTGTTGACGGATTTACCTCTCCTGGACCGCATATGCGGACTGCCGTGATGAAAGGGTTAAGGATAGAATGAGTTATTACGCCCGTAGTCATAACACCCATAGTCGTATTTAGGATAAAATGGGATACTGCAACTACAGGCATATTAAGGATAGAATGAGTTGTTGCGCCCGTAGTCATATTCAGGATAGAATGAGTTATTATGCCCATAGTTGTATTCAAGATAAAATGGGATACTGCAACTACAGGCGTATTAAGGATAGAATGAGTTATTATGCCCATAAACATATTCAGGATAAAATGGGTTAAATGCATTTGAGATAAAAGTATGTGATGTACACAAGATAATTAGAATCTGTAAATGATGAATTACAATCACGATGGTCTACTGATCATGTAAATTGATGTAACATTTGTGATGCTGATGCAGATTCAGATTTAACACAAAATGTGTATTTTAAATGGAACAGAGGACATTGCAGTCATTAGATTTCATCTAAATTTTGGAAATAAAATTTGAAATTGGACTGGTTCATAGCTGCCAAGTGTCTCGTGTTTTCTGTATTTTGGACCAGAATATGTGTGCGTTTACAACCTATATAAAAACGAGATAAAATTGAAGTAATTCAAATGAAATTTGGTCTATTCAATTTCTTTTAGAAATGAAACTTCATCTTTCATTTGATAGTGTTGCTGGCAATTTATTTTGCACACGTTTTCCAGAGAAAAAATTGCAATGGGTCACTCGTGAAAAAATGGGAATGGTTCAGTAAGACAAACACGCAAAGAATTCAGATCATTGAAAGATGGTTCTTTAGAATTGATAATGATTGGGGGGGGAAAAAAAAGGTGTGTGGAAAAGGCTCAAAACAGCGTGTGTTGTACTCTTGCACCTTCTAAATGGGTGAAACAGGGTGCAAGAGCACAACACATGCATCTTTGACATTAAACAATTAAGGAAGGTACTGTCCTACTTTATGTAGAGTTGTAGATGTTGTAAAAGTTACTTAAGCATTACAATTTTAAAAGTAATAGTTCCTGAAAATTATTATTTTTGTTATAAGCAGTCAGTATTTTTGTACTTCAGGGTTAGCAGCTATGCTAGTTTCTGGTTCTTGGAATATTTTTATTATCCTCGCTACTTTTGATAGAAAAGGTGGAGACATTAAACTGGACTATTAAATCAATCCAAACGTACATTTGTCCATCACAATGTTCTCTTCTGGATTTTAATATTTAATAATAAAGTCTTTGTTTAAAAAGGGTAACTCTGTTAAGTAAAATAATGTCTAGTGTCATTAAATTTATGATCACTGTTCATGAAATATTTTTAAATGCAGTAAATAAACATAAAAATTACAGTTCATAACCCATGATAGTTGTGGTGTTGCAACTATAACAGTTCACAATGCTGGTCTTTCCTCAATTTTGAGTGCAGCTAGAAGGATTGGAGGGAAAGGTTATAATTTATTTTTATTATATATATATATATATATATATATATATATATATATAAAAGAACAAATGACCATATTGTGCTCTTTTTTTTTGTAAGCAAACTTTAACAAATTTCTCTGTAGTATGTTTAGGATTAAAATCTAGAACTTCTTGACCCACCCTATCACTGTCATTAAAATCTTTAATTGATTTGTTTTCAATGTTAACATTCTTAGTGTACAAGTTTTCCATTAATATTCTTATTATCTTTTAGACCGAGAAGTCGTTCCAGAAGCAGCCACATGTTTTCTTGAATAAGAAGTCGACACAGCTGTCTGCCAAGGGCAAGAAGAATATTCGGCACACAAAGAATATTGGTCTTGGCTTCAAAACCCCAAGGGAGGTAAGCCTGTCAATGTTAATTGGGTGCCATTCCATCAGATGGTCTGAGCTTGTTTTCACACTCGTCCAATTTGGTGACTTGAAACCTGTTTCTATAATTAGCATCTTGCATGGATTCAGTAAAGAGCAAGTTCCGTGTTCATGAATAGACCTTTGGCTTGAAATTCCCAATAGCAAGTGACATATTTGATACCTGATATATGGTTTTGCGGCTTTGTGAAAAATGAGATCGATGATTTTTATTCTAATAATAATTTTGAAAGAGAACTTCAGATGGCACTTTGATAAACTGTTTGCTGCTGGATTAAAATGTGCCAGATTACCAAATAGGCAGAGCAGGCACCAGCCTATGGGTCCCACACCTTTTGTTGGTTGGTAAAAATAAGAATGTATTGGGAAATAATTGGCGAGGGGGGACAGAGTCGAGATTTTGACAACCTAGGGGCCTCCAAAGGGTTTAATCTTGCACTGGGTAGCAACCATTGTCTAGTTGCTGTTCAACTCTAGTGCTCAACTCTGTTGATCTTATTTTCCTCCAGTTAAGTTATATTTTTTATCTGTTTTCACTTGGAAGTATATTTTAACAATGATTTTGTCACTTAATCATCGTTAACTTTAATGATCTTGAATCTGATTGATTGGAAACTTTTTTTTTTTATCTGATTTTGTTCAGGCTTTGTAAATATAATTGAATCATCAAAATCACAGATGAGTAGTTATGAGCAAGATTGACACATTTTAATGAGGTGTGATGTTGTGTTTGATTGGCTAAGCATGTCAGCACTCCAGTTACTTGATTTGTAAATACGTTCATATCCAAGAGATATTTGACATTGTAAATAGGCTTATCTTCAACTTTGTGAATAATCTTATTTCCAAGTGATATTTGACTTTGTGAATAGGCTTATGTCCAAGAGTTAAGTGCAGATAAATACGAGCTATGCATATTAAATAAGGATGTGCTTCTTGTCACTTGAGAGATTGCATTTCTTTCACAATTTTGACCAAACTTCTAAATAGGAAGAGGGCAAGATGTTGGACAAGTTATGCATCTGAATTGCTGAAATTTTTTTCTGTCGAGGACAAAGTAGTTTTTTAGGTAGTATACTGTACATATCATTTAATGGTTGAAATAAACTGCTTGTGAAAATTAATAGATTTTAAGAACTATGTATTTTTATGCATTTTTATATCATACAGCAGAAACCAGCTAGAGCCAATATACTGAACTATTCCAGCACATGTTGCTTCAGGTGTAAAGTTTATTTTTACAAAACAATGATGACATAGTCTTAAAATTCTGGACATGTATTTTTGACCATAGAGCATTACACATTTTGAGGACATTTCTTGTTATGTCATTGGTGTTTGTTTCTTTGAAGCATTTTTTTGCTGTCGGCTAATAAAACCATTATGTTCATTCCGTATGTATATAAACAAAATTTCAAGACAGTACAAATGGAAAAGATACGAGGATGGGCAAGTACTTTGTACTTGTACTTTTTTTAATCTACATCGTTTAAATACAAAATGTAGAATATAACCTGCATATGATGAACCAATCACGATGGTCGTCTGTAAGAAACACTGATGAGGTTATTCAGACCTGATGCAGGTTGACATTACAGGACTGGTTAGGCAAAGTTGTATGACAGTAACATTTGATTTCCAATTGATGCAGAAAAGTAAATAAAGGAACAGTAAAGCAAAATATGTTATCTTGCCAAAAAGAGTGTTCTTAGATTATTTATATGGACATGTTATTTTGATATTGTCCCCTCTCTATTCGGGTCTAATTTCAGTTATTGTACCATCACATCATATGTTGTGTGAAATTCAATGGTTGTAGGAAATGTATACAGTTGATATGATTAATTAAATTAGACCTATGAGAAAAGAAATTCTTAACTGTCATTTATTTGACCCAAAATATGTTTCATACAACCTTGAAAAGTGCTTGAAATTTGTTGCAGGGCATGAAAAGTTCATGTTTTTGGTGTTTACCTTGCAAAGTTTGTGAAAAGTGCTTGCATCGAAGGTTGACTAGCAAGTTCTGAACAACTGTAATTTTAAAACAAAAATATAAAGATGAATTAATTTGTTAAAATATAATAGAAGACTGTCAGGGAATTTTTTTTATTTCACTGTTGATTAGCTTACATATTAATAACTTCAAGTTTGACGAATGATGTTAGATCAATTTTAGCTGTAATTTTAGATGTGGTGACCTTGTGATGTACTAATGGACTATTACCTTTGACTTGTGATATACTAATGGACTTTGAGTACCAATACAGATAAATAAAAATCAAAACTCAAAAAGGTATGTTTTTGGTCCTGTTGCACTAACCTTTACATGAAATGGTAGTAAATTCTTTCTTGGAAACTTTTTTTATTTTGTTAAATTCACTGAAGAAATGGCTTAGAACTGGCAGCAAGTACAAAATAACTGAATCTTTATTTGCATTTGCCTTCACTTCTAAACATTTGATCATTAGGGTAGCCAGGGACTTAGAGAACTAAAGTAACCTCCGCTAGATCAGAAAGTAAAAGTTGAGTCTTGTGGCAAGTGGTAAAAGAAATATAATATTGAAATATTGAAAGTAGGAATGAATAGAGAATAAGGCGGCCAAATAAAGAGTTAGAGCAGCAAAGAAGATTAATGTAGAGGACATGACTGCACCTAATTCCCCATGCCTCAATACTTAGTAAGCTTCAGTAATTTCAGTTAAGACTATTTATTTAAAACAATTGAAATGTTTGTTTAATAATAAAAAATGTAATTTTGATATCTTGTGGTCTCTACATACCATAATCATCATTCTTCAGTTTGTTTGCAGACCTTGAAAATCAAATGTGTTTCTGAAAAGTTCGCATAATAAATAAAAATTGTGTCAAAAGAGATCAGTGGAGTATGTAGCAAACGTTTCTTCCCAGCTTAAACCAATTTACAGGAATTGTGTGAAATTGTGTAAGGTCTCTTGTGCAGTTTAAGATCTATATTTAAAGTCACTAAATCTAACATTTATGTTGAAAAAGTTCTAAAAAGAATTAGACTAATCCTTTTGGGCTTGAATTTATGAATACCTTACAATGACATTGTACACATACTATGCCAAGAAACTGCTGCCTGAGGAAATCGATGAAGACGAGGTGGCAGGACAAGGTCTTAGATACTGAGGTTCCATATTCTGCTTGTGAAAAGCAACTACAGAGTGTGGCGGGAAGGAGTGTGATCTAGAGGGTGGTCAGGAAGAAAACAAAAAGCTTCATCCTTGAAATTCCACAAACATTGACAATGAATTTTGGGAAAATATTGCACAAGATCACCCATTCTGTGGCTACAGACTATGAGATGAGGAAAATCATTGCAACAGTGGAGAAATATGAGCAGTATGAAGTCTTTCAAAATTGTACAACTGACATTGATTTGCCAACAGATATAACTTTTCCAGAAACAATAACTTCTCAAAATCCGTATTAAGAATTTAACATCCTGGCATAAAATGGGTTTAAAATTTGTGCAGCTGATGCTAATCGGAAATCTGCTGTGACCACCATCGCTGAAAATAGAAATGAAATTCCTCTGTCTATCAACGGTTAATATTTTTAACAACTCAAAATCTGCCAGCCCAATTTTTACAAACTTTATACGTTATTGTGGGATAAATGCCTCTCAGGCTGGCTTAAATTTTTTTTAAGTCTGCACATACTGCCATCAAATAAGGTGCAGTTTAAAAAAACTAAAAATTTCTTTAAAAAAATCTGTTCCACAAGTTTTTATTAAATTTATATATTCTTTCAGTTTGTATATGCATAGTGGTTACTGCATTAATTTTCAGATTGATCAGTTGTGATCAGAACAAGTCGGTTGTTTCTTGATCACTAAAATCCTATGATTTTTAAAGTATGGATTTACCATTCCTTTGAAACTTAAGGTGAAAAGCATTTGGGATAAATGTTGGAAGGAAGTATACCACCCTTCATGGATAGTTGTGTTTCATGTTCAACCTGTAATTTAGAGCTAATATATTTTAGCCATTTGTTTTGGAATAAGGCAATGCTGCTTTTGATTTCAGGCAATTGAGGGGACATATATCGACAAAAAGTGTCCCTTTACTGGGAATGTCAGCATCCGTGGACGCATCTTGACAGGTGTTGTTGCAAAAATGAAAATGCAGAAGACCATTGTCATCAGGAGGGATTACCTTCGCTATGTTAAAAAATATAACAGATTTGAAAAGAGGCACAGAAACCTTTCAGTGCATCTTAGTCCATGCTTCAGGTGGGTTTGCATTTCCATAGTGGCGAAAAACAAGTAAAATTTGATGGTTCTTTTTACCATGCTATAGCTTATGAAATTTGGCTTGAAAGGATTTAATTCTTTCTGAAGCATTTGGCCTACAGTCTGCTATTTGTTACTAAGAATATTTGCTATTTCTAAACAGACACTTTTAAATTTAAATTAAGCTTCATCTTCCTTTTGACTTTGAAAAAGATCAGTAAAGTTATATAAAAGGGATATAACTAAATTTTTAATCCTCTAGGGAACTTTTTAAAGTAAAATGGTTACCTCCCTTGGTATAGTATACTGGCTTGTGGGTAAAAAAAACCTAGTAGATATTTGTTTTAATTTTTTAATATTTTTTTCTATTAAGAGATCAAAAGAAGAAGACTTTAAATATGTAAAATTAAATAGAAAATGCTACTTAAGATTTTACTTTAATATTTTATAATAAAGTACTTGTTTTAATGAAATCTCTGTTATGGAAAAGTACTTTTAAAAAATTTGGATTGAATTATAGAAGTGTGTCCTTGGCCAAGTCATGCCAAAGACTTGTATAAATGGCACTAACAGCAGTCTTTCTTGGTGCTCATTTAAGGCGTTAGTGCTAGGTCTGGTGGGTTTGATGGTAGGATAATGTTTCTGGGTGGGGCGTGATGCTTTGGTGCTAGACATAAACTGCCAAACTGCAGACATTGTAGTGATTTGACTAAATAATTGTTGAAGCTACATTAAAAATCTTAAACACATGTGCATTATAGGAGGATATTGGTCATAAAACACAATCACATGATTATCAATATATCTGTTTATTACATCTCCTCTTTGATTCTGTTGAACTTACCTTGCTTTTTTTTACCTCAGTATTTTTATTTATAGAGCGGAGTTAATGATAATGATGATGTTGTTTATTTGAACATTTGTTACCATCAAATGGGCATTTTAATATCAGTACATTACTTATCATTGTTGTTTACTTCACCCTTGCAATGGAAAAGACCTTTGCTTTGCCAGATGCACCATCCTTCTGTTCTAAAATGTTCATAGAACACCTGCACTGACCTAGTGTTAAACCCATGAAGAACAGCATTTCACCTTATTTATCCAGATGACAGCATGTGAAAATTCTTGCTAGAGGAAATGATACTAAAAAGTGACTGTTTATTGCTGTTCAGGATTAGACCATTACTTACCAAAAGTTCTTTAATGTTTTCAGGTGATAGTTTTCAATTTTGCTACACAATAGTTCCCACTGCCCTCCCTTTGTCAGTTCAGGAATTACTTATAGGGAATCAAAATCTTGAGTGGTTGTCAAAATTTCTTGAATATTCTTAATATATTTATTTGTTTTCAAGCCCCATATGGTCTAAATAGCTAACCATTATGGATCACTGCCATCTTACCTCTACAAGGGTTCAGCCAATTTGGGTATGTGAAAAAGCTTGTCAGTAACTTCCTGTGGGTCTGTGGCTCTTTCTGAGATTTTGCAAGTTCTTGCTCCACCATTTATACTGACCGCCATGTATTGCCTATATTGTGCTGAAAAATGGCATTAAACCCTACAACAACAACAACATGTTTTCACTTAAAGTGTTTATTTTAGTGCAGGAGGTTTGTGTTTTCATAGCCATTACTGTTATTAACAGGTATTTAATTTTTGTGTTTCTCCATTCATTATTTACTGATTGTGGAATTTGTTTGAATTCATATATGATGTAGAGGGTCCAATGCCTTTAACTCTATGAAAGAAAACAAAAAGCAATTCCTGCAGTCATTAGTCCAGAGTGCTGTAATGCCTGGAGACCATTATCTTGATAAAGCCTTGGGTGGCCTCTAAGGCCTTAGTTAAGCTCTGCAGTGAATAGTCCAAGAGATGTTTGACCTGAATGGTTTTCTTCTGTGGTTGGTGTACAAGGAAATGTGTCAGTCCTAGCTGCCAATTACTTTTTGTAGACACCAATTTTCTACTTTTTCTTGTTCTGGAGAGATCGTGTTTGGCTTCCACTATCATGTGTTATATTACTTTTAGCAGTTTAAATTCTCCAAGAGTCCAGCTATTAGCTTGGATCCTTTCATAGCATTAAGAACTCTGAGCTGCAGAGACTGGTAAAACACTTGATGCATAGATGGAATCTTGTGTATTTTGTTGGCCTTGGTAAAACCCTTTTATAAACCTTGAAATGAGGTTTCCTTTGAAAATCATTTGTTTAAAACTGTCTTTCATTTTAGTTGTAGCTTCATTGAAGGGAAAAGGTGACATACATACCTTCCCAATAGAGAAGGGATCTTATCAGTTCAGTGGCAATTACAACTCTGTTTCTGTTGTATGTTAGCCCACAGTATTGCTATATTCTAGGGGGCCCCGAGTGGTCTAAAGCTCGCTCTCTCTTGCTCCATTTCAAATCACTGCCATCTCACCTCTGTCTGCATGAGTTTGTGTCTGGATTGAGCCAAAGTGGGTATGTGAGAAAGTTTGCCAGTAGCTTCTCGATGGACATTGGTTCTTTCCAGGGTCTTCCTGGGTTCTTCTTCCACCATTAATACTGGTCATCATTTATAGCCTATCATGTGCTGAGAAAATGGCCATAAGCCCCACAACAACAACAAGTTGTCTTCTAAATAGAATAGTTGCATTTGTGCTGGGGACAACCAGGATGGAGTCCTTTAGCTAGTCAAGGCACTTGGGTCCTCTAGGTCCTATTTGGCATCTTCAAAAGGAGAAGTAATGGCAGAAAGTGGCTCTTCATTCCCTTAAAGGGCTCATCTGCTATTTCTGCTACCATTATCTTGATTGATTTCATTCTTTATCAAAAGAGCTTATCAGTCACTCGCAAAGACTTTAATGAGAACAAATTCCTATGAAGATTTGGTCCTTCTCATACCCGAACTATGGTATGTTTTCTCTAGCGCCAGTAGTTCTGACACTCTTGCACAACCTGCTGCAATTTAACAGCACTGTAGGCTTCTACTTGTGAATAATGTTGTTTGTTCTACTGTTCATAGATGGAAGACTTTATAAACAAGTCTGTTGTACATCATCCATCCAATTGTTAGTAAAAAAGATAATTTCATTGCTACTCTGCTTAAACTACTTGGATGATTGATTTGAAACTTTAGACACACATTCATCCTATTGTCTGGTTGGGTTTTAATAAATTGGCCTCTGCTTCTAAATGGATGGCCATTTCAATATCGGGCTTTCATAAGAGACTTACAGTGTTCGGTTGCTCCTCAGTAAAAATAGTGCCAATCTGACATCCAATATGGCTGCCTGGGCAGATGTCTATTAATCTCTTTGTCACAACTCTACTTGAACAGAAAGTTATATTGAATGAAAATGGTGCCTATCTAATGTAGCCACCACAGCACTCATGTTTATTGCTCTTGCTATTGCTCTTACTCCTGAATGGAAAGTCGTGTCTTGAAAATATTGTTATCTTTACTGCTCTCAAAATGGATGCCCAATGTCACAATGGGGTTTTAGCTGATAGAACTATTAGGAAACTTACTTGGTCTTCGATGAAAATGGCTGCCACAAAAAACTTGTCAACGAAAAACAAATAATTTTAAGGTATTTCATAATCCTAAATAAAAATGGTCCCCGTTGTACATCCAATATGACTACCACAAGAACAGTCTTGAAAATCTTTTCTTTACTCACCTAATGGGTGATTGTTAAAACTTCTAATAATGTCTAAATGAAAAAGGCTCCTTGGTTTCAATACTCTACAGTTAAGGAAGATATGGTCTTGAATACCTGGAGATTATTTTCACCAGGTAGAATATCATTCCTTTCCTGAAATAAAAGTTAGGGGCTGGAGAAAAACCAAGTGCAGTACCTGTCGCTATTGGATACCTTACTCCCACCCTGCTCTGATGTCCATCTTGGGTTCAAGAAGATCATGAAGAAATGCTATTGTACTTGAGCCTGTGATGTGGAGTTGGACAGTATCAATGTATATTTTCTAGGAAATAGTATTGTACTATTGTGCATGGGACTATGATGCGGAGTTAGACCGTGTCAACAATGTACATGGTCCAATGAACAAAAGTATGGTGCATCGTTAATGGATGAGGATTTTTCCATTGTGAAATGGGTAAGGTAAAATAATAGTGACATGTAAATATGACATAATTAAAACTAGCTTTTTGTCTATCCACCCCTCCATTCTTACATTTTGAGATGATCAAAGTACATGGTTTTATATGATTTAATATGTATCTTTCTAATCATTTAGGAAAAAAATAAAAACAAAATTTGTTGTGTCCAACATGAAATAAAAAAACTAGAGACCACTGGAAAGATAAGATTGCTGCATGGCCATTGTTTTGCCTGAGTTCTTTCTCTAGCAAATGTACTGCATACATGCCAACCATTATGCTTTTGGCATAAACTGTACGCTCTTTTGCCCACTAAATTACACCTTATGTGTAAATGTTTTTGGTTTGTGTTTTTTTTCTTTTTGTTATATCCCCCACACAAAAAAAAATAATTTGTTTTCTCATTTTTATTAACATCCCTGTAAACGCACAAAACATATTCTAGAAAAGACTGTTTCTGAGTAACTATGACAAAACTACACGTTTCTGAGTAACTATGACAAAACTGCACATCTGTAGACTATCGGTGACTTAGTGTTATGTTCTGTTTATAGCAGCTGACCTATTTCCAAGAAGACCTGTTTTTATTTATAGCAGCTCTCTGGCTTGGGACATACCAGACTGGTTTTCTAAATTCTAATCTTGGCTCACATATTCTTTGTTAAAAATAATGTGAGGTACAGAACCCTTCTGTAGGAATCTGGCTTGGGACATAACAGACTGGTTTTCTAAATTCGAATCTTTGCTCACATATTCTTTGTTAAAAATAATGTGAGGTACAGAACCCTTCTGTAGGAATTTGGCAGTAAATGTCCTATTTATTCTAGTTGATGTGTATGTTGCAACAAAAATGTTTCTCAAATGATTTCACAGATGGATTAGAAAGAAGAAACCCTGGGGGAAAAAAACGACTCGAGATAAATACTTAATACAGTGCCATTCTAGGGTAGCTTAACGCCCATCGCAGGCTGTATGAAAAGGATTTTAATATTGGTCAATGTAAAACAAAGACACCTTGATGTGTATGTTGCAACAAAAATGTTTCTCAAATGATTTCACAGATGGATTAGAAAGAAGAAACCATGGGGGGGAAAAAAAAAAACGACTTGAGATAAATACTTAATACTGTGCCATTCTAGGGTAGCTTAATGCCCATCGCAGGCTGTATGAAAAGGATTTTAATATTGGTCAGTGTAAAACAAAGACACCTTGAATTAGCTCGTTTTGCTAACTCCAATACTAAGGTAACTTTTTTTTACAGCAGAACTAAACAAATTTTATAAATGCAGGGGCATTATTTACGGAGCTCTTAATAGAATACTGACTACAACTAGTGGTTTAATACAACTTTGGTCCTTTGTTCAAATGGATGCTTCCTAACACAGAAAATATGCATGTGTTTTGTACATATTTGCATTGAATTTATTATGTTATATGTGAATTACGCTTTTTCTGCTGATTACTCCTTTTGTCCACTTGTATTACGGTTTTTCCTCATTGGGGGTTGGCATGTATGGTACTGCTCACTCTGTGTATCTTGCCCAGTTGAAAAAGAGAAACTCAAAACTAAACCGTATTTCCATCATGTGAAAATTGTATTGCACTTCATAGCTCACAAGCCCATGTACATATCTGCATTAAACTTTGACTAGTTTTTCCTCACATTAATACGTTATTGGTCCTTGTTTATAATATGCCTTTCGTGTTTGATATAATGATGGAGATTACATAGTGCAGTTTTCAGCATATTTCACTTGTCTATGATACAAGCCAAGGTAGGGCGATTTCATCAAAGCATTGTATCTATTTACAGAGATGTAGCCATTGGAGATGTAGTGACTGTTGGTGAATGCCGGCCTCTCAGTAAGACGATTAGATTCAATGTACTGAAAGTCACCAAGGCAGCAGGGACCAAAAAGGGGTTCCAGAAGTTTTGATGTAAACAAAAATGAAAATAAACACTGACAAGTGAAGAATGATCTTTTCTTGTTTTGGGAAAAATTGTTTTTTAAGCCAGGGGTTTACCTTTTCTTTCTGAACTTGTGAACTGTTCACACAATTCAGAAATTGTAGATGTTACAAGATTCTTTTCATTTAATTGGTGCCATAGAGCTGGCTTAGTGCTTGTTTTTAAAAGCTTTCTTCATCGCTCAAGTAGCTTTGTGGCTATGATATGAGAAATTCAACAAACTGCCATTAATCTCTTTCCCATTTGTAGATAAAGTTTTGCATTCTGGATAACAAATTTAAAACAAACCCTAACCCCGTGAATCATGTTGAAGCACGTTTTGTAATTTTTGGGGAATTGGATGCCTTAAAGTTTTATACCTCCCTACATCAGAACCCTGTTAAGTAGTTTGACAATCAGTGATCTATCACTTCTTGTTAAGTAGTCTGATAATAGATAATCGATCTCCTTTACTTGAGCAGTTGGTGATGACCTCTGATTTTGTCTGGTGTTGTTTGGTTTTGATGACTACCCAGGTGACAAGTGGTTAGAGCATCCACCTCAGATGCAGGAGATTGTGGGTTCAAAACCCAGCCTGAATCATACTAAAGACTTGTAAAAAAAAATGGTACTAGAAGCTGCCTCACATAGGACTTTATTTAAGAGGTTAAGGTTTGGGCTGGTGAGGACACTGTTGGCGGGATGTGATGCTACATGTTTGCAAGCATATGTCCAAATGCTAGACATCACTATAAACTGCCATACTGCAGACATCAGCAATATGACTGAAAAATTCAATTTTTATTTTTCCAAATCACACACACTTGTTTTATATAGAAATTTTAACACTTCATTGACATGAAGCTCTGTTCTTCGTAAAGAGTAAAAAAGAAAGGTACAAATTTTCAGAAAATGATATTTGTATATATAGCAAATTATATACGGAGTTTGCGCGAATTTCAGTTTTGCATGTTTGTCCCCTTTAATGGCATTTTTTAATCATAGTATTAACACACGGGTTTCACTTAGACGCTATAATAAAATTAATATACAGCTAGTCTAGAATCACAGTGATACTGAAGTGACTATCGACATGTCCTTGGTATGGTGGAATTTCTCGGAAATAGTTGACATGGTTTTAAATACTTTAGAAAGAAGAAACTGACTCTTCAATTGTTGCAAATTTATGTTTGCCATTTAAAGCGATTCCATATCGGTAAATTGCTTGTGCCCAAACTTGCTTCAATTGGACGACTTGATATTTAGCTAACTTGGGGTTAAGACTTGTTGAACTAGTGTATGTCCCTAAGTATGTCATATCAGCGGTTTATATCAATGATCTCGGACGAGTTGGAATATGAGATGTTTGCATATTAATGAGATCTTGCGTCTAATTGGCTGAACTCTTGACATCTCTGAAGACACTTCTAATACGATTTTGATTATGTCATCAAGGTTTGTATGCTTTTCATAATGAGCGAGATTCATGCATATTAGTATGGTAATATTGCATCTTATTTGCCGAGTCCTTTAACAATGAGACCATAATTTTAATCTGATGATATTCCATTCATACACAGACACACACAGTTGATACCCCCATTCCAAAAGATGTGCGTTTTGATATTAACTATCTTTAAAAAAAAATCAGTCATATATGTACGATGTTTGTAATGTGACAGTTTATAGCGATGTCTAGCACTGGGACATCATACCGCAGACATGTAGCATCATGTCCCACCCACTCACAGTATCTTGAGAACAAGCCGACAAGACTTAATACTAACCTCTCAATTCTGAGCGACTAGCGAAACGTTTTTATAAGTCTCTGGTATGAATCAGCCAGGGTTTGAATCCACGACCTACCACATCTGAGGCGGACGCTCTAACCACTTAGGCCACCGGGAGAGGTAGTATTTGAATATACTTACAGATGATATTCAATTGTCTTGTATGACGATGATACCCCTATATACGACGATGGCATCCCATTACCTTATATATACAGATGATATCCAGTTGCCCTATATGCCGAGGACATCCCATTGCTTTATGTATGCAGATGATGTTACAGTTCCATATTTACCGATCGTACCTCATTGCAATAATTGCACAGATGATGTTCCTTAGCCATATTGCTTTCCTAACTTAAAAGATTTGCTAAATTTGTTAAAGGCTTGGTGTGTTACTATCTTCAAGTATGGCCTTATGATTGGCAATTATACGGTCAATTCCTTCAATTTATATATTTAAAAGTGAAAAATTTGTGTGTGTTATGAAAAGTGTAGTCCGGGAAAATTGTATCCTAAATTTATGTGATTCTGAAGCAAACATTCTGGTAGAGGATGGATTAACTTCCGCTTGCTAATAATTTCAACGTGCCATTATTGTATCATAGCTTTTTAGAACTTGAAATTACTTAATATTTAACCTGGATATTGCTACGTGTGTAGTCTCGAACAAAAGTAACAAAAAAAAAAAAAGTGAAACCAGCAAGCTTTGTAAACTTTAACAAAATAATGCATTTCCCCTGAAAACGAGGGAAACATGAAAAAGGACTTGCGGTTTGTGAATCTAAACCCAAAATTACTTTAGAATTAATAATATATGTCCTATCTGTAAAAAGTTTTAAATGAATCAAAGTTTGAATCCAGATGAAGTTCCAAGATGGAAGAAGATGACGTCTTCTATAACCTGTTTGGTGGTCTTATTATCAACGGTTCATTGTTGAATGACTAAAATAATAATTTCCAATAAATGTTTTTGTCCAAGAATTTTGATGAGCATTTGATAATTCCAGGAAAAACATTTAAAATAAAAATTTCAGTTCGAACGGGTCACAACATAAACATACCTTTAGGCTCCGAAGGTATGATTTACGACTGACTGGAAAATACTTTGATACGTCACTTTAAATCCGCTTACAACGCAGAAAGAACCATTGTTTGATAGGGTCAAGTAATCACTTACTTTCAAGAGTGTAATAACATCATCTGTCGATTATCACGTCCGCCACGGGTAATTCTACTGAATGAATCATTAACATTGAATAAAAATATGAAAAAAAGTTGTTTACATAGAACTGACACGCAAGCCAAGCATGACTTTGATTATAACCAATGATTTTCACTCTGGGAAAGAATAATAAAATTGTTGCTCAATTCTAAATCAAAGTCACTATGTCAGCTAAAATATAATGTAGCAATACTGGTTATTTACTGAGCTGAACTGAATTTTCAGAAAAATTTCAAATCCAGTGAATAAAGTTGTCATTACAAAAACAATGAAATAAAGTAAAGTACAATTTTTAAAAGTAACACACAAGTAATTAAATTAAATATACGTAACAATATTCAGGTGTATACATTGGTTATAATTTATTCCATAACGACTTAGTTGTTCCTACAGAAAAAAAAACCTTTCAAAATGATTCATTCATGAAGAAAATGGAGCTAATTCCGTTTGAGATTGATTTATTAATATATAAATATCACGTGAGTATGGATGTTAACATTAAAACGTCTAAAAAGAAAGCGAAAAAGAAATACTTTTTTTATCAGATCTCCGACAATTGTTGCATACGATTTTTACATTATTTTTTTATACAAGGCTTGTACATGCAAACTTTCACCTGCGGAATTCCCATGGTAGAAATTTTGTGATATTGGGATTTAATAAAAATTGTGGGCTTTTCAGGATAAATACACCACTGACAAAGAAAATTTAGTTCACTGAAGCAGAAAAAAAAACAGATGAGACATTTAATTTCTAATGATGAAAAATTGAATGCATTTAAAAGCCGTAATAAGGTCTAGTAGATAACATGATGTATGGTAACTTTTAAATCAGTTTCTTAAGGAATTAAAAGTGTTCAAGCTGATGTAAAAAGTTCAAACAAGTTTTAAAGTTGTTGAAACTACTTCAAAACTCATGCAAACGAATTCTGATCTTGTTAAAAGAAATCTTTTAAGCTCGTTCAAAGTGAAATGCTTGTAAGTCGTGCTAATGAGATTTAATCTTTCAGACGACTTCAACACTCGTCAGAACAGGTTCTGAGCTGTTTTAAAGAACTTAGCATTTTTTTTTCCTTCTATTTCTTCAAATGGACTTCGCAGCCTTTTGCTGTTCAACAAGAATGATGCAGATCACGGAGACAATGTCGACGAACACCCGGTTATAAAATTGCTCTTGGAAGGAAGTAAACTCAAAGAAATTAAAATTGAAGGCTACCACTGGTCATCTCCGACTGTAATTCAAAGACTGAAAAATGAATTCATGATGAAAGAAAGATATTAGGGACATGCATCAATGTGCGGGAGACTTGTGATAATTACCTTTAACGTCCGTCTTTTTATCCGTTAGTATCATTCAGTCCTTTCACACTTTCTGTAATAAGTGTAGCTCTTTAACCCTTATTCATATTTACATGTCATTGGTGGGTAAATTGTGTATGTCAGGATCTTTAAATATACCACTGTTATGTAAATAAAATAAAATTTTGTCGTGGGTCTGATCTGGCTCTCGCTCTGTATGTTGCATACGCCAGATGTATGTAAATGTACCATTAAAAGTTCGGAACTTTAAAAAAAAAAAAAGAGTTATTGCCCTTTACACAGGGACTATTGCAGACCATTGTAATCAGGTACCACAACACATTCTGAAACTATTTTGTGTAAACTGTCTCATTACTCTGCATTGGCTTTTTGTGCATTTTGTCTCGTCAACTACACTTTGAGTATAGTTATGACCGTTGACAATTAGCTAAATATCTTCACATGGGATGTTGCTTTCAACCAGCATACCTTTGCAACCCTTGCGCAATATCCTATATCGTTTAATTTGTTAAGTGAATTGCATATTACACTTGTATTCGCTTTTAAATGTTTCGTCTTTTTAGGTCAGTTTGGACAGATTTGTTGCCTTTTTTCCATTGTTTTCGAATTTCCCGTCCAGCAAATCCTTGCAACCAGCATAGGTTAAACGACCATGCAACATATTCTGGTGCGGTTACGAGTGTACAATTTCTGAAGATCTAGATGTACCTCTATGGCTTCTGTTTGGATAAGGTGTATGTTCTTGAGAATTAATTTCATATGAAATGAACCTGTCAGCATATTCTGAAGTAATTTTGCAAGAACACTGTCTCATCAACTTGTATGTACACTGTATGGGTTTTGGTTCGTTTAGAAGAAGTATGGCCCTTCATTTTGGTACGCAAGAAAACTGGAATACAGTTTGTGGGATTTCAACCAGATTTAGAAAGTAGCTTCAAATCAATAAGATTTGAATAAATTTTATTTCCAACGTTCCAACACATCATTTGCAGAAGTTATGGCCCCTGATTTCCCCTTCCTCTTGACATTGGTTTCTTTAACATAACTTTACTAAACTATATTATATTTCAACCAAGTTTTGCATGCAGATTTGTACCTTTAATACGTTTAGTTTCAAATGTTCCACACGAGAATTTATAAGAGTTATTATTCCTAAATGCCCTTTCTCCGAATCTTCTATTTTCAGAATAACTTTACTAGGAAATATGATATTTCACCCAAAGTTACTATGTTACTTGACATTGATGAGATCAAACGTGTTGGATTTACCAGCATTCTACATCATCATTCAGACGAGTTATAGCCCCTATTCTCCAAACGTATGGTCTCTAACAGACGGCATTCTGTTTAGGACACTACTAATATGTTTCTTTACATTTTGCGGTTATAACAGGATTTTGTTTAAGAAAGGTTTCTCACAAATGTTCCACTATAGTAGACTAGTCTTTTTAAGTGTCTTTATCATTGGAAATAAAATGATACATTTGGTCATAACAATATTTTTGGAATAAAACGTAAAATGCATACTTATCGACAAGTATCTACCAACCAAAATATTATTTTCCACTAGACTTTCCTGTTCATTACTACTGCTATTTATCTTACTACTAGTACTCCTGTTACCACCGCTATTATAGAGGATATGAACAAGTTAATACATTGCCTGGATTCAGCCCCGACACACACACACACACACACACACACACACACACACACACACATTGTAATATAAATTAGTTTAAAATATTCTTTTCTCTAATTCTTTCTTGTATTTTTCATCCTTTTTCATAACAACACAAGTAGTTTGTAAAATATTTACTTATCATTTGTTTCCGATTCATAAGGATGTAATTTAATTGTTATGAATGACGTAAAAATATCCCCATTGTCAATTTCATACAGGAAATGAAAGAGCAAAAGTAAAAACGAAAGTACTACTTGTAGATCTGAAGAGGCTTGTCACTTAATTGTGCATACATAATGTTCAATAGTTATACCCTATCTAAAATATGTTCGAGTTTCTTTCCGAATAAAGCCTTACTCGGGAGTGATTTGCGTGCTATATTATTTAAAAATACTGAGTTTGGTTCACCCCATGCTACACAAACACAGTGCCTGCAATAAGAAATCCTTGAGCTCATTGGTCGTGGATTGCTCCCTAGCCAGGATACATACAGAGTTGAGGTAGACATTAACTTTTAAAACACAAAAATTTTGTCAGAGAGTTGTCCACTTTTCAGGAGCAAAATCTTCAGCTGTAGTAATACGTGAATTATAAAACTGCTATTTTTCTATAGGAATTTATGTTATAGAATTGCTTGATATTCATGGATCCGGCGTGACGTACAACAGTCTTAGATACAATATCCGGGTTATTGCGTAGGTGAAGCCACTCCTAACAACGACGAGCATCCATTGAAAATATTATAAGAAGTGAAAGTTGAGCAATTAACACGCAGTGAGAAATATTTTTTTCAAGTATCAATACCAGTTGTGTAAATGGCGTATAATTATTTTCATCAGCTTTATAATTCAGCAAAAAAACTGATGTAAGTTTAAATTAGACTTTATAGACACAGATAATTGTCTTTGCAATTTTCCAACGGCTGTTTGGGAAAACGACAATATAAATTGTCACCACTCCCGTAGGCAGTACGGTGATCTGTATTTCTGTTTAATCGCCTCTCCAGGTAAATATTGTTACGTTGTATGAGAGAAAAAAATTACATTTTGTATAGCAAAGTAATTTGTTTTAACATTAAATATAAATTAAAATATAGAGTTATAATGATATGATATTTTCACAGATTGCATCCATCTTTAGTTAGCAAACAACATACTGTTATATATTTTTGTCATATTATCACACACACACACACACACACACATATATATATATATATATATATATATATATATATATATATATATATATATATATATATATATATATATAGATATATATATATATATATATATATATATATATATATATATATATATATATATATATATGAAAGCGCTTAGGCTAGTTAGTTACTAGTTTCGTACTGTTCGTCGTCAGTTTATTGCATCTATATATATATATATATATATATATATATATATATATATATATATATATATATATATATATATATATATATATATATATATATATATATATGCTCATTTTTTTCACCGTTAACTTTACATTGTGTCAGAATTATACAATATTCGTTCATACTGCACCCCACATGCAAAGTAACTATTTTCTAACGTAAACAATTTTTTTTATGAATGACCTAAAGCAGAAATTTCAAGGACGTCCACATACCAGCAAATGTTTCATAGACTGACACATACCAACTGCTTTGGCACATTCCGCCATTTTTTTTTATACAAATGTTTCGGATTTAGCTAGATATAATCGCTATACAAGGTCATCAGAATTAAACGTAAGTTATATCCATAAACTGTCTTCTTTAGCCGTTAATAAAAATGGCCAAAAATGTATTTCACGCTTTCATAATGCACTCAACGCGGTTGATGCACGTGAGCGCGCGGCACGCTATGAAGTTTAACAGTCGGTGGGAGGAGCAATATGCGCATGAATGCTATTATTTGTGTATATAAGCAATCTTTTATTATAAACTTTATTATTTTTATAATAAAATAATAAATTTTGTTATTAAATATAATTGGTTGTGAATTTTATTATTAAATATTTGGTAATGAAACAAGAATGAGCATATAATAAAAAGGTTACTGCATTTGAATGGAAAAATATGAAACTCGTTTTTTCGGATGGATATACTGCAATCTCAATGTAGTGCAGTATAGCCAACCGAAAAACTCGTTCATATTTTCCCATACAAACGCAGTAACCTATAAATATATTAAATACGAAACGTAAATTTATTTTAAAAATGTTTAATTTATAAACGGACAATCGTTTTCAAAACTAAAACGCAAACTGCTTTTTTTACTGAATGTTCTTTTGTTGCTTTATTACCCAGTTCCTTTCTTCTAATTCCTTGATCACATCTGATTGTGTCTATGTACATAATCCATATAACTGTGAATAACATCTATTAATTTAATGATAAATTGTTTTCCTGTCTCTAGGCAATTTTTACACATGTGACTATGAAAGCTTACAAAAGTCTTGAGGCTTAAAACTACTTAAATTTTGGATGGATACACACAGTAAAGAACTATAAGTTACCATATAGTGCTTACATGCTTCTACGTGCAGATGTTATGCCTTCATAGCGAGTAAATGATGAACTACATCATCATTGGGTGGCTCTTGCTGTTGATGACCGAGACTGCATGGCATGATATAAACATAGAAACTTATAAGTTCATTTCAGGAGATTCTTATATTAATAAAATTATTTGCCCTTAACATTAAAGTCTATGAAGCAACATTATTAAAACATTAGATAAATATTTGTGACCATAAAAATAAAGTACAAGAAACCAAAGCCCTTTCCAGTTTTCTGACAATTTATTTTCCGGGATTTAGTAAAGAGGTAGTGTGTAGCAGATTTTCATTTTAATATCAAAGAGTTCTTCTATTTAAGTCATAAATTTAGCAAAAAAAATCATTTGGAACTTACAGATCATTACTTATTTTTTTTCCACGTTTTAGATATTTTTAGTGTCACAATATTGATAGCATGCCCGTTAGTCTAACTAACTGTCTTCAAATAATGGTCAAGAGGTTAGGTCTCACTGGATAGTTTCGTATTTTGACACCCCCCTAATTTTTAAGGTAGAAGGCATGAGCCTGATTATCACAACCCTAGCATTTATAAACTCACACATAAGCTAAATCTGTAATGTGGTTTACATTTACTTTGAGTTAGGCTTGTAAATGGGTTGCCTTGTTGGTGACTGCCTGTCACAGTTAGACTAGCACTGGAGATCAAATGCGTAACTTAGTCTGCAAATGTGCATCCGACTTGGCTTACGTATTTACATGTGTCTGCTTCAGAGGTAAATATCTAAAAATCTACATGGTTGAGGGGTGATGAAAAGTATGTTAATTTGTTATAGTACTAGTGAACTTTCAAGATCAATAAGGTACATACTGACTCTGTGAGCCTGCTTCTCACAGAAACAGGTTGAAAATAGCTCTTTTCTGTCAAAAATGAATGTAAAAAAGAGGGGTTGGTGGTAGTATAGGTTCAGTATCAAAACCACCAATTGCATAAGGAATTAAACCTTAATACCTTAGTCAGAATCATACAAGCATCCTTTCAACAAAAATCATTAGTTAGTTTTTATTTGTATCTTTATTGTAAAATTATGATCATTTTTCTGCAATTGGTCATTGTCGGATGAAAATTTGGCAAAACAACTGTCCGGTGAGACCTTAATGTTTCACCTACAGGGAGGCGGAAGCAGTCGAATCTATGCAAGAGAGAACACTCTTTTTGTTAATTTCCCGGATGTTCGGATCTATGAATATTGAACGTTACAGTCTTCATTTTAAATTTCATAGTCTTGTAACATTTTATTCGATGCCCTATAAATTGTTCTCATGAGGGATCCTTCGGCAGACATGGAGGTACAGGCCATGCATGGTGGCTGTTTGATTATCCGACGGAACTGTGGGACAGATAACGTATTTGCGTTAGTCCAGTGGGCGCAACAAGTTACATGGCATCGGGAAACAATTAGTACTTATAGTTAAGTACTCACGAATGTAGCCCCAGTCTTTCTTTTTAGAACATTTTACCTGTCTCCGTTTGTTGGTGATACAAGAGTTAGATTAAGGTATTCTTGGTATGGATCTAAAGGCAATTAATTGTTTATTCTTTAGAATATAAATTTATGGTTGGTTGTCTGTGGTGTGTGTTTCGTCGACAATGTTCAGTGAGTAATAAATTCATTGGTGATGATTCAAAAGTGAAATTTGTGTTCCATTGCATGTTGGTTGACAGTCAAGCCATTAAAAAATGCCGGTGAACCTTTGACAATAAATTCACCATGAAGTCTTCTTTCAAAGTATTTTAAATTAACATTTTTATTGATTGTCACAGTGTGGAAAGTTCAATACTAAGAAACAAAGATAGATAGATAGATAGATAGATAGATAGATAGATAGATAGATAGATAGATAGATAGATAGATAGATAGATAGGATAGATAGGATAGATAGATAGATAGATAGATAGATAGATAGATAGATAGATAGATAGATAGATAGGATAGATAGGATAGATAGGATAGATAGATAGATAGATAGAGAGATAGATAGATAGATAGATAGATAGATAGATAGATAGATAGATAGATAGATAGATAGATTATTTATGTCATATGGCCATATGTTCCGCTTTTGTGTTTTGCTTATTTTATTCACCCATAGTTGTGTAAAGTCATACTTTGATAACCATGGTGGTAAATGCAATACTGTTCATTTTTTAAAATTGTTTTAAACATTGATGATCCTTGGTGATAGATCCTTAAGTCAATCATTTTTTCTGCATACTTTATATTCTTAATCATTGATTTTTAAGTAGCATTTTATGATTCGTTCATGTCAAGAACGCTATTAGGTTACCCTTTATTAGTTTAACTCGGTGTGGATTATAAATCGATTCTTGGAATTTATGTACACGAGTTTTGTGTATGATTTAATTTTTTCAGTTACAAAAATTAAATATTGATATTGTTCACAAACTTGCATTTAGTGTTTCACTGTCATCTGACTCCAGACCAGTTCCTATTGGATGCCTTTATAAAAGTAGCCTGTGTTCGGCTTAAACAGCCATCTCCTCTCTATTCTAAATCTAGTAGAAACACGATTATGGGAACGCCAATAATACATTGTTGGATGTTCCGGAAATGTCGTATTTGGAAACACAATGAAGCCTAAACTTAATCTCAAAACAACAAACATGACTCATCACATTTGTAAACTTAAGCAATTTTATTTTATTTTCACTCCAGATAGAGGGATGGCACGAGTTCTTAGCTCGAAAACAAAATTTTTGAGAAAATGTTTTTCTCGTTTGCGCAACAACTTTCATGAAAAGGTTTTCAGCACATCAAAAATTTCCACGGACGCTAATCCACGATCGGGAGTTCCCCACTTGCCCAGGCTAGTCCGACTCGGCTGCCCTTTTGGAAAGCTATACGACTCCCATTTTCGTGTCATGATGTAGCCAAAATAAAGCATATCGAGTATCGGTTAAAACCAAGCAAACAGCAAATCAACCAAGCAACCTGTCATTAGTAGATAATAGTTGCCTTTTTTAAATCTGGTGTTGAATGTTAGTTGGTCCTTATTAACGGCACGTTCAGCACTTTATTTAGCGATATCGTGTCGAGAAAATTTAAGATAGGTGCCTTTTCCAGGGACGCAATGAGGCGGCAGTCCAGGAAGTCCTGGATGGGCATCGAACCCGCCAACCTTGCATATGTGAAACTCTACCAATTGAGCTACCCCTTCTCCTATATAAAACGATGAACAGTTGAGCAATTTTAATAAAGCATAATTTGACATTCTTGTTTAACATAAAAACAATTTGTTTTAGGTAGTCGTATATATTTATTAGTAGTAATTAGTTTAGATAACTCTTATTAAACTCATTCAAAATACGTTTTCTTTTTGCAATATGAAAAATGCCACTGACAAAGGTGTTCAAGTACGTCTACTGCCAACTTTCAACAAGGTCTCGTCATTATAGAACGTAAGCGAATGTGACTAATTTAACGAAGAACAAATAATTTTCCAAACCCAGACTAAATTATGAAAAAATTGTACTTATAACACGTGCTTCACGTTTACTCTTTCTAAACGTTCTAATCTGCTGCAACATCCTGAAAATCCAGAACCCAAGAAAACCCATCTCGAGTTTTGAACAGTTCGAACATATTCAATAGGTTTTTCCTTGCAATTTCATAAACAAGAGATCACTTTTGATAATTATATTGTTTGGGAAAGAAGATAAGATTAATTGTTATTATGTCTTATTTACATTTTAAAAATCTGAGTAGGCTATGTATGTATGTATGTATGTATGTATGTATGTATGTATGTATGTATGTATGTATGTATGTATGTATGTATGTATGTATGTATGTATGTATGTATGTATGTATGTATGTATGTATGTATGTATGTATGTATGTATGTATGTATGTATGTATGTATGTATGTATGTATGTATGTATGTATGTATGTAAATAAATAAATATTAATCTTCTACCACTCTTAAAACTGCTGTCTGTATCAGTGTTAAGTACTTGCTTTTTCTATTCAATCACGGACACATTTTTTGTGAACTTAAAATGCTGCTTACGGACAGATACGGAGTAAGCTGTCAGCTGATATTATAGTTTAGAGACACCTAAAAAGCAAATACTTTCTCTCTTGTTATAGTCATAATTAAACACGTACAATTAGCATCAAACTTACTTTTTTCTTAAATCGTTAGCTGATGTGTCCTAATTGATGCTGGTAGTAATATTAGAGAAAATAGGGACAAGAAGAGGCTGAGAGGGACAATGGGAATTTAACATGGGAGGTAGCAAATTGGGACAAGGAGAAGACTGGAGAGGAGGGACACTGGGAATTCAACATGAGAGCAGTAGTTATACAAACACACACAACACAAAGATAAAATTTGTTGGTCAAAAATGAAAGAGAATCTTTCCGAGGCATGAGAGTGGCATGGCCTACAGCTTAGACTCTCCAATGGTGAACATTCTATGCAGAGTGATCGTGAGAACAGGTGATACCATAATAATAGTTGTTGGTATTGATAGTCTAATAAACGGATCCAAATGTATTGACATGTTTCACAAATTTCAAGAATCTTGATAACAGTGGGCAGAAATGATAGTTTAATGCAAGCAATACTATCATGCTGCGTGCAGGTAAGGCGATGGCTGCTATTTACTCGCGGTCCTGGGTTCGAAACTCCGTAGAGTACGAATTTAATTTCTCTATCCTGTATATTATTGTTTGCATTAAACTATTATTTCTGCCCACTATTATCAAGGTTCTACTACAGAATCCAGGAATCCAGCGACAACAGAGTCTGTTATGTCTGATATATATATATATATATATATATATATATATATATATATATATATATATATATATATATATATATATATATATCCTCGATGTCATGAATAATGTGTTACTAGATTTTAATCGGTAATGTTCTAGCCTGCTTTATACATCAAAATTATAAAACACGTGTACTACAAGCAAACAGGAAACGAGCACTCTTTCACTTTTCACTTTCTATACATCATGCGGGTCATATCGACATAATAAGATCTGGAAAAAAGGTGAAATAATGTTGCTGAAAATATTCATGACTAAAAGGCACTCCTTGTTCTCCTAGTAAAGAAATTGAAAGTTTATAAATCTAAAGACACATCAGTTGTGAAACAAATATTTCACAACAAATGCTATTTCAGTGATTTCCAAACAACTCAACTACTATCCACAAGGTATAGATCATACATATAAATATAGAAAGTCATCTGGTTTACATTCACGGATTTCCTCTTCCTCCTTTGCTGTCGATTTATAACAATCTACATATGGTTTTGTTTATCTCAGCTGCGCTGTCTTGAATCACGATGTTTCGGGTATCGTCATCTTATATTTTTATAAGCCTGAGTTTTCTTTGTGGTGAGTACTGACGAAATTTGAAATAACTATAATTATTTTAAAATTTATACCAATATTGTAACTCAAATATTTTTCTAGGTCATCCTTTTGTCAGATTTTCAACATTTCTTATAGTTAATTGGAATGAAATATTTCACATTGTTAATAAAAGTTACACTAGAATAATCTTTGAAAGTAAATGAAAAAATTTTTTTTGACGAAGCACATGTAAAAAGCATACACATATCTTGAATGACACGAGAGATACTTTTTGTACCATGAAGTCAAAGCTAAGAACGAAATAAATAAACAATTTATGGTAAATTACAGATGTGGCGATAAACAATTTATGGTTAATTACAGATGTATCGATAAACAATTTATGGTTAATTACAGATGTATCGATAAACAATTTATGGTTAATTATAGATGTATCGATAAACAATTTATGGTTAATTACAGATGTGGCGACAGGGGAATATTGCAATTACTTTTCCAGTACAGGCACAAGGACTATGTGGTGTTCGACTGGTTGTTGTGGTAGCCACTACGACAGACGTTGTTGTGGCTATTCGTAAGTAGATATATAACACTATTATTATGTATAAATGTTACTTAGTAAGGAATACAGTTATTGAGATGCATCTGAATGGGGCTATGACCAATTATCATTCAAAAGTAGAACGACAACAGCTATGATAACACTCATCATCATCATCATCATCATCATCATCATCATCATCATCATCATCATCATCATCATCATCATCATCATCATCAGCAGCAGCAGCAGCAGCAGCAGCAACAGCAGTAATAGTTATGTTGCTGTTGTTGTCTTACCAAGAAAAAGGAGGTACGTGTACTTGGCTGATAAATTTTTTTTTTATAGAACCACTTCCCTTGATCTAAGATATATGTTGCCCTCCTCTTTGTTTTTAACTTTATCAAAAATGCCACCCTCGGGAGACGGTCTTTTTTTCTCTTTCTTGCTATTATTTTTATTATTATTATTATTATTATTATTATTATTATTATTATTATTATTATTATTATTATTATTATTATTATTATTATTATTATTATTTACCACAGTACCCCCGAGTTTCCTACTACAACGTTGAATATTCTGAAACTCGAAATTATTAAGTTTAAATTGAATTTTCAAGCTATTTTGCAACTAATGTACATGTTTTGAAGACTTTTCTGAGTTTTCACAGATAGTCTAGGTATTTTGTAACATTTTCTTTCGTAATGTGATTACTTATGAACTACTCCGGAAAAATGTGTTCCTCTCTTTGCCAAAGTCTCATCGTACGATGACTGTGTCCCGCTCTGTGATTCCTCTCTTTGCCAAACAGACTCATTGTATGAGGACTGTCCAGGATTCTGGTTCCTCTCTTTGCCAAACAGACTTATTGTCTGAGGACTCTGTTCAGATCTCTGGTTCATCTCTTTGCCAAACAGGCTCATCGTGTGAGGACCGTTTTCAAGACATTTGGAGAACAGGATGTTCACCCAGTGTCTGTAGTTTGATGCCAAACTTAGAATAAATTAAGGAGGAACTTTAAATAATTCCTATTTTTGTGCCAAATTACGTATTTTTTTTTATCTGACACAGTACTAAAACATATTAAAAATAAATCTAAAACCATAATATGTGAATCGAATGATGCTTGAGGTTTAGATTCCTGTTGTAAAATACGAATATTGACAGTATGGAATTACATTTAACACACACACACACACACACACACACACACACACACACACACACACAAACAAACACACGCATGCATACATACATAATGTTACTTGACAAGGGTTCTTTCTCAGTAACAAAGAAAAGAGTGAAAGCCAACAAGCTTTATATATTTTAACAAAACAATTTTTTTCCCTAGACAACAATGTAAAAATTGGTAAATAGGACTTACAGATCGTGAATATAAACCAAAATTTGATCCTAAGAATGAAAACACAAGTCCAATCACTAAATAGTCCAATCAGAATCAAGGTTCGAGTCCCGACGACGTACAAATATGAAAGGCGACGACGTCAGTTGTGGTCCAATGTATGAATAATAATAATTCCTCACTTGAATCACAGTCTTTGCTTCCAAATAATTCCGGAATAAATTTCCTTGAATATCTTTGAGAATATTTTTTTTAGAGAAAAGTCAACTTGTTGAGTTCCCAGGGGATTAAATTATTAAATCCAAAAGTCAGACGAAGACCAAACAATCTTGGCAACAAATAAAAAAATAATACAAATTGTACCTTCAAGGTGTCGAATGACTGCCTGAAAAAAATATATGGAATGCGTAGTGAAAATCCCAGACATCATTTCAAGTCTCTAGATATGTGTCATGTGGTCTCTTAATACACTAATTTTGGCACGTCCGCCAGAGTCACTCCACTTAAGAACCAATTATAAACAGGTTGTTTACACACGATGATCACGCAAAGAATGTATGCCCTTATTATCGACCAATCATTTTAACTTCCTGTTGACACTATTACCAGGATAAGACGGACTATATCTCATTACTGAAAAAGAATCCAGTCTCCGAGAAAAATAATCATAGCACTTAGATAAAGTGAAACAAAAAATGAAATAAAAAGGTTTTCGAACCTTACACACAACCAATTAAATCACAAATACGTAACAATATATATATATATATATATATTATATATACATTATATATACATACATACACACAGACAGACAGGCACACACGCTCATCATTCATATATTACAAAAATAATATCTAGAGTACAATTTTTGTTAGACTGGATTTTTTGGTGTTTGAGATCTGGGATACAATAATGCGTGAGAAGTTACATCGTCCTGAAGCAAGTGAACTGGTAAAGTACCATTCCCAGGTACACGCCACAGCAGGCGACTTAAACTGATCCGATTTGATTCTGCACACATTTTGTTGCAAGTCCGACAGTTTCAAGAAATCAAACTACATCTACATATATTTTAAAATATTCAAATTCATTTGGGAATCATAATAGCGACCTTATTATAGTATACATTTGTACAGGTTTCATTTTCGTTTGCTCATATAAAAACTTAATTGAAATAACCCTATTATACTTTCTAGAAATTATATAAACTGACGTAAACTAAATAAATAAAAAATACATAATAAGTAAGCAGATACACACACACACACACACACACACACACACACATATATATATATATATATATATATATATATATATATATATATATATATATATATATATATATATATATATATATATATATATATATATATATATATATATATATATATATATATATATATATATATATATAAAGAATACAAATCATATGGCGAATAACAACCCTCTCAAGCGTACTGGATCCACCAAGGGATCACGTTTGTCAGGGATTAATTAAAATAGATGCAATAAACTGACGACGAACAGTACGAAACTAGTAACTAACTAGCCTAAGCGCTTTCGACTCTTAATGGGTCTTTTTTAAAGGCAAATACAAAACATAGTTACGACAAACAAATAAACACAAAAACGTTGTGTTTGTAAACCTCTACATTTCTATCTTCACATGTGCTAAAACTATAAATACAACCAGCTTGTATAGACTAGTTGCGGAAACTGAAAACGTTGTATAATTCCCTAAAAGTCTACAAGCCAAAGCGACATCTATTTTTACTTTGTGTACATATGTAACGCAGATTATATCCCGGATATTTGATTCTATACCGGTTATTCTTATAGTAAAAATTGAAGGATAATAAGAAGATTTAGAAAATGTTAAATTCTACTAGTGCATAGTTTTCATTTTCTAGTCTTCTTGGTTTAGACCGCTTGGTTTCAATGTTCTAAGGCGGCGTATCCAGTATGATTCCTTTTCCTTCCTGGTTTCGGAACTCCAGCTGTGGTTGTTAGCAATAGCGATAAGTATTATATCACTGAAAGTGTGGCCAGGGGAGGAGAAGTGTTCTGCGACCGGGCTTCTGTACAGCTTTCTTATTACAAATATAGGACAATTTTATATCATTTTATTGAAAAGGCCATTATCTTTCTCCAAATCGACCCATCTCTATCACCGTATAAAAGAATCACGACATTTCTAGATACTCTTTTCATTGTATTTGGTGGTAAAGGAAATGTAAAATAAAACAAGAACCAGAAATCATGCATGAAATATGGTCTTCAGAGAATATTAATTTTGCTAAAGTACTGTTTTAGATGTGTTAGAGTAAAAGTGATTGAATTGGAAACAGAAGACAAATAAAATTTGAGGAAGTTTCATCAAATCAAAAGCAAAATGGGTTGAGGTGGGGGAGAAACCAAGAAAATACTGTCACCTAAAAATTAGATATTATGAGACAAAAACTATTATAGCTTCAATGGTTAGAGAGTCATCCTCGGATGCAGAAGTTCGCTTGTTTGAACTCCGGCCAAGTCATACCAGAGACTTATAAAAAAGAATACCAACAGCTGCCTCGCTTGGAGTTCAGTATTAAGAGGTTATTGTTAGGAATAGTCGGCCTGGTGTCAGGATAATGTGAGTAGGTGCGGCATGATGTTATGTGTCTGCTTCATGATGCCCCATTGCTAGACATCGTAGAATCAAAATTATAGACAATATACAATTAAAATTGTAATTAAAAAAGAGAAGTTGGGATTTTTTTATGGAAAACAATATATAGTGAAAATTAAAAATATGAGACAGAAATTCAAATGATCTTAGAACACTTCTAAGTTAATTCAATATTAGTCTTCAAAATTAGAGATGCAACTTACCATCAATCCCAAAATTTTTGATTGTTTAAGAAATATGAAAATGGCAAACGTTTTGGATCTGATGTTTTCATGGCAGAATTTTTAAAAATCTTATGGATAGGGAAAATTGTAGTCAAAGAAATTAAAAACACAAATGGCACTGGATATTCTCCAACAGTTTTGCAATAGGGAATTACAACTTGTATACCCAAGGAAAATAAATCCCAAGCAATATCTACGAAACCGTTATCGTATATCATTGCTAAATGTCGTCTGAAAATGAGCATTAGAATGTATTGGCAAAGGGTTGAAATCAGTATGAAATATCATATATGAAGACCAACCTATCTTTAAAGAAAGGGATAAAGGTGGAAAAAAAGTTTTACAAATTACTTTTTAACTAGAATTTTTAAATATCTTGTGACGAAAGATATCAAAATTTTTTTAACGTCGCTAGTGATTACTGGCAAAATGTATATTCTAAAATATTCAAAGTAACACCCCTATCCTCAAAATTACAATGGTTTCAATATTTCGTTATAGAAAGAATACGACCTATCAATACTTATTTGGCATTAAATACATATTAATGATACTGATAAATGTAGGTTTTTTAATGGCTTACCTAAAACATTAGTTAGTTTGTTTAGGAAATGGTTAATAAGTTATTGAGTTATATGTCTCAGTGGATTTGATATTTACTAAGAGTGCATCTTACTCTAAAGGTCCAAATGCGTTTTTGTTTCTCTTCGGTGAAATAGATTTAGAACAATTAAAAGAGAAAAGTTTGTTCTTATTCTCCTTATCTTTTATATCTTATTCTCTTTCTGACCAAGTACTACATATGCACATTAAAGAGGAAGATATACATACCTTCATTATATGGCAATAAAAGTTCTTTTCAAAGAATATCACACATTTAAAAAATACACTGTAGTCAAAGTGGACAAGAAAGAAAGTTTTCTGATTTTTCTGATAGTCTGGAAACAATTTGTTATTGTCGTTGTTGGCTTCGGTTAGTTTCGAGAGACGATGGAAATGCGCCCATGAAAGGTGTCCCAGTTTGTAGTTGTGCAGCGTCTTCTGTGGCTATAAAACCCCACACGGGAGTGGCAATCCTTGCTACAGTTACTTCACTTGAAGTTTGAATCAGGTCTTGGTTGGAACTGCATCCTCTTCCTCTGAGATCTTTTCTCATCGGCAAGCTGTCGTAACTTTTCCTCGCTGGCTTTCAGACCTGTGAACAGAGCATGTCGCCAGCTGGACTTGTCGAAGGCAAACTCTTCCCAGGTGTTGACCTCGATCCAAGAGCTTTCATATCCTGCTTGCAGACATCCTGGAAGCGAAGATGTGGCCGTCCGATTGATCTTCTGCTTAAGGCAAGCTTAGAGTAGAGAAGGTCTTTGGGGATCCGTCCATCATCCATTCGACGCACATGGCCCAGCCATCTGATGCGACGTTGGCGAAAGAGTGTGACCATGCTGGAAATTTGGTCTGTTGAAGCGCCTCGTTATTTGTTTTGCGATCGCTCCAGGTGATCCCGAGTATGCGACAGAGACAACGCATGTGAAAGTCACTCAGTCGTTTCTCCTGAGAGGCGTACAGGGTCCAAGTTTCGCTAGCGTACAGGAGAGTGCTAAGCACGCAGGCATGGTACACGAAGATCTTAGTGTTCAATGTCAGCTTACTGTTGTTCCACACTCTCTGCGACAATCTAGAGAAAGAGTTGTTGACGCCTTTCCAATCTACTTGTTGAGCTCGGCATCGAGTGAGAGGTCGTTGGTGATGGTAGAGCCAAGGTAAGTGAATTCACTGACTACTTCTAGTTTGTTGTTGTTGATGATTATGCTGGGAGGGTCTGCGTCCTGAGCCATCACGTTGGTTTTCTTTAGGCCGATGGTCAACCTGAATTCATTACATGCTTTAGCAAAGCTGTTAAGCATGGTCTAGTCCTTCCATGAAGATATGAAAGGCACAGTGCAGTATGATGGCTCATCGTCCGAAACATTCAGCATCCACAGCGGAGTGAAACAAGGCTGCGTCCTTGCCCCCACGCTCTTTGGCATCTTCTTCGCTGTTGTGCTTAAATACGCCTTTGGGAGGTTTACAGAAGGGATTTACCTGCACACGTGTTCAGACGGCAGACTGTTCGACCTGGTACGACTGAAGGCAATGAGCAAAGTAAGGAAAGCAACCATTAGGGACATGCTCTTTGCAGATGCTGCTGCTATAGTCACGCTGAACTACAACGCCTGATGGATCGCTTTGCTAAAGCATGTGATTCTGGAAACAATGGGAATCATTGATTATATCCAAGCATAGTTATTATTTATTGTATTATACTCCATATATATATATACTTACAAAAGTAGATTGACTGGCACACGACCATTGACTCTCTCTCTCTCTCTCTCTTCCTCTCTCTTCCTCTCTCTCTCTCTCTCTCTCTCTCTCTCTCTCTCTCTCTCTCTCTCTCTCTCTCTCTCTCTCTCTCTCTCTCTCTTCCTCTCTCTCTCTCTTATTTCTTTTTGTTCACAGCATTGAAATAGATGCAATTGAATGTAATATCTAGAATATGTTCTGATGATATGAGAATGTAATAATATGTAATTCTTGTAAAGGAGAAGATTTTAATTACATATGGCTTGATTCCATTACCAATCTGTACAGGAATTAATAAAAATGTTTTTGGGAAAAAATCTAGACAGTTGGTATTAATAATCCGTCTCTATTACCTTTCTATCAACACTTTGGACAGTTGGCTTTAATAAGGCATAGTTATAGTACCGTTAGACTGAGTCTGCACTCATATATTATTATTATTATTATTATTATTATTATTATTATTATTATTATTATTATTATTATTATTATTATTTCAGGCTTCCAGGAGCCATAGCAGGTGGTATCCTCGGCATTATTTTACTTGCGGGAACTATAATTACCATCACGATATGCTTCTGCCCTTGCATTTGGTGTCCGTTGGCTTTAATGAAAAGGTTTTCTCGAACTGCTAAACAAGGTAAATGTCTTTTGTTTATTATATATATATATATATATATATATATATATATATATATATATATATATATATATATAATTCAAATAGAAGTCTACTGTAAAGTGAAACGATTCCCATGCTTTTCACCGCTACCAGTGCCTACGCTCCCCACCCTTGCATCACATATATATGCACAGTGTCCCCAAAACACAAAGTACAGCCTTGAGGTGTTGAACTCTTGTTATACACTTCTACAGACTCTTCAATCCTCCTCAATTATATCGAGACATTTAGACGCTATAGCTTCAAAGGTGAAAGAAAAGTGGCGCAACAATACGCAACTTAAGGAATCATTACCCACTCTGTACAAAAATATAAAAACGTGTGCTAAATTACACGCTAATGGAATCACTACATATTCTATATTTAAGATACGAAAAAAATTTATGCAAAATTGCACAACGTATGGAATCACTATATAATCTATATATAAGATATAAGAACTTGTATGCAAAATTACACAACTTATAGAATCCCTTCACATTCTATATACAAGAAAACACGTGAAAAATCCCCTCCCCTTAAAGATCGATGAAAATTTTAAACCATTGTTTATTTATGCAGCCTCATCCCCATCTTATTTTAAACTTCAACACTTTTTTTAAATGATACATGAATAATTGTGAACTATTACACACACACACATACATACATACACACACACTCACGATATGCAGACTCAGTCTAACGGTACTATAACTATGCCTAGATTGGGACTGTCTAGCGTCAAGGGATTGTGGCTGTCTAGGCTCAGTATAAGCGATTTAGCCTCGATGGGACTTCCATTTTAAAGGTACTGTGGCCCTTGGGAGTCTATGGGACTTCTATGCTAATTATACCCAGGCGTCAAGGGGAATTTAACATGGTGAATATTGGGCCACAATAGGGACAAGGGAAAGTTGAACATAGGTTGGGTCGGTATACGGACAATCAATTTGGTCTGCTTATGGTCAAGTAAAAATTAACATTGGGATGTATTGACAATGGATTGGGTCTGTATAGGTACAAAGGTAATTTAGGATAGAGATGTATAGTGACAATGGATTGAGACTCCAGAGGGACAAGGGGAATTGAACATTGGGATGCATTGTGAACTTGGATTGGGACTGTATAGGGACAAGGGGAATTGAACATTGGGATGTATAGCGACAATGTATGGGGACTGTATAGGGACAAGGGGAATTTAGCATAGAGATGTATAGTGACAATGGATTGGAACTGTATAGGGACAAGGGAAATTGAACACTGGGATGTATAGCGACAATGGAGTGGGACTGTATAGGGACAATGAGAATTTAGCATAGAGATGTATAGTGACAATGGATTGGGACTGTATAGGGACAATGGGAATTTAGCATAGAGATGTATAGTGACAATGGATTGGGACTGTATAGGGACAAGGGGAATTTAGCATAAAGATGTATAGTGATAATGGATTGGGACTGTATAGGGACAAGGGGATTTAGCATAGAGATGTATAGTGACAATGGATTGGGACTATAAAGTGGAGTTGAGCATAGGGATGTAGAGTGACAATGGATTTGGACTATCAAGTGACAATGGGAATTTAACATGGGAAATACAGGATTAACAATTTGGGAACAATGGGAATTTAACATGGGAAATACAGGATTAACAATTTGGGGACAATGTGAGTTTAACATGGGAAATACAGGATTAACCATTTGGGGATAATGTGAATTTAACATGGGGAAATACAGGATTAACAATTTGGGGACAATGGAAATTTAACATGGGAAATACAGGATTAACAATTTGGGGACAATGGGACTTTAACATGGGAATATATTTGGCCTATATACGGACAATGGAAAGTTGAGACTGTACAGGGACAATAGGAATGGAATAGGTTGAGTATTGTCACGGTACTGGACATTGGCATTAATATCCCCCAGACTTTATATAAAGTTCTCAGTCCTACTCCGCCAGCCGTTCTATAAAGTGATATGTCCCTCGTCGCCAAGCATTCTATCAAAATCTATGTCCCGCCCCGACAAGCGTTATAGCTTTTCTATCTAGCATATTGGATTTGTATGGAGACCATATGATTGAAACTGATCAGTTGACGTCACGGTCCAGGACATTGACAACAGTGAGTGTGTTTGTATGTATGTGTGTTTTTTCTTCTCCCTTAACAAAAAAGAAACCTTTGTTCCTGCTCAATGTATTTGTGTTGATTGAATGTGGAGTAGTGTGACTAAAACCACTAATTCTTTTGCTGAGGTGATTGTAGGTAATTGTGTATTTTGAAGACAAAACGTTTCTTCTCCATAATGTATTATTAGCAAATAACGTGGTTTTTGTTAGTATGAGCGTGTTGTTTTGTACACAAATTTGTGTTTTTTTAGCACTCTCATCATTATGGATTGCTTGTTATTTGACTCTTTGTCTAAAAAGTTATATGTCCCGCTCTGCCAGGCATTATGTATCTTTTTCCGCTGTCACTGATTTGCCCGATTGAGGCCTACACCATCTGTTCCATTCCTACTGTCTCCGTACAGTCCCATTATACTATGTGTAAAGGCTATAACGCTTGGACACAAAACTTGATAGAACTTAAATAACGCTTGGCGGACATTGTTGCCAAGGTCTAATACCATGACATCACCCCACTTGGTCCATTTATATTGTCCCTATACAGTCCCAGCTTGCCCTTGTCCGTATACAGACCCAATATTCCCCATGTTAAAGTTCCATTGTCTTCAAAGTGCCGGTCCTGTATTCCCGATTTTAAATTCCCATTGTCGCTAGACAGTCCTAATCCCTTGTCACCTTACGTCACTATGTTCGATTCTACTTGTCCCTGTGCAGACCCAAACTGTACCCATGTCCAACTTTCCCTTGTCTCTATAGTTGCCCAATATTCCTCGCGTTAAATTCCCCTTGACGTCTGGGAACAATCCCCAAATTTAACATATAACTCCCATAGATCCCAAGGGCAGCGGCACCTTTTAACCTGGAAGTCCCATTGAGGTTAAATCGCTTATATGGAGCCTAAAAATGTCAATCCCTTGATGCGAGACAATCTCAATATTGTGTTAACGTTATAAAGTCTCAATATTACCCATGTTAAATTCCCCTTGAGGATAAAGTATCCCACGACCTTTTTGACGGGGATTTCTATTGAGGCTAATGTATCCCATTTTACTACTTACCTCTCGCAACTGCCAGAGTGCACACCTGCATATGCTTTGATTAATGGCTATCCCGTTATGTTCACTTTTCAGTCACTGCTCAGAGGTATCCGTGTTCCATTAACACTTATTTAGTTAATCTCATATGCAGATTTTTTTTTTTACATAATCCCAATTTTGTTGATCTACGTTGATGAAGACGAGAAAAAAATATTATTTTGCTCATCAAATTTCGTTCATTTCCATACCTTGGATTCAGTTACATTGGTTTTCTCTGACTTGTGAAAGCATGAACTCGGTTTGTTGAATGCGAGAAAGGCAATATAATAAATGCTACCAATTGCCGCATTTAACCAGTCACCGCACTATTGTTACGTTTTATGTAGAGTCGTTTGGCCAACTGCCAATATAAACAATTTTGATTACATTTTGTTTTGAAACTTAGTTTTGTCCTCTTTAAACAAACAATGCACGGAGTCAATAATACTTTAATGGTTCCGTGCGGGAACTGGAGCAGACCCTAATTCTCGTTTGCTTCATTCAACTGCGGTCTTCGAAAAGTTAAATTTATCAGATTCCGTTATACAATTGTCTTAAAATAATAAAAGGTTGAATTGCCTTAATTTACATTTAATTCTTTTCTTGCAGAGGCAGGTGGGCCGCTAATTACGGAGGGACAACAAAACTACCATGCCGTCATATGATTGTCATTGATTTTTTGTGAATAATTCTGGTACTTGCTTATGGTTGATTTGCTTTTTTAATGTCGGATGTTGCCTTTGTAGAATATTACTAAACACTGACATAATGAAGAAACAAAATGAACTGACACACTTTGTTGGATTTGATTGCTCGTAAAATTATTATGTTTGCAAAGGACAGAAAAACAGTTTATCACGTCTCTCACATTCGTTCAGACTTTCATTACGATTTGAAAAGATGGGTACAAACCTGATGCAATCAGACCTATAGTGTATATGTATATGTAACGAAACGTGGTTGCAAATATATGTAAGGTAATTAATTTAAAACGATTTAGAAACAATGGAAACCCACCATATATGTTTTAAATATGTCACACGTGATTGTTATTATTTTAATACTTTAATTGAATAATCATGCAATATATACTCGTACTCCGAATCGCATGGCACAAACTCTACTCCGCCTATTCACCCATGGGTTTACCCAGACTTTTCTTTGCAATATTTATCGATCTGAAGGTACTGTTTAAACAGAAATTATCTGAGTCAATATTCGTAAGTCATTTCAGTTATATTTTTTGCGAAAATGTATTCGAAATCAATATAAGACATGATGTCTGACTGGCTGAAATAACACAATGACATACAGGTGCAGAACAACATTACTAATGCTGGTATGCTCTGGACATGCGGGTGTTTGCAACAGCAGGTTTAGTTGGCTAAGACCAGTACAGACTTAAATTATAATATATGCATTTTATGTGCATGTTACCAAGGCTTATGGAATGACATGCACATTTGAGAGACCATGTGAAATCAATGTGCGTTATATTCGAACATTTCAAAAGTCTTTTGTATCTTGATTTTTAATCTGATTAAATCTAAAGGATATTCACTAGGGAATGTTGGCCATAAATTTATTCAACATATTGCATTAAGGGAGGCAACGCGTGACTACGAAGTCAAGTTGTATACAGGGCCAAAAAAAATAGTTTAAGTCTGTGTCAGCGTAGAAATAAAATTTAGAACTAATAGAAATTGAAAATAAATCTGCATACATTTCTTCATGATCTCAGTTGATAGATGTTTCTAAGACATAAAAAATGGCAAAGAAAAAACATGGTATGCAGGACTTTGCTGATGATGCGACCTCTTGAAGATGACAAAGGTTAAAACTGGATGCAAGCATGGTATTGGACTATCCTTTATACCTACCACTTTGTAAAGATACTCATTTATTATTTTAATGTTAATCCTTGTTTTATATTTAGGTAGTATCATTATTGGTCAATGCATCAAAGAATTGTAAGTACATTATCATCATTTTAGGTTTATGAGCGACTCAACCCCCCCCCAAAAAAACCAAACAAACAACAAAAAAAACAGACAAACACGGGTGCTCATTTCGATCAGCTATATTATGAAAGCCACCTAACTGAGGCTTCATGTAATATTCGACATTTTCTCATTTACAGATAATCCAATCCATGCATAGACATTTTCACGAATCGAGATTTTGCCTGTTCTATATGTTCAATTCAGCTCAACAATAACAAATCAAAAAATAAAGTTATCCCCAATATTGCTCAACATGAAAAAGTGTTCCCTCTTCAGACAAATTACCTTACCTACTTCTTCTGCCACATGTAGTCATATTTAAAAAATGCTTTTTTTTGCCAGACCAAACAATAATGGATAGTTCAAATCAAAAATAGGCAAGGAATTCACTGCTTATTTACTCTTTGCTATCCACCATTTTCACTCACAAACAAAAGACACCGCTTGATTACTTCCTTATTGTTTTGCAGAGGAATTTGAAAGATTATGCTAAATATTAGAGCAAAAGGGTTAGTCCATTTGCTTGGGTACGTGCGATTCAGATTGTCGTTATTATGAACGGATTCAAGAGAAGTTTGTTTTTAAATTGTCCCAAACCAAACACCAATATAGCAATATAGATAAATATCTACTTGGAAGTCTAACATCATTTGTAATCATCACCGATAGATAAATACATAAAACTATTTTTTAAATAATGACATCATTTTTGTGCTTCTGACAATGTTAAAAAAGTATGGTAATGTTATTCTTCTGTTTGAATGTATATTATATTCGAGACAATATTACAGCAATAAAGAAAACGTGGGCATATGTGCTGTTTAGGCTTGTCTTTTTATTATCTTGGTTTGTTTCATTTATAAAATTAAACTTATAATTCTAGAATCCTCCTTCATTAGTACTGATTTAACTAAAATGTTCAAAAGTTAGTATTTACTTGCAGCTGCAATCAAGTTGACAAAGCTCCACCCTCTACGCCAAATGCTATAATATCCCTAGTTATAATAATTTCTAAAATGAAAAGTTTAAATTTCAATTATTTTAAATACAATTTTTGTTACGGAAGTTTATTTGTTTTTTTTTTTTAAAAAACCCAACAAATATTTCTACTTTTGGACGAAGTGAAACTGTAGTAAAATATTTATTTTGTCTCTATTAGTCTTGAGACTATAAATAACAACAAACTATTTCCTGCCATTTGTTTAAATCATTGTCAGTTATAACTTTAAAAAACAACTGATCTCTGAGAAATTATTGATTTTATAGCACCCATCAAATATTATGACATTATTGAAGTAAGAGAATAAAATGTTGATTGATTTCAGTCTCTACGTTTTTGCGCAAGATGACAAAGCAAATATGTGCGATTCGGGCGATTCAGCAAAGGTCAGTTGCAGTAAAAGTTCCAGCCTTTCATTAAAAAGAAACTATTTCCAGAAAAAGTCGATTTGGATACTTTATAAGTATAAGTATTTATTAGTCATCCTACATGGATTTATTAGACATCCTACATTGTTTTATTAGGCATCATAATGAATTACTAACCTTTCGTTTTGCATATAAATTAAATAAATAGAACTAAGTAACCTCTGTTTATATGAAGAATGCTCAGAAATATTTCGTCCTTCTATTTCAAAGATGGAAAACATACCCAATAATACATTAGTCGAAATTCTTTATTGTAAATGCACCCCGTTACAAACATTGCTATATTGCAAAGTAGCATATTTTGTTTGTTTCTTTTATATATACATAAAAAAAACTGTTTTAAACCTTTATTTTATGCAAACAAATCTGGGCAGCGGTCGTGTTTATTTAGTGTTTTTCATCTTTGGGGACTTGTGTAGAGAGAAGATAACACGTGCAGGCGGTGTTTTCTTCCAAAATGAAGAGACTACTTTAGTGTGAATAGAACACATGCAGTCGGTTTGGTTCTTCAGGCTAGAATAATGATTAGTCTATCTTACAAAGAATTACGAAATAGGGTAAGTCTTGGCAGTATAGGGTAAGTCTTGGCAATTTTTTTTTTAGAATCATTCAAGAGAACAAAGAGAACCATATAACCTCATACAATAAGCATACTGGCTTGGTCAATTGTGAGAAGCAAATAGCTCATACAATTATGCTACTGTTCTGGTCAATTGTGGGAATAAATTAAGTGTTTGGCTCAGAAGACATTACATTCAAAAGTTTGCCATTCTTAACAGTTTAAGAATCCTTTGAGAATTAGAAATAATGCAAATGTGTTTATGGCATTCGTTTTTATTTCAAAAGTATGTCAAGGACAGTGTAACTAATACATTTGCAGTTTTCAATTTCCGGATATGACGTATGCATTTCACAACATCTCGTATGTCTGAGAAAGGACAAGTACAATTTTAAGGGTTTTATGGAAGTGTTAGATCCAAAGCAAAACATGGCATAGAAGTTTTGAAATTTCTTTTGACAATTTAATCATTTATTGAACTTTGTATTATTTAACAATATACCGAATTTAGCAAATTTCTTCTTTACAATTCAATAATGATTTCATGATATAAATTTATTATATGTATCTCAAAAAATATAACAGACAATACATTATTGTTCAATACATGTTGCAAGTGAGTTATTATGTTTGAACGGTTCATTTATCACCATTGAGATTACATGACACCCCACTTCAAACATGTTTTTATAAGCTTGTACAAATCACACTGGAAAAAAATACAATAATACTTCGCAGCTATCTTTCAGTACAGGTCGAAGGGAGTAAGTTGTACATGACTGTTTTAGTATTTATTCAGATTCAGAAAGAAACGAATTTATTAAAAGGTGCAAATTTTGTCAAATCTGTAAGCATTAAATAAAAATTGCAAAAGCAAATCTTTAAAAATTCTCTATCCCTATATAAACACAATCACCACTGATTAGAAACATTGGGAAAATTAATGACAAATACATGAACTGGATTCATAAATAATTTAATACCTGCATTGTTATTGAGTAAATATGTACATCACTATCTGTAGTGTTGCGTACGGACTCGTTCAAAGTAACACAAAAAAAGCTTTGTAAATTTTAACAAAATTAATTTATTTCCCAAGAAAACATGGAGAAAAGGTAAATATATGAAAGAAGACTTACGATTTCGAAGAAGATCCAAAAATTTGTTCTAGAGTTACGAAAACACACAAGTCCTGTGAACAAACAGTTCTAAATTGATAGTCTGAAACGCAGTTCCGGTCCAAGATGGCGACTAATGACGTCAGACGAAGGTTAACACAAAAGGTCCAGAATGTTCAATGTGAAACACTATCTATTGTTCTGTTCCAATTTAGAAATAATTTCAGTTAATGTCTTTGTTCAAAGCCAGTAGTGTTCCTCTCCTGGGAAAATAATTATTTGGAAAGTAGATAAAATACAGATACCGCCACTAACCATACACAAGTTGTTCCACACTTATGAAAGAACAATTCTTTACAGCACAACAGTACCTTTCAAGGCATGTTAGTGGCTCTTAACTATGACCAGTACTGACTACAAACTAAATATTTCTTACAGATAACTGAGCAGTTAAAACAAGCTAATACGTCGTTTCATGTACACATGCACGAAGAACACGTGAGATTTCGAAATCATACTCGGGTATTACAAAAACGTAAACAAGCTATGACGTAGTAACAACCAATTATCTATATAGCTTTTCCAGACTTGTTTACTTGTAACGACAGAGCCCTCATGCGAGTATCATGGTTACACGAGTCACATTTACGTTTGAAGTAAACATTGTTGTTGCTGTTGTTGTTGTTGTTTTGGGGCTTAACGCACTTTTAAGCACTCGATACATGGCGGCCAGTATTAATGGTGGATGAAGAAACCGGGAAATCCGAGGAAAGAACCACCGACCCACGAGAAGCTACTGGCTAGCTTTCTCACACATCTACATTAGCCGAATTTTTGGACTCGAACTCACGTAGATAGAGGTGAGATGGCAGTGGTCCGTAAGGGAAAGCGCTTTGGATCACTCGGCCACTCGGGGCCCCTTGAAGTAAACATGATGTTTCTAACATCATCATCATAATAATAATATTTAATGATATAAAAATGAAATAAAATTAAAATAGAAATAAAATAGAAAAATTCAAATCTTAACATACGTAATTTAAGTACAGGGTCGTAACAGCAAATAGATATTTATCGGTTTTGGAAAAGAATCATATTCATGTTACGTTTGTTTTTAACGTTACTTTGTGCATAATCCATCTGATTTGTTATATTGTTCTCTTAATATACCTTTGTTTTTAATGTTAGTTTGTGCTGACTCCATCTGATTTGTAACATTGTTCTCTTAGTATACCTTTGTTTTTAATGTTAGTTTGTACTGACTCCATCTGATTTGTAACATTGTTCTCTAAGTATACGCCGTTGTTTTTAATCTTACTTGGTGCGGCGTCTGTCTCATTTGTAACATTGTTCTCTGAGTAATTACCTTGGTTTTAAACTTATTTTGTGCGGAATTCGTCTTATTTGTAAGATATTTCTCTTACTAAATGCCTTTTTTTGTTCGTTGTTTTCATTACTCGGTGTACTTAAAAGGTAATTATATGTTTTCACTACACGGTGTACATAAACGTAATTATATATAGTTATGATGAGAAATCGAATTTTATTTGTATTTCTCCAAACAAGACCTTGACCTTGCCATTAGAAACGAGATGAAAACCAAATCGCATAGGGGAGGTTACTTAAACACATTATGCTTTCGTTAGAGTTAGAAACATTACATCTCCAAAAACAAAGGAAAACAGAAAGCAAAACGAGAAACAAAATAAAACTTGTTTTCCCCTAACATATTTGGAGAAAGGCAAACAAACGTTCATATGGGCGTCCTGTGCAACCAGTGGACATGCACTTTTATTATGTACAATTTTCCATCATATCTCCAAATGCACTTTTTGTGATAACTAACGTTCAAATTAATTCAGAGACACAAATTCTTCGGTGGGATGTGCAAGAAAACTTAAAACTGATCGGATAAATATCAGTCTTAAAAAAGCGTTTATAAGTAAACAATCAAGCCAGACACGAATATAACTTTCATCTACACGTTACAACCTGTCGAGCATAGCGCATACTTAGTTTAAATCCGAAACATTTTTAACACATCTCTGTACATGACTAACACCATAACCCCCACAGAGATTAATGTTCGAAATATATTTCGTACTTGTACACTGTCTTCCTTGAATATCAACATAACTTGGTGTCCTCTCATCCAAAGCAAGGCAGGATGAGCGAGGGGATAATACGCGGGGTTTACATTCAGTAATCCATGGGCCATCGCGTGACAGGTAAGCAACCAGCATCTCGATAGCTGAACAAGAAGATTATGGTAATTTAAGATTAAATTTGTAAAAGAAGCAAGAAGTGCCTGTTTGTCAATAATTTGGAATTTATTCCATAAGATGGATAGAGAGGTTGGTCAGACTTGGAATTCTTCCAGATTTCATTCGTTTGAAGCGTAGTCCAATCTAAGGTAAGATTTGTTATGTTCATGTATGTTTCACGTCTTTAAAGCTTTGCTGCATATATATATATATATATATATATATATATATATATATATATATATATATATATATATATATATATATATATATATATATATATATATATAATGTTTTTTCCTCATCAGTCATATTTGATATATTAGAGAATAATCATGCGAATCTACCGTGATATCAGTCGAATGACACATCTTGACGTTTTTCCTCGAGAAACATTATTGACATTTTGTAATGGATACTGAAAACCAAACGTCTCTCTATTTCGGTCTGATTGTCTGTCTGTCTGTTTGTCTCTCACTCTCTCACACATACACAAACACAGTCACACACACACGCACACACATGCCAGTTATTTTATTTCCTAAGTTTATGTATCACACGCCCACAAAATAGCCGTGCTTTCAACCTTGCTTCTGGCTATTCGCATATATTCAATCCATCTTCCACTGACACGATTGATGTTCTTATGTGCATGTCCCCGAGGGATCTATCTGCATGTATGTTTCATACCTGTCTCACATACAAGTAACTATATGTCTACCATTGAGCAAATTATGCATTAATACATTGTCATCTTACATAATATGGTTTTGTCAGCATAATTCTTTTTTTATTTCAAGGAAACTCTCTTCTTTCTCGCTTAGTTTTCTTTTCTAGCGTATGTAATGCTATTTATAAAGCCTGTTTTAACAAACAAATGTCAGATAATCGACAAAGTTTATTCTGAGAAATATCCAGCCTTGTCAATTTTTAGTGATCGAAGGGAATTGGAAATGACACTAACAAAATAGCAAAAACTGT